>WOVY01014544.1:0-552500 GCA_013436015.1 Rhipicephalus annulatus | reverse complement strand
CAGCGATTTAGACGTGGAATTGCTACAAAATGATTTAGATAACGTATCACAGAGGTGCAGCATGTGGCATATGGAACGGAACGTCGCTAAATGCAAAAGCATGCGTGTAACTAGGCGCTACGTCACCTCTTCGCACTATTCTCTTAACAATTCACACCTGCAAACCACAGATTTTATCGCTACCTTGGCATTCACATAACTGATAGCTTGTCATAAAATTATCACGTCCAATACATCTTATCTAAAGCAAACCAAACTTTAGGTTACTTGAAAAGAAAGTTCTATCTTGACCCAGCATCGCTAAAACTATTGCTTTATACAACCTACGTTCGCCCTAAACTAGAATACGCCTCACCTGTCTGGGACCCGCACAGCTCTACATTATCACAAAGTATTGAGGCAGTAAAAAATTGCTCTGTTCGCTTTATTTCATCTAAATAAGATCGCAATGCCGCTGTCACAAACATGAAAGCTGCTCTTAATCTACCTTCCTTAGCAACACGTGGAAAACAATCACGCATGTGTCTTTCTCATAAATTGTACTACCATAAACCTGCTCTTCGTTCTTTGTTCATACACCCAGCTTCATTTTGCTCACACCGACTTGATCATCATCATAAGGTAGACATACACTATTTTTCATCTTCTGCAGGCTCGCAATCAATTGTCCCCAGGACAGTAGTTGATCGGAATCACTCACCTGACTTCATACCTATTATAACTAATACAACTGCATTTAAAAATGTCTTATGCTTTGTACTGTAGCTCTACATGTTTATTTTTCCAACGTATGGCACTCTACTGGATTTCTGCGATTCTTTTGTATAATAATTCCAGTTTTACTTTTTTGCTGTTATTGTTCATGCTCTTGTTTTTACGATGCACACCCCCACCCCTCTGCAATGTATTTATACCCTGAGGGTACTTTAAATAAATAAATAAATAAATCAATAGACGGACAGACAGACAGACAGACAGACACCCACGCTAAAAGTACGTGGAAAACGCTAAAAGGCTTTGTATATATAACGCAACTTTATCAGTGCTTCCACCCAGTGGCCATGGTCTCGCTGGCTGCTTTTGGCAGGCAACGATCTTTTTTATTGTCTCTTCTCGTTACTTGTCATACTAATTTCACAATGCACCACTTTTCAGCGTTTTAGGCTGCACTGATATCCCAGAAAACAAGCTTGCAGCCAAGCTCGACTTTGCAGCCAGAAAAAAATTGAAAGTGAAATGGTCACACGCTACCACTTACGATGTCCATAAACTTCAAAGTCGAGAATAGCACAGGTCTCGTAGTCAGTATAGTATATTTTTCCTTCCCTTGATGTCTGATCTGAAATATCCACGAAATTGGCATTGTTGTGCGCAAGAACGATGAGGTCAAGTGGCACTTAATATGCTAACTTTTTTCAAATAAAAACATTTATTTAGACCATCGCTCATAAATCTGAGTTCAGAGTGAAGCTGATGAGATGAGTAGGTGACACTGAAAACAAAAGAGCACAGCTTCACATTCAGTGACACATCAGTTTTGGAGAGTAAGGGGAGGTAAATAACGAGAATTACTGAAGTGCACCACCCTTTGAATAGCACGGCAGTGGTATTGAACTGTTCAATATATTTTGGGCTTAATGGATGCTGCCGCCTACCGATACACATACAAACACCGACTAACTGTGAAGCATACCCCTGTGAGGAATAGCCCGAGAATAGAGTGGATTTTGATAGTATTAAGAAATTTTAATGTGATTGAGTATAGATATTATAAAGATTACAGAATACCTAAAAAATTTGATGCTTTACATAATATATGTATTTATGTTGTCTGCATCGGAGCGGTCGGTGCTGGAGACCTGCTCATAGGGCCTATCATGGCCGATTTTGGCTGTTTGTTTATTCCCTTAAAATTATGGCTCATATCCACTCAGGAGGATTGGCCAAGAAAGCCTAGGGTCCTTTTTTTGTGAGAATTACAACTTTGTGTAAGATTGAATTTGTATTATATTACAACTAATGTAAAGGAAATCACAAAAAAAGAGAGAAAAAGGAAAAAACTTGAAAAGTGAATTTGACAGATTTTCACAATTCAGGTGTTGAGATGACCACACAGCTGCGTTTACTTAACCCATTTATTCAGAATACACTTTTGTTGATGATACAAACTATTAATTATTTGATTGAAGATTACAATTGGATACGTTTGAATGCCTGAATAAAATCGCAAGCCGCCTTGAAAGCACCCTTGTGGCAATTAAAAAAAACTGAGTCATCAAAGCTCAGTGTAGTTTCTACCGTCAATGTAACGCCTATTTTCAGAGCGGAAATAACTAGAAGTCTTATTCTAAGTATAGAGTAACAGCGACAAGATAAAAAATAGAGTTAAATTGATTCTATTTTTTCGCCGAATGCACAGAGGGATGAGATCATCTGACCAGCTCTGTGTAGATAAAAGTTGAGAGAGGGGACATGGCATCAAAATCTAGTAATGAAAACTTCGACCTTTCTGTACTGACTCCACTGAGGTAGCCATAGAAACTAAACGTGGTTATATTCTATCCATGTAGTTATTGTTTCCAGCATGTCAGTGCAGATTGCTGATTTTCATATCTCATAGCGGTAATATATAACTGCACCCGGTAACTGCACCCGGTTGGCGATCTCGATTGCATGATAGTGCTGGGTCTTGGTAGTTTCTTTAGAAGTGTCTCAAGGAGGTGACAGTGGGCGTCACGCAGTGGTCATCGCATGCTGAATAGACACTTATGCTGTCTGAGTATGGTGAAGTGGTCTTTATGCGCATTTGCATGTGTTGCTTTAAAATACGTGCGCAACAAAGAATGAATGAGAGCGTGGACGGGCCACGGTGCGTGATCATAGTGTGATGCGCTTGCAGCTCTGTTGTTGCTATCAATCTGTGTTTTCTGAAGCTGCGCTGAAAGATGACCTCTGCTGGCTTCGCGCTACGTCTAAATGTATAATATAAAACCACTGCTAGAGACCATACTGACATCATTGCAGGTGTATGGAATGTCATTGTTTTGACCTAGGTGGCACCGGCCCGAATGATCGGTGGTGAGTTTGACAGTGACATCAAGAACTTCGTGGGGGTCTGCGCGGCGTTCAATTGGTACTCCGGAAGTCAAAATGTGTGCTTGTTGCCGCAATGAAGATCGCATTCTATGTCGCCAGGATGGCTGACGCTGGCTTTGTCTGTCCCAGACTCATGAATTGAGCACACATGCTCAGCCGACTACTGTAGATGTGGTAACGACCACTTCACGGTGGTCTCCCTGCTAACCATGAGTCGGTCCGATGGCGGTGATTGAAGGCTGATCTGGTTCATTGCATGTGTGGTTTCTGCCATGGTATTTGGTCTCTCGAAGTTGGTAGGAGCTCCATGTCTCCATGAGAAGGCCACCTTTGAGTCTACAATTACGACAGCTCCGACTTGGAAATGGTATCGGCTGCTGACAGAAAAGCTTGTAAGATGGCCCCCGACGCGGAACCTGAGAACGGAAAAGCGGCATGCATCTTGAAGCTTGTTTCAGCGTTCCCTAAGTAGTATTCTTTAAGGAGTTCATCGATTATATGACAGAGTACAGCTGTACATAATCACGTCGTTTGAGTGACGCCCTTCAAAAGGTCCGTCTTTGATAGGGGTCGCTGGCTCTGATAAACTAGAATCTTATGCCGCAAATCATCCGAAAGTTCAAATAGTGAGCTGCAACGCATGCCTATAGCCTTGCGATGAAACAACTCTCGCTCTCCATCCTAGGTAATAGTCATGTTCTCACCTTCCTTGGTTGTGGTGAGGTTGAACTGGGATGGTGACAGGTGGGCGGTAGTCCGGCCAAAAACAACAATTGCCTTGAAGCTGCACTCTGGGCAGGACTGCTGCTGAACTCTTTTGCAACTGTGTCATTAGACATCACCATTTTGAAAGCAATGGCAACACTTCTGCTGTTCTGTCCATGCTTTGTGAGCTCCGATGGCATTCGTTGTTGCCACCTAGTTGTCGGCGTCTTTTTAGATGCGGAAGCATCTTATACTCGCGCCTTGTAGTGCGCCGTCCGCGCCGTCCGCACCGCTTCTCGAACATTCGACAGCTGACGCGCGCGCATGCGCCGTCGCGCCGTCGCCTGCCATCTGTGCCGCGCGCGCTTCTCCTTCGAGAACATTCGACAGCTGACAGCGCATGCGCCGTCGCGCTGTATATATACTCAAGGTCGGCGCTCGCTCTCTCAGTTGCCGCTCGTTCGTTGGTTTGTACGGCGCCAACGAATCCACAAATGCAAACGAATCCACAAACAGAATAATCGACGTCCCTTCGACCAGCGCCGGCCAAACTGTTGGCGGAACCGCTTCCGCATCCTCCTCAGTGTTCCCCCGAGGGAAGCTGCGGGCAATTTTTTTCAACCCATCGAACTATGGTTGCCGGCGATCGTAAGACTGCAGGCAAAACACTGGAAAGTGCGCACGCGAAGCAACCAAGTTCATGTTAAAGCGGCAAAAGTATACAGCGTGTTTTAGCTAAAAAGCACCAAGCAACAAAAATTAAAGTTGAGTGCTATAAGTCTCTAGCTTGTGCAGTATTGCTTTTAACTCCATGTGTCACGTTAACATACTTCTTTTTTTGATCCTCAACGCACGGTGTTTAACAACTATTGCTTAAAGAACTTTTTAAATACTCACTCTAGAGAAAAAAATTCAAAACAAAACTCGTAGCCTTTATCTAGAAAGAACAAAATGTTGAAGTTACGGTAAGACAACAATGGTGAATCATTTTTTTCAGGGTTTCTTTGAAGTGCGCGAAATTAAAAAAAACGACACCTGAAGGCAGCCTAACACGCGGCGCTTTATGATACGAGACAGGAGGCATCATTTGGCGAAGCACAGACGCTTTTTTTTGTTTTTGAGCCAAGGACAACAATTTATTTTCGGGTCCTCTCTCTCGAAATCGTGTTTACTATTAACCCGGAAAGAAAAAAAAAGTCTGCACTGCGCCGAATGCAGCCTCTGGTTTTGTATCGCCATGCTCGTGGCAGCTGCTTTTTCGTCGAAGTATATTGTATTCGTTCATTTCTGCCGCCTCCCCCCCTTTTTGTTTTCGTGGTACCATCCAACCATCGGTTAATGTTCATCGTAGTCACTGATTCTCTGCTCAAGCGACCTTTGCGCGCGAGAAGCCTTCGCTAATTCGTTAAACTTACATTTGAGGGTACCTAACTAACGCGCCACGCGTTTAGCGGCGATCACGTGGATTTTTTTAAAATTTTGCACAGTTTGAATAAACCTTAAAAACAAGTGAACCTGCATTGTTGTCTTACCGTAACTTTAAAATTTTGTTAGTTCTAAATAAGAGCTACAAGTCTTGTATTGATTTTTTCCTTAGAGTGGGTATTTACCAAAGTTCAAAAAAGCAATCTTTATTATATACCCTGCTTGGCGGATCAAAAAATATTTTGGCGTGCTACGTACAGCTAAGAGCAATACCGCGCTAGCTGGAGACACGTAGCCCTCATTTTTATTTTTTATTGCTTGGTGCTTTTTAACTGAAACACCCTGTAGATTGCCGTTGCTCTCAGGGCTGCTCAGGAGAGGAGGCGACAAGATCGTGTGAGGCGCCTCTCTTCAACATGGCATTGGTGGCGGAGAATTCTGAGACAATCGGAAGAAGTAGCAAAGAGCTCGGTGTTGTCGAGGCGTCCACCATGATATGGAGTGACGTGAAGGTACACCGCTTGTCGGCGGCATTATCACATGATCTGCAACCGAAGCCTGTGACAATTTTGGCCAGGAAAGACGTTGTGATTGGGCTCACTCTGGTGGGATCACGGTGCTAGGAGCTTGAACAGCACCCCTCATCAGCTCAGTTGTGGATAAAGTTCTGAGCGAGAGGTTGTAGCCTCCGGATGAGTGAACAGTGTTCTGGAGAGCAGGAGTCTGGGATCTGTATTGCCTACAGCGTGGTGCACCCGGCTTCGGCCACCGAGGAGGCTAGCACGTCGTCATCGTATGATGGCGTAGGTCATGACGGCAATCTCAGGGACCTGGTCTCCTTGAAAAAGGAAACATGAATGGCGTTCTTGACATGAAGAGACCCGCTGCCGACGACCAAAGAAGGCAGGCGGCTTCAGCCGAAGGCAGATGTTTCGGTTTTCATAGAACGCGCCATATAATTGAACGTGACACATAGCAAGCAGTCGATCTAATTTGTTTTGTTTTGTCACCTAAATATCTTGACTCATACACACAAGGGAGATTCGTCACAATGTACCTTGGTCACATCAACTGGTCGGCATCAGCGGGATTCCGTGCGACACTCTTGGCTCCGGTTGTCGTTGCTTACGGGTGGTATGTGGCCTAAGATTGTATAACCGATCTCGGGCCAGCTGCTCTATTTTGGTCCTCGTCACCTTCTGTGTTGGTGGAGCCTGCCCGCGCGCCAGAGTTTTTTGCTAATGTTGGTGATCGCAGTGTATACATTGTTACGAAGGCGAGACGCCAACACGGTCCCGAAGGCGCCACTGCTCCGAACTCCGCCGCCAAGGTTACCAGTCGTTTGGTAGCGTGTGTTACTCAGCTCGCGACTGCTTCTGGCCAGAGCTGCTAGACGAGCAGACGAGACGACGTTGAGTTAAAGCAAAGTTTATGTACAGCATAGAAATAGAGGCGTTACGAATTCGGCACTGGGGCCGACAGCTGAGGGACTCAGCTGTCGGCCCCAGTGCCGAAATGTCTTCTCTCTGCCGCATAGGTCAACTGCGGGCGACGCGCCGCAGCGCCTTTTTTAAGGTACCGGGAGGATCCTTCGAGTCACCATCGTCCAACCATAGGCGCCACTGGCCGTGATGTCAGAATCCTCCAATTGGGCCTGCCGCTGGGCCGTGTCATGCTCATCAAATCCGGAGGCGCTGCGCGTGGTTCCACCCAAGGACGAGTGACGTTGCCTCGCATTGCGTAAGACTCGCCAGACCGGAAGGCGCCTATTGCTTCAACGGGCTCGTGGGCTGAGAGAGCTCGCTGTGCGTTGCGTGACAGAACGGCGCCGCCGCATGTTGACGACGTTGAGTTGATCACAACAGGTGGGCTCGATCGCTGGTCTTTATACAGATTGCTTTTGCAGAGGCATTGACGTTCGGTGTTGACTCCCAGGCGTAACAATATGTATATATTATCCCAAGGTCGCATGTTCGGTTCCTGCCCATGCAAAATATTAGGTCTAATACTTTCCTCTATACTTTCCTTGCATATTTATCTGTTATATCTCCGTTATATTGTGTCCAACATGAAGAAAAGGGGCCCTTAAGAAGCACTGTGGTAATACACACACACACACACACACACACACACATATATATATATATAGAGAGAGAGAGAGAAAGAGAGAGAGAGAGAGAGAGTATTAGGAGAAATTCTCGCGACCTAGATAGAGTAAGAAATAGACTTTCACTGATTTGACACGGTATGTTTTCATGAACATTTCGTTAAGAGGACCAGACGAAACATAAATGAAACTATAGTGCGAAACCGAAGACTCTTTGTTCTATAGAATAAAATATATATATGTGACGGATGAAACAATTCCTCAGTCGTACCACCGTCTAATTTTAGGTTGTCGTATTCCTCGTTTTTCTTTTCCACAATTCACCGGTTAACCATCACACAATTTCCGCTCCTCGAAAGAGAGCTCCAACTTAATGTCATAATACTATGGTGGTGCGTTTTGCTGATGTGCACAATGTAAGTAGCTCTGCTTGACAGCGTCCCGCATGGGTCGATCTCAGAGTTCGCGGGCAACACTCTATGAAAAATTGTGGGAAGTCCTTCCATAATTGATTTGAGCTTTCATTTGCATGGATGCCAAAGTATTTGATGAAGATGATTGATGTTTTGTGGCGCAAGGGCCACTTTACGGCCAAAGAGCGCCAGTTCATTTTACTAAAAATATGGACAATGATTGTGATAAGCGGCTATATAAGGGCCATCAAATTCCTCGCGGTAAGGCGGGTGAAAACATACAAGTAATAAAATTATGACCATGCCGTGAAAGGTGTGTGTGGTGTGAATAGGTGACAAAAGTTGGTGATAATGAAAAACGATGGTGGACATGTATGGCATTAGCACAAGTGCCTCACTCGTTCATACCCTTGCGTCCAAGGGCCATGAGGGAGTGCTTTCTTGTGTAGCCACCGCAGCAAAAACCTCTCTGAAGAGGTCGTGCTACGAAATGCCCGGGTATATGATATAAAAATTAGGAATTTCTTTTAAAAACGCTAACAATGATTTGTGACTAAAAAGCGGCTCCCTATCGACGAACATAGCAGGGTGTAAAGGTATATGTTTTCGGTAAGGTAATGGAAAATGTTGTTTTCTTAGAGTTTCTAAGTGTTCACACTCGATTAACATGTGAAGCACTGTTAATGCTTCACCACATATGTCACACAATGGTGGATCGCCGCCGGACAAAAGATATGTGTGTGTCGTGTATGTGTGCCCTATCCTGAGCCTCGTTAGTATTACCTCTGTATGACGCGATTTTGATACGTGCAGCCAATGGCCAAAGTGTGGCTTAATAATGTGTAGTTTGTTTTGTGTGTGTCTATCCCACTTGCTCTGCCAGTAGTCCCTGAGCTTTCGTTTGAGAAACAGCTTGAGATCAAGGGCCGGGATTGATATAGGTGTAGGGGCAGTGCTTTTGTGAACGGATGCAGCGAGCTGATCCGCCCTCACGTTGCCTTCGATCTCACGGTGCCCTGGCACCAAGCACACTACTTGTTGTTTGAGTGTGTTGAGAGTGCACAAATTGGAGTAAAGTGAGACAAGGACTGTTTTTTTTGTTTTTTAAGAGTGTGCAGAGCTGTTACCACACTGAGGGAGTCTGTATAAATTACTGCTTTTTGTATTTGTAATTGCTTGATGCGTTTAGCCGCCAGAAGTATCCCATAAGCTTCCACTGTGAAGATACTTTTGCCTGGATGTAGAGGCCCAGCATCCGAAAAGGATGGGCCGACAGCAGCGTAGGACACAGAGGAGTTAGACTTGGAGGCAGCTGTAAAGAACTCAGGACGTGTGTATTTGTGCTGTAGTTCCAGCAAGTATGTTCGAATATGGCAATAGGCGCATGTATTGTAACTTCTAGAAAAGACACATCGCAGTCAATGGTCTGCCACCGCCATGGTGGAGGTTATGCTACAGGAGTCATTGAACTGTGTTCGAGTGACACTCCAGTTTCCTCACCTACACCCTTCAGGCGAACTGAAAATGGCTGCCTCGTCGAACGCCTGTTTTGAAACAAAATGAAGCTCGACAAATCATTACTAGTAGAGTATGAGCGCTGCTTCTTGTCGACTTTCACCTTAAGGAAATAAACAAAGAACATGTAGGTTCTGCGCAGATGAAGCGACCACTCATTTGACTCATTATAAAGGCTTTCTACGGGGCTGGTGCGAAAAGCGCCCGTAGAAAGGCGGATGCCCAAATGGTGCACGGGGTCCAGCATCTTCAAAGCACTTTGAGTGGCAGACTGATAAACAACGGCCTCATAATTTAAGCGGGTGCGAATGAGGCTTCTATACAGGTTCATGAGACATTGCCTGTCACTACCCCACGTAGTACGTGACAACACTTTTAAAACATTCATGGCTTTCAAACATTTTGTTTTTAAATACTTGATGTGCGGTACGAAGGTCAACTTGTTGTGCAAGATTAATTCTAAAAATTTATGCTCTGCATTAACAGACAAAAGTTGACCGTTAAGTTCAATATCGGGTTCTGAGTGCATGCTTCTCTCTCGGGAGAACAAGACACACGTGCTTTTTTGTGGGTTCAGTCGGAATCCGTTTTCCTCTGTCCATTTCGAGACCTTCTTTAAACTTAACTGAACCTGCCGCTAACACATTGCCAGGTTGCGAGACCTAAAGCCAAGCTGGACGTCATCGACATATGTACAATAAGACATATTGCGAGGGATGGTGAGCGCGAAGAATTCATTTTTATGAGAAAAATTGTGCAGCAAAGTAAACCACCTTGTGGCACGCCTGTTTCCTGGACAAATGTTTGGGAAAGAACCGTGCCCGCTCGGACACGGAATATCCGGTTTGGCAGGTAACTTTCGATTATGTGAAACATTCTTCCGCGCACGCCAAGGTGGGACAGGTCTCTTAAAATCCCAAAAAGCCATGTTGTATCATAAGCCTTTTCGATATCGAGGAACACAGAGAGAAAATATTGTTTATGGACGAAGGCGTCTCTGATCTGTGCCTCGATATGAACAAGGTGGTCTGTGGTGGATCTACTCTCTCGAAACCCGCACTGAAATGGGTCGAGCAAATTGTTTGTTTCAAGAAAACGTACAAGTCGGCAGTTTATCATTTTTTTCGAAGACTTTGCACAAGCAGCTTTTAAGTGCAATAGGCCTATAACTCGAAGCTATAGAAGGGTCCTTGCCCTCTTTCAAAATGGAAATAATAATAGCCTCTTTCCAGGAGGTAGGGATAGTGCCAGAAAACCAGATAGCATTGTACAAAGTAAGGTGTTTTGTGTTTCGATTGGTAGGTTTTTGCCATTTCATAAACCACACGGTCAGAACCTGGGGCAGAAGTACTGCAGGAGTTTAGAGACCTTCGGAGCTTAGCTAGACTGGAAGCTTGGTTATCTGCCTCGTATCTAGTGCATTTGTGTTCGAGTTTCTGCTTTTATATTCTTGGTCTGTATTTTTGGAAAGTGTCAGTATAGTGCGACGAGCTGGACACCTGTTCAAAGTGTGCACCGAGGAAGTTTGCCTGATCTTCTAAGGTAAACCCTGAGTGTTTACGAGTGGAAGTGTGTGTACTTGTTTTTCTGCAATAATACCGACCGTGTTCCAGACTTTAGCCTCCTGTGTGTATGAATTGATCCCTGACAAAAACTTCTGCCAGCTTTCTATTCTGGCCTGCCGACGCGTTCTCCTGCCCTGAGACTTTATTTTCTTGAAGGTGTCAAGATTTTCGGCTGTCGGTGAGTTCAGAAGCAACCTCCATGCTGTGCGCGTGTTTCGGCATTCAGAGTTTCACCATGGCACACGTCATCTTCCAGGGTGTCCATTTGTTTGTGGGATGCATTTTGTTGCAGCATCGATCAAAAAAGCTGTGAAGTAGTCGACAGCAACATCAATGCATAAAGTACATATGTCACTCCAATCTATATAGGCGATGGTATAAAACTGTTCCCAGTCGCCTCTGTTTATGAGCCATTTTGGAACACGGGGTGGACACTCAGTTGCTAAAGTTGTGCTCAAAACTACGGGGAAGTGGTCACTTCCGTACAGATTACTGACGACTTTCCACTGGAGTAGAGGCACAAGAGATGGAGATACTATGCTTAGATCTATGGAGGAGTAGGTGTTATGTGCGAGATTATCATGGTTTGGTTCTTTTCGATTCAGGAGACATGCGCTCGACGAGAGAAGGAACTGTTCGATCAGTCGACCTCGCGCGTCGCAACGACAGTCTCCCCATAGCCTGCTATGTGCATTAAAGTCTCCAAGGAGAACATAAGGCTCCGGAGCTTCGTCAATTAAAGAGTATAAATCACGTTTTTGCCACTGATAGCTAGGAGGAAAGTAAATAGTGCAAATTGTGATCTGTTTATCAAAAAGAACTGCACGAACAGCTACTCCCTCAAGGGATTTTTAGAGTCGTAAGTGTGTGCATTCAAATCCTTGATTCACTATAATGGCAACACCTCCAGATGATGCCATGACATCATCACGGTCCTTTCGAAAACTAACGTATTTAAGAAGAAAGCTGGTGTGTTTTCAATTAAGATGTGTTTCTTGTACACCTAGTAATTTTGGTGAGTGGATGCGTAAAAGTTCTTGGATGTCGTCAAGGTTTCTGAGAAGGCCCCTGACGTTCCGTTGTATAATTTGAGTGTTCATGGTGAATGTAAAATAGTGCTGTGTGTACGAAAAGCGAGTGGCTGTTTAAACAGGGAGTTTGAGTTCACTTAACAGGGTCGTCACCAGGCCCTGTTATTTGCTTTTTTTGTTTTCTTGGCGCGCTCCAAGGAGCCACGCCACTCTTTCGGCACCAAGGGTACCGACGTATCTATTGCCTCCTCGGAGGCACTGGATTCCCGCACATGCGGGCTGTTAGTTCGGATTTCGGGCCTCGCCTGGTGAGGAGAGGCCTTGAGACCCGAGGACTCTGGAGTCTCCGGTGTCTGTTTGGGAGTAGGCGGTGTAGCCTGGGCTACAGCCGCCTTGGGAGCAGGTGCCACAACCACCGGCTTGGTATGCGCGAGACGAAGGAGTGATGAAGGCTGGTGTGGTGGTGCCCCTGATGTGCCACATGAGCGTATGTAGGTCCGCAGAACGGTGCGACTCTTTGCCGTGCTTCCTTAAATTAAATGTTCTCCTTCACCTTTAATGTAATTATCTCTTTTGCTTTTTTTCCGTATGTGTAGGAACGTGAATGAGTGGCATGGTTTATTTCACAGTTTACACAGTGTGTCGCTTGTTTGAAGTTCTCAGACACGTGGCCTGGGACTCCACATTGTGCACAAGTCTGGTGCCCACGACAGGTTTTAGAGCCATGGCCATACCTCTGGCATTGGGAGCACCGACGAGGGTTTGGTATATACGGCCTGATAGATGTCTTCGTGTACCCTGTTTGAATGGAATCTCGTAATTTAATGGATGCAAACGTGAGTATTAAGTGTTTTGTCGGCGTTTCCTTATTATCTCTTCTGATGATGAGTCTCTGTACATTAGTGACATTTTGGCTCTTCCACCCCTCCAGAAGTTCAGTCTCAGTCAAGTCAAGTAAGCCCATGTCAGATACCACTCCGCGAGTTGTGTTCATTGACCTATGTGGTGTTAGGATTATTGGTATCCCACCAAAATCTGAAAGACGGTATAGCATTTCAAATTGTTCTTCGTCACGGATTTCGAGGAGAAGGTCTCCGCTAGCCATTTTGGTTACCTTGTATCCTGTGCCAAGAGTTTCGGAAAGACATCCAGCAACTAGAAAAGGAGAGACGGTCCTGGCTTGCTTTTCCGTTTTTTCACAGTGGATAACATGAAAGTCAGGATATGTTTCTTTTGGCTGATAGAAAAAATTTATATCATCGGTGTGTACCCGCTTTAAGCCGGTACGATCAGACAGTAGGGGGAATGCTCTATGCATGCATGTCTTATTTTTGTTCAGCAGCGTTGGCGGCCACCCACCACGGAGCCCAACGAGGGGACGCTACAAGTTTGCGGATGCTGAAACCTGCAGATGCCAGCCGTACAACGCCACTATAACCCAATGCGCCTAGACCAAGGTAGGCTATTTACACAGTGTTAACCCTAGCCGTCAGGAAGTTTGGAAGTAAACGGAAGAGAGTAGAAGGCAGGACAGATAAATAGTAAGAGATAAAGCGAAGATGTAGGGAGAGAGAGATAGGAAAAGGCGACTGTCGATTTCCCCTGGGTGGGTCAGCCCAGGGGTGCCGTCTACGTGAAGGCGGGGCCAAAGGGATCTGTTGCCTCTGCTGAGGGGCCTTAAAGGCCCAAGCACCCAGCGTAAACTCAACCCCCAGGATCTTTTCGCCGGACACGGCTCAGCCACGCACGGCTAGGCGTGGGAGGGAGCCAAAACTTCCCCGTTAGCTCGGGTCCGTGGTGTCGCTACACACCAAACGCCTACTTGTGCAGGCGCCTCTGCGGAGATACCAAAGTATTTCGTCACAGTAGTCCACCTAGTCGAAAATCGGGTGGCGGGAATTTTTCATCGTACATAATCATGCTGTTCTCATGGTAGGCAAGCGTGTTCTTTAAAGCACTTTACATTGCTTCTTGCACACAATTTACTGGTGGGTATATATGTGTGTCGTATGAAGGTATTTCATACATTAGATATCATAGTGCGTACCGTGTTACTGCATGTGGCGCTCTGTTGAATGCCTGGACGATATCCGATGATGTTTGCTCTAAGGCTTCTGCGGCTGCTCATTCATTTTGCACTTTAGCCGCGTTACAATCGCAACAGGGAATGGTTATCTACTTCACCGACTATGTCTCTGGTGAGCCTCTCACATTGTACCTTCCTATATTCCCCATTTACGACTGTATGTGTACGCTATCCGAAGACTTTGTGCTTGAATTGATTCATAGAACACTTATCCATGATTCTTTTTAGCAACTGCAGCTTGCGTTTCTGAACACAACGTCACTGATACACGTAATAGTGGCTCTTGTGTCCAAAGTTGCGTTCACCAAGTGCCTGTTATGAAGTGCATGGAAACTTATTAGTGAACCTTTGAGCTGCCCTCTTCGTTTCCCTGGTCGTCAGCTAAAGCAAACTCCAGTTCACGACGAGAGTACTCATGAAGCCAGTGAAAATGATTTGGAAAGCCAGCAGATGCACACTACAGGCACTCACGGCGATAAGGAAGAATCAATTCAGAAGGGTTAAATCATCGCACAGGATGAGGCACACGTCGCACAAGCTGCCATTTCGAGGAGCATTGGGAAGCCACCTCTCTGGACATAGTCTTCGGCTTGGAGTGGAGGTGCAAGCCACTTGGCCGGGCGGGGAGTGTCAGTCCAGCGAGGCGCCTGTCAATCTCTCAGATACACCATCGGTGAAGCGTAATACTAAGTGAACGTCCTCGAGTCTGTGGGGTGACCAAAGTGCGTCTTCTCTTTGTACTAGGCTCTGATATGCTGTTCTCGAGTCTGCAGTGTATGAATCGACAGAACCGGTTTGCTGACAGGTGCAGTAAATCATGCTATAATGCTTGTTTTTATACCTTCCCACGTATCTTCCGAGTCAAAAATCTTTGCGAGAAACCGGCGGAATGCCTAACCTTGCGAGAGCTCGCTGATACAATGGAGGCAATTTTCTTCGAACGTTGCTCGAACGTTGAATGACGTTGCTCCCTATCAATCCGAAGAGACGCAAACACTATTACACAGGGACGCTCTCTTCAGCTCCGGTGTTACTTGGCCGGATGATCACATTGGGCAGTATCTCGATACTCTGTAGGTAGACCTACCAACCTGCTGGAACGGTTGAGACATAGCATACTTTCTTCATTCACCCATAAACTGGAACTGATGTATATATATATATATATATATATATATATATATATATATATAAAGCAACGAGCGAGTTAACGTATAAACACTTATTATTCAAAAAGCGTTAGCCGCAACAAGCTGGTTCAGGGGCAGGAAGCCGGCAAGCAAGAACCACATGATCGTCAACGTCTTCTTTGGCACTGGCACAGAGCTGGCACCACTATGCTCCGGTACAATCACTCCCCATGCAAAAAAGAGCGAACATGGCAATCTAAGGAAATTACACGACAGGGGATCACGGTTTGAGGCGTGATAAGTGAACCGTTTCATGCCCACGGCAGCATTGGTCCGAAGGTGAGTCAATGGACTCAACTTCATAGTTTACGGGAGATGTTTGTCGCACCACACTGTATGGGGCCATGGTATTTCGACGAAAGCTTTCGTGAAAGACTGGGAGGGGTAGACGGGACCCAGAGCCAAACCAAATTTCCTGGGTTATAATGGGCATTAACGCAGAAGCATCGTGGTCAGTTTTCCGGCGCCATTGGCATTGCGCGGTAATTGAGCAAGCGAGTTGACAACACTCTTCGGCATTAGCAGCTGCTTCAAACGGATTTCACACGTACGCGGCGCTGGAACCACGGGCAAGCGTTATGACGGCAAACGGGACGACAAGGTTCCGGCGAAGAGCGCATTCTTGCGATGGCATAAAGAGGACCATTGAGTCCGAGACGGAGTTGCACAAAATAGACACCCCGGTGACCGCAAAAGCAGAGATGACGTCAGCGACAACGATTACCTTTTTGGGTGAGCAAGGGAGATCTATGAATGACGTGCTGAACGGAAACAAAACGAGTAGTGCACGAGCGCAGTCGACAACCGCATGATTAGCTGAAAGAAAGTTTCATTTCAGGAAGATTTTATTAGACGCACGTGGAAGGCCGACAAATTCAACGATGTAAAGTACCCTTTGAATTACAACACGAGCAGTGCATGTTGCAGAAGGCTGGACGTGCTGCAAACTCGCTGTCTGTAAGGAAATGTCAACCAGTGGAGTCGTTCACTTCGTTCAGGTTGTGGCATAACACTTCCTCAATTACACAAACAGCGGCACCTGTGTCGACCAGAGCAGTTGTGGCGAAATCATCCACAAACACGGCAATCTCGCTAAGAGGGCAAAATATGTGGCCTTAAAAGTTTTGTCGGTGGCGCAGTTCTCGCCTCAGGAACTGCGACTGCTACTTTTCCTCCTGGGCGTGGTTAGAATGGCGAAGCATGGGAGAAGGAGACCGAAGACGGAGTGAAGGAGATCGACGTGGGCTGAAAAGTCGTGTCGACGTGAGTGGGGGTCAGGTGCATCAGGTGTAACATGTGATTCTGATTGCCGAGGAATGTTGCCGGAATGCTGAGCGTCATTAAAATAGAATCGGCGGCGACGACAGTAGCACGCGAAATCCCCTGGAATACCGCAGTTGTAGCAGACGGGCTGATTATCCGGAGTAGGCCAAAAGTTTACAGGTGCTCGAGGTGGTGAGAAGGGTCGATTTACCGGATAGACGGAAACTGGCGACTTGTAGAAATTGGTGGCTGGACTGTATGAAGGGAGCGGTGGTTGGGCAGGTGGTTGGCGGACGACATCTGCATAAGTCAGCGGTGCAGTACCTGATATTCGGGACGCGGGCTAAGGTAGAGCCTCGGCCATTTGCGTCTGAATAGCACGGCGAAGTGAGTGGTCCAGTGTTGTTGGCGTCTCGTTTATGGTGGCCACAAGAGAGAGCTGTCGAGAAACATCCTCCCGACTATACTGTTGAACTTGAGGCATCAGTGTGGTGTCGTCGGGGCCACTGCTTTTGCACTTGAAAGCCGAAATATCCGCTGTATGCGTATTTGCGCGGTGTGTGGAAATTCGCTGCTTGCGCAGCTCGGCAAAACTTTGACAGAGGTGAATCATGGCCGTGATGGTCTGTGGGTCATGCCTTTCATCAATGCCTTTCATTCAATCAATGCCTTTCATTATACGCTTTATTCTGCCAGCCTCCATCATCCTCTCATTCACTCGCCTACAGAGGCCGATCGCATCCTCAATGTAGCTCGTGAAGCTCTCACCAATTTGTTGAAATTGACCCCGCAGGCCAAGTTCATCGCAAAGCTTGCGCATAGCTGGACGACAGAGAAACGGCGTCACGGTATGTTTGAAAAATGACCGGGTGGGGATGTCGGCTTGGTGGTTGGTGAACCATAAGTTACGCCAAATCTGTCAGGTGGAAGATGACGTGAGTCAGCTTCGCAGGGTTATTTCACTAGGTAATCGCGCTAGAACGCTCGTACTCTGCCAGCCAGTCCTCGACATCGTGATCTTCAGTGCCGTTGTAGACTGGTGGGTAACGCAGACGAAGTAAACCAGGGCACATGACAGGAGGTAACGTGAAAGATGCTTGTGGGTGATCGACGCGCTTGGTCATAGCGGAATCAGAAGGCAGCTTACGGCTGCGGAACTCCACGACGTTACCAAGCACGTTTACACCAAACGCAACAAACGGGTTCACGTATAAATACTTCTTAATATTCAAGAAGCGTTAGCCGCAACGAGCTGGTTCAGGCAGGAGGCCGGCAAGCACGAGCCACACGGACTTCGTCTTCTTTCACGCTGGCACAGAGCTGACGCCACTATGTTCCAGTAAATATATATATATATATATATATATATATATATATATATATATAAGATATAACAGACAGTATTGCCAAGGAATGTACAGGGGAAGTTATTAACATTAATGGAATGTAAATAAGAAGAAAGAAAAGTGGATGAAAAAATTACCAACTGTAAGGTGGAAGATGACGTGAGTCAGCTTCGCAGGGTTATTTCACTTGGTAATCGCGCTAGAACGCTCGTACAGTTGGTAATTTTTTCATCCACTTTTCTTTCTTCTTATTTACATTCCATTAATGTTAATAACTTCCCCTGTACATTCCTTGGCATTACTGTCTGTTATATCTCATTATTATTGTGTTAAAAACACGGAAAAACGAGCCCTTAGGTATACACTTCTTTCCCTTATATATATATATATATATATATATATATATATATATATATATATATATATATATATATATATATGTATACATAATGTCGGTTGCCGCCAGAATAGGAGTGCAAAAGGCGAGGCTGATCTCTCGATCAGAGGAATCCCAATAACACAAAAGTGAAACGTGCCTAATAAAACTAATGATTATTGTACAGTGATATATGAAAGCTTGGGCAATTTTTGTGGAGTTTCACAGCTATAGTAGTGTTTCCCCGCCGCGGTGGTCTAGTGGCTAAGATACTCGGCTGCTGACCCGCATATCACGGGATCAAATCCTGAGTGCGGCGGAAGAATTTTCGGTGGCGGTGATCATTCTTTGGGCCTGCGTGCTCAGACATGGGTGCATGTTAAAGAACCCCAGGTGGTCGAAAACGGCGGAGCCCTCTACTGTGGCATCTCTCATAATCATATTCTAGTTTTGGGACGTTAAAACACACAAATCAATCATCGAGCTATAGAATGTTTGACATAGACACAGCCACATTCACACCTAGAAGCAAGTCTCTATCGCGACGGCTAGCCTGTATAATCATCATTCAACTGTTCTGGTAACTAAGGGATTTAACATATACCGGAACGGAACATTTTGTCAATCGTGTACATAAGTGACATCAACATGCACACACTAAAGGCTGCTACTCGATATGCGTGTCCTCAAAAATCATCAATTATGAAGAGAAACAGCATGGTGTGCAGCCCTGAAACCAATGCCAGCGCACGTGCAAGCTGCGCTTCACCTGTGTGGGACGTAAGATTCGTAACTTGACCTTGTACGGTCGCTGACGTTCTTCGTCATGCTGACCTTAGTTTTTCTTCACAAAGGAACGTCATTTACCCTTTGATATTTGTGCTTTGCTGATATGCTTAGTGCAGCAGTTTTTTTAGTAAGCTAGTGCTATCACGTTCGAAGTAGTCGGTGCTGAAACATTATTGGTGCAAGTGGTGCAAGTGGAAGTTGCACGACTTCAAGAACGAGCTCTTACGTGTTTACACGAAGGGAAAAGCAAACAACACAATTGCATTGGCAACTCTCTGATGATTGCTTGGTCAGGGTTTTTCACTGCTGTCGATAAGCTGACGACTGATTAGGGTAGGGCGCTCGGGGTCTTTTAGTCATTGTATAGCTGACAGAGTGCTTGTGTGTTCATTTATAACATTATTATTGTATTAGATATATAAATAAAGTAAGATTGTCGTCATATTCGTTCTTTGAGTACTCGAAAATTGTTTTCTGATAGCGCAATCTTGATATCATCAAAGGTGTAATATTTCCATGTGGGTTGTTTAGAAAGTGGAAGGCCTTGCATAGAACGTACATATGCCCGTTGGTTGTTGAATCTAATTCTAAACGACGTGTCTGTCTGCACCATATGTTGCGAAAATTTGTAGTTTTATCAAAGGAATCTTGTGTGAGAGAGAACATGAATGGTTCAAAATAAGCATTGCGGCATGTGAGGAAAAATACTGCCGTTACGCCAACCATAACAACCACATGAATCTGAATGGTCTTAGCCTTTTACACCGAAAGCTGTTATGAGATCACAACTCTTGTCACGTGCAGTTGTCCGTCCCCGCCGCCAGTGTTCGTAACCACATCACGCGAAATTAAAAACAGAAAACCTAGCACCAATGAACAGTTGGGTCTGAACCCGCGCCCGCTGGGTGCCAGCCCAGTATTTTACCACTGAGTTACGCTGGTGCTTGTAACTTGCAGTTAATGTTGCCTTAGGCAGGCATGACCTAGCACGAATGACACAGTGGGGCTCGAGAACCCTGGTCCACAGGATGCCAGCCTAGCATACTACCACTCAGCGACACGGGTGCATGTGATTTGTGGTCAAACTTGCCTTGGCAGGCTTGATGTCAAAAAAGCAGTCGCTTAATATGACTTATAAAGCGTTTTAAATCAGTGAAGTATACAACCAGTCGTCGCACAGTGTGAATAGCAATAACGAGTGGGCCACGCGATGCTCCAACCTACCACGTAAGCTTGCTCTTGTTCATCTAATAACTGTGGCGCATACCACTTCAGCCATATTCCCTGATCGTCGTCAGCCATTACATGAACGATTGCCACAAGATTACTTGCAAGTGTTCAGCGGAAACCACGCTTCTCAGAGAATGACGAAAAATAGCACAGCGAATGCCAGCCTAGTGCCCAAATAAATTTATTAATTATGGCGTAGTGGATATCAAGCAAGTGTGCTTGCAGTAGTTACCCAATGAATGTTTCGAAAAGGCTCTGAAAGGCCGCTCTTCTAGCTTTCACTGTGACGGTGCTGCGCCTTCCGCGCAGGCCTGGTATTTTTTTATTTTTTAAGCATTTACTTTTGATGAACTATACTTACCAAAAGGATCCGAAAATTCTACCGTTCCAGGCTCTTGTCCCGTCTTCTGTGGCAGTGGCACCTCGACTCTGTAATTATTGATGTGAAATGTTATCGTTACATCGTAGCCTTGCATTTGCAGCATATGTTAACTCATCATACAATACATGGCGAAAAGTTGGACGATATGCATCAACCTCTGCGGTTGCTTCGCGGATTGGGAATAGCGTTGTGATGCACAAGTGACTTGATTATATTCCGGTTACCATCTGTAAGCAGCACATTTTGTTTAACCAAAGTTGGTGCATGGCAATGAAAAATGTAGGGTACCAAGGAGTCCAATAACAGAAGGGTTACAAATAAAATCTTTAGAGAATCTTATTTTTACTAGAAACATTATGGTTATGCATATATGCTCGAACTATAACATCCCTATTCATGGTTGCAACATTTTGATAAGAAGAAATGTAAAAACGTCCGCATCGCTGTATTTACTTGCTCGACGGAGAACCCAAGCTTACTATACAGTTTATACTTGCAGTACCATGTGCAGCGCGGTGATGTCTTCGTTTTGATGAGTACCATCTTGAGATATGTTAATCGTTTAAAGGTACTGTGCTCGAGGTAACAGAGAGAATTATTGACACATAATGAATAACGGCTTTAGCGAATTCTCTATGACTGCGAAGCATAAACAGAAGAAATCAAGGTGGTTAACTTACATATTCATTCATGCCTCAACAAAATGGAAGCTTACATACATCTAGAAGCTAGCTTCACTTGTTGGCGGTATCTTGTGATACCGCAAGGAAGGTTTGACATAATACCACCTGAAATTTGGCTAACTTTCTTCGCAATATGACAAGCTTTATGCCTGTCTGAGCATTTGAATGACGTGAATGTATGAACGCAATGACAAGCTCACGTGCCGCACCTGTCAGGAGAATCCGGGGCCTGAAATATCCATACGAATGTAGCTGTCTTTGCTACTGGATCAAACTCGGTTCTGTTCGCTTCCATGCATTCAAATATGGTATCATTGTTTGAGTCTGTGACAGACACAACATACGGAAAGCTTTGAAACACCTGCAAGAAAAAAAGAAAGATAGTTGAAATTCACATGACTGACTAATCAAAAAAGTAAACAGTACCGTGTTGGTTTAATTCTTCACAGAAAGTTACGTGCTCACAGCAAGAACGAGTGGATCGAAACTTAAGATATGAAAATCATCGACAAATTATTAAAGGGTTCAGATAGGAAACTTTGAAATACGGTTTTCGGATATTTCAGAATGTTGTGCTCAACATTGGCACTGCATAGCCATGTCGCGAGGTCTACTCTAGTGACTTCAAATGAAACACTCCTGGGCAGTAAATACTCACAAAATACTCAGTGTAGACAATTAAGTGGCGGTGTGTGTATTAGTATATCATATGTGATTAAACATATTGTAATAAAGCTACCCGCAGGTCGCGAGATCAAATCCCAGCTGCGGCAGCTGCATTTCCGATGGAGGCAGAAATGTTGTAGGCCCATGTGCTCAGATTTGGGCGCACGTTAAAGAACCCCACGTGGTCGAAATTTCTGGAGCCCTCCACTACGGCCTCTCTCATAATTATATGGTGGTTGCGGGACGTTAAACCCCACTTATCAATCAATCAAATCAATCATTATAACAAAGCTAGACAGTGTTCAGTATTGCCCACTCTGCAATATTCTATGACCACTGCTGTCTGCCACAGAGAGTATATGTGTCTAGAATATTGGCCCGTGACGAGACACCTCCACGCACGCGAAAAGTCACAGAGCTTTTCTGTGCGTTATCCTATTAAGTGACACCAAGAAGGCGCTTCTTAAGATGGATTGTTGAAGAGGTAAGGTGATTATCGACTGGAGCATATTTTGTGGAAGGATGGACAGGACCACTTTTGGTTGAAGCATCCTTGGTTGAAAAAAAGGGAGGAGGATGTGTATACGAAGTGGCGTTTAGATCATCCAGGCCACACTAGTTACTTCTCTGCCGAAAATTTGTGCAGATGTCACAGCTTTATCTGCGCTAGCTTCACCAGCCCCTCCAGCATATGAATACTCGGCACACTGATGTGCAGTTTTCAAGTCGACTCATCGGTGCGTGTCCTGTCACTTCTCGAATATACCTTGCGCAGGCTGGTTGAGCATTGTTTCCACTACAGATTGTTGCACCTACTTTTGCGGTCACAATCGCTCTTGCTAGTAGTTACTGTGCTGTAGTAACGGAAGAGTTACTACAGCACAGTAAGTGCCTTGCGAAGTACGGCTACTTCGAGCCTAAATTCAGCAGCTTCATGAAAGTGTCTGGGCCGTCAGAACTTTGTCAGTTAAACCAGCTGACACGGAACAGCGTTCGCAACCTAACGAAATTGAAATAAAAGATGTTCAATCAATAAAGAAGGAGGATTTCACCATCATTTTTCAGGTCCCTATGGTATTTAATTAAAAAAAGTTTTACATATACGAACGGCCTAATGTCTGTCGGACACGATGAACAGATAAGTGCGGAATTCCGCAACCCCACGGCCTATAGGTCGCGCATCGTGCAGTCCAATACGGCTGTGGAAGAATGATCAACACGCGAACTCGCATAAGAAAACATAGAACTCACGGAAGCTCACCCTGAGCCGCTTTTACCGGATGAACTCTTGATCGTCAAATTAATGTACACCAAACCAAAGTACTTTCCCAACCGACAGGAACTGCTGAATGTTCGCTACCTCATTTCTTGCGCAGTGCAAATAGTGGTAGTGTCAGCTGATCGATGGTGTAGCAACAATGCTTTGCGTAATCCTGTGCATTTTACAGTAAACTGCGCGAACTTGAATTTACGTAATAACTGAACGGCACTCCGAGAGCATTAGTGCCGAGGCTGCCTGGCGGATTGGCCGCAGTAGTAGGCCACCAGTGAGTAGCGCCGTCGCGGCTGCACAGTACAGAATGTTTACCGTAGTGATGGCTTGCAAACATATTTTTCCGTCGTCATTACTTGCACTGTAGGCATCATGCAGCTGCTTCTTTAACGGAACACAAGCATTTAACTTCCCATTGGGTAGCGCTTGTGTGACAGCCACGACCAGACTGTAACAGTGTGCAATACCCTGCACTCAGATGTTGCAGGTTCCATCAGCGCAATACAAAAAAGAACATCGATACGCGTACGTCCTTCGCAACGCCAAAATTGCGAAAATTTGTCGAACAACGACGTTGTTTCGATGGCACCGGTGAAGTGCAGGAGAAGGTAGCGTTCAATAGTGGTCGTAACTGCATATTTCATTCCTCTAACGATTTCACTTCGCTGGTCGAGCTCGAGCGTGTTGGCGGCAAGCGGCGCTTTGTAATATCCACTGTAATTGGGTAAATTCATTGGACAAGGAGAGTATGCTTACATTTTGACCTCACTGAATGATAATATACAATAAATACACCCAAAGTGACTTACGAGCCTGAAAAAGATTAACGCACGAAGGGGCGTGATGTGTAACTCTGCTTGTGAGCTAGCAGCTGATCGTTTATCGTCGCTGTCACTCCCAGCGCGTCGACAACCACCTACGTCTAAAGAAAAAATCTTCGACGTCGAGACGGTTTTTTCGAACATCACTGCTGAAAGTAATCTGCGGTATTCGCTCCGCCAAATGACTTCGATTGCACCAACCATGCGTCATTCATCACGCACAGCGCCCACATGGCGAGATCACCAGGTTTAGCTGATCGTGCAAAGATCATTTCGCTCCGATAGTCGGCAAGAAAGGAATTGCTTGCAAGGTGCCGCCATCTATCAATGAGCGCAAAAAAAACAGGCAGCGCAGTGTAGGCAAAGGTTCAGAAACGCAAATCGCGAGTCTGCGCTACTTTTTGTGTACAATGAATGTTATGAGATTCATGCACTTCAAAACACTGACGAATGCTACATGCACGTAAAAGAAAGCGAGTTATAACTGGAATGGCCAGACGTTAACATTTAGTTATGAAAAGTGGGTGCAGAAATCTTCCGAAGCTGATATGTGTACTGTGCGGGCTAAGATGGAAAGCGTGAGTTGCCACATACTTTCACGAAAATTTCACGTCTCACAAGAACGGCTCACATTTATCGTGTCACGGACGGTCCGGTATATTCACTGATGCATGATACATACAAAGTGGTTTGTGTTGGTTTCTTGCTAACGCGTTAAAACTGCGGCTAGAATCGCTGAACAAAACAGAATTGGGGGCGTCTGCCTACTGATCATTCTTGAGAGCACGCTCCTGAATTCCGCCAGGTGGCGCGACAGTCTATAAGTTCGGGCTGTCACGGTGGATGGACGTGTTTTTTGAGCGCTCCGGATCGACTGCGCAGATAAGTGTTTTTGCATATTTTGAGCTTGTCTTTATAAATATAAGGCAGCGGTTGAAATCTTCGTAGCACTTATTTTATGGTACGGCTTTTTCGGATCCAGTCACCAGGTATTTATTAGTTAGTGCGGGTGTGTGTGTTTGAATTATTTGTTGTTTTTTTTCTTTTGCCACACCGTGGGGGAGGTGCGCACACACTGAACACGCAAATTTTTGTAGTAGAGCTTAGACTTTCTTTTTTTCGTAGTGCAGGGCTCAAGTTTAGTGATTATCGAGTATAGGGATAATTGGTGTCATAAAGACATGGTTAAAAAGGCTGTAAAGTGTTGAGGATGTGGAGTGGCTTTGAAAGTGGACCCAAGCGTAGAAGCAGATGGAGAAGAGGCTGACGCGAAGTGTAGGCAATGTGAGGTCAAAGAAAAAATGGAGAAAATGATGGTTGCCCAGAGTGAACTGCTGACGAGAATCGCCGAGCTCGAGACTGCGTTGGCGACAGGGCAAGAGAAAACGAGGGCAATGGGAGAAAGACTGAAGTCCGCAGAGGAAGCACTAGCGAAGCTGAACAAAGACGCGGCCTATGGAGAGACCAGTAGGGAACCGGCAACCAGAATGGTAGAGAAGAAAAAAATTGCCCGCAGCTTCCCTCGGGGGAACACTGAGAAGGATGCGGAGCATATAATTGGTTAACGGGGTGTTAAAGTGCGACTTACTTGGGTCGATGGCTAAATTGGTTAACGTGGTTGTGAAATGGGGTGTTAAATCGCGACTTACTTGGGTCGATGGCTAAATTGTTTAACGTGGTTGTAGGAGGGGGTGTTAAATGAGTGAACACGTACACACGTATGCGAAAAGACGGCGCTGGTCGAAGGGACGTCGGTCATTGTGTTTGTGGATTCGTTGGAATTCATTTCACCGCGACCTTGGACATCGACGCGCCGTACAAACCAACAGACGAGCGGCAACTGAGCGAGCGAGCGCCGACCTTGAGTATATATACAGCGCGACGGCGCATGCACTGTCAGCTGTTGAATGTTCTCGAAGGAGAAGCGCGCGCGCGGCACAGATGGCGACGGCGCGACGGCGCATGCGCTGTCAGCTGTCGAATGTTCTCGAAGGAGAAGCGCGCGCGGCACAGATGGTGGGCGACGGCGCGACGGCGCATGCGCGCGCGTCAGCTGTCAAATGTTCGAGAAGCGGTGCGGACGGCGCGGACGGCGCACTACAAGGCGCGAGTATAAGATGCTTCCGCATCTAAAAGCAAGCAAGTTTGGAACAAACAGTTTCAGCTGGTTCAATAGTCGCAAGTCCCAGCTTCAGCGGCGTAGCGGTGGGACTGGGAGTGGACAAAGCAGCCGGCGTCACAGGTGCAAGTAGCCCCCAGGTGCAGGACACTCCAGCTGAAAAGTCACAGCATGTGATAATTGCCGGGGACTCGAATTTAAATCGATGCAACGAAGCCATCCAAGAGAGGGTAAGAGGTGACAAGGGGGTTGCGGTAGGAGCGTTCCCAGGACGCAAGCTTGAAGCAGTCATGACGCAAGCGAGCGCAAAACTCAAAACTACAGCTGATAGACGAAACCTCGTGATAACTTCAGGCAATTTTAACAATGTCTTAAATGAAGATACAGCAGGACTAGCAACCACAATGACGAAAGGCATCGTTGACATGCGCGCCACTTCTCCTAAGGTACAGGTAGTGATATGCACAATACCGGAGGTACCGGTGCGTGATAGCAACCTGAAAAGAGCGGTTGTCAACGCAAACCAAGAGATATGGCGGATGAGTCGAAAGAAGGGCTTTGAGATGGTGGAGGAGGAGGAGGATGAATAAATGAGGAAGAACAGGGAGGTTAGCCAGTTCTCAGACCGGCTGATTACCTTGAGGTGGTGGAAATAAACAGAGAGGTGCATAAATGGCGTGTTTTTCAATGAGAGCAAATTCACTTCGATGGGCGGCTTGGTCGTGAGGTGGGTTCGCGTCTTGCAGGACGCGCAGTAGCTTTTTTGGGGGGCAAGCGAGCCCTTCGGGGTGCAGGATAGCTAGTAACGAGGACAACAACCAGGGAGACTCTTCGACAGGTGGTATGGACAGATACGATTCCAAAGTGGCACAATATCTACGATAAGCAGAGTCCGGGGCATAAATAGACGTAGCCACGAGCGCCGAGCCAATTCAGACGTAGGGTATATTAACGTGCAGGGTGGTAGAAACAGGCTGAAGTGGGAAGAGATAAAAGAACAGCTAAGGGAAGAGAGACCGATGGTATACGGTTTTGTAGAGACACATCTCATGGACATGGAACAACCTCCGAACGATCCGGACTACGCGTTGGCATATTGTAATAGAACAGAATGCAGCAGAAAGGGGGTGGTATTGGGGCATTCATTCATAAAAGTACAGACTGGCAAAGGGTCAAGCAGGAGTGCAAGGAACATTTATGGCTAAAAGGGAAAGTGGCAGGTCAAATGACACTCCTTAATTTCGTGTACTTGTGGACGGGAGCAAAGGCCAAAGAGGAAAACCAGGCAATGGTAGAGTGTATATCAAAGGACATACAGGAGTTAGGAAGAGAGTGCGAGACGGTTATACTAGGAGACATGAATGCGCACATAGAAGATATAGACGGATATACCGACCGACAGGCAAAATGATCATAGATATGTGTAAAAGGCTTCATTCGATCATTTGCAACAGTACCGAGAAGTGTGAAGGGCAAATAACATGGGAGGTAGGAAGGCTGCAGTCGACGATAGATTATGCACTGATGTCACAAAGAATGTATGATAAGCTCAGGGGAATGCACATAGGTGAAGGTGGCTCCAGAAGTCTGGGTAGTGATCAGAAACGTATCAAGCTAAGTTTTGGGAGAGCAGTGAAAGTGGGAAGGAGACAAGATGAGCAACTACAGGAAAACTTTTATCCAGAAAGGCAAATTGAAATAGCCACTAAACAAATTGAGAAAGTCATCACGGAGGATAATAAGACGGTGCGGACATACCCGAATTTTATTGGACTCTTTGAGCTAGAGCTTGCTAAGACGCGTGACAACTCACCCCAGAAAAGAAGACACAAACCCAAACGTTGGTGGGATGAGGAAGTTAAGAGAGCCATAGCAAAACTTCAGGAAGCTTCTAGGGAACACAGACATGCTAAGCAGCGGGGTGAACCGGCAGATGATGTTGAAAGAAAATGGGAAACATTTCTGAGCTGTAGAAGGGATACATTCCTTCTGATCAATGAAAAGATTAGAAGAAAGGGAACTCAGTGGCTGGCAGAAGTACATGAAAAAGATAGAAAGGCAGCTGCGAAATTTTGGAACCATCTAAACTCCCTAAGAATTGAGACGAGCCTAGAGCAGAGTTTTATATCTACAGCCCAAGGTGCTAGGCTAGAAGGGGATGAAGCTCATGAATATATAAGAACAACGGTGATAGAAAAATTTCAACAAAGAAGTACTTTACGCTCCACAATAGACATGGACAAATCAAGTGGTGCAATGGCTCTATTTTCACAACGAGAGTGGAAAAGAACTGAGAAAAGGGTTCCTAGTAGTACATCAACAGGCCCAGATGGCATTCCAAATATGCTGATGAAGACTTCAGGTCCGAAGTCTAAGCAGGCTTTGAGAGAGGCCCATACAAATGTCTGGGCGTATGGATAAGCATTGAAACCAAGTACCCAAGGAAACACGGAATATACGTGACGACTAAAGTTAAAAGGAATGCAGCGGTGATGATAAACAGGGCACTGTGGAATTACCAAAGGTATGATGTTGCGATAGGAATATGGAAAGGGGTCATGTCTCCTGGTCTGACGTCCGGCATTGCGGTCTTGTGCAGGAGATCAGAAGTTCAGGCAAAATTAGAAATTAAGCAACGTGACATAGGTACGCTTGCCTAAAGAGCTCACGGGAATACACCAAATCAGGGAGTACAAGGTGATATGGGATGGGCGTCATTTTAGAGAGGGAAGCTAGCAGCAAAATAAAACTTGACGTGCGGTTAAAAGAAATGCGAGAGGAGCGTTGGGCTAGAAAGGTATGCAGCTACTTGTACATGAAGAATGTCGATAGGAAATGGAGGAAGCGAACCAAAAAACTGACAGGTAAATACTTAGAAAACAGCAGGGGGCCAAACAAAAAAGAAATATCGGTTAAGAAGGAGGTGAACGAAGCTGAGACTGATATGTGAAGAATCGGCATAATTAAGTAGTCAGCGTTAGAGATCTATCGAAATTTTAGGCAGGAAATTGCCGAAGAAAGGGTCGATGATAATGCTTGGGATATTTCTGTACTGTTTGAGGCGAGGACGGGGGTATTGCGAACCAAGACATTTAGAGGCAAATACGAAGGGGTAGAAACGGTATGCAGTGCGTGTGGAGAGGAACACAAAACAGCCGAACAGTTGACAATGTTCTGTAAAGAATTCACCCTATCGTCCGGGATGATGGCGCACAGTTCTTCAAAGCACTGGGGTTTAGGGACAAGGGGGGGGGGGACAAAATAGACTTCAATCGGGTAGAATTAATTAGAAGGAGGTTATCTGATTGGTGGCTAAAGACAAGGCACGAGTGAAAATCAAACCCTTCACTGCAAAGTACGAGTCCTCAACCACACTATTCGAAGAAAAAAAATAAATCTAGTTTTTGGTTCGCAAAGTATCACGGCTTGGTGATACTCAGTGAACTGTGAATCCATTCATCCATCCATCCATCCATCCATCCATCCATCCATCCATCCATCCATCCATCCATCCATCCATCTACCCATCCATCCATTCATCCATCCATCCAACCATCCGTCCATCCGTCCGTCCGTCCGTCCGTCCATCCCTCCGCCCATCCATCCATCCATCCATTCATCGATCCATCCATCCATCCATCCATCCATCCATCCACCCATCCATCCATCCATACATCCATTCATTGCGGATAGTGCGAGGTACTTGTCGCCGTGACTCTCGTTTCACCAGTAAAGTGTTGAATATGCTCGCGTATCATGCACGACTGATAGAATGCGAGTATGAGCCACAGGGGAGCGATGTTTTGTATGAGACCAGAAACGGGAATGGCTTTCAAAACTGTTGCGCGGTCAATTGTGCCGCATGTGTCACAGAAAGTGCGGGCAGGCATCGGTGGAATTCTCAGTGAGTGGCAGCGTAGAACAAAGCTAAATGTGAAAATGGTGGTTAGAAACGCATTTGAAACGAGGAGTTTCGCATGACAATCATGCATTCTACTGCAGAGCAAGTTCAGTGCGTTGAAGGTTTTCAATAAATAGCCAAGGGTTTCAACAAGTGACTCCCCCTGGGAAAATTGCCTCACTATGGGCTTGCCACGGTATACTCACAAATACTGAAAAATAGAGGTTGCTTCAGCTTCACAATCATGTGTACAACTTGACAGTGCAATCAAGCCCCTTATGCATCGCCTTCCTAATTGCTTGCTTTCTTCGCCCTAATATATTTTGAGCAGGTGTTTGAGCTTATAACAGCAGTTTGTGTGCTCAAAAGAGAGATTTATTTTGGGATAATCTGGTGCTGTAATATCTTAGTTAGCTCCAGAGATGGTGTGTTGTCCAGAGATGTGTGCTGTACCTAACGGTACCTGTGAGAGCTCTGCCCTATATGCCATTTGAGTGTAGGTGAAGTGTGTCGGCTGACAATAGTGTGCTAGACAGTATCTTCATGATATCGTAAGCGTACCAAGCGGAAGTTTATCGATGTTGACAACTTTCTGAAAGGGTGCCTTATGTCACGTTTGATGCACCCTTAAAGTATGCGCCATCGAAGTAGCCGAAACGAAGACGACGACGTCAAAGTTATGCCGAGCACGAGACCAGGCGGCACAACGAATGAACGTGGAAGTGGCCCATAACGAATTCAGCACGGTGATTCTAGGGTCTATTAGCTTGGCATCATAAATGTTTAGCATCCTCTATTGGGACAGGCCAAATAGGACGGAGCGTGAGGAAGTAGACGCGGAAACAAAAGCCGAGCAGTCGAGCCGAGGAGTGCCGGCACTCGGCATGAACTCTTCGTTTGTTAAGTAATAAGGAGGGTGGAGGAAGTTCACCGGCATCTATGTCGTGGTTTGCACCAAGTGTCTAACAAATGTCAAGAGTCTGAGCAGCCTGCTTCACTTGACCTGAAGCTTCGATGGTCCACGGAGCCAGCCGGAAGCTACCGCAGCCACCAGGTCCATTGTCGGGCGTTAGCGCGAGTGCTTCGTGGTGGTCCTAGTCTACGTGTCTGAGGAGAAGACTGCCAGACTTCGTCTACCTTGCTTTTGGCACCTGCCCGCTCCGCCGTGCCTTTTTGTAAATGAATGTACATAAGAAGAGGTTGTTGCCAATGCGTGGCGCTCGCTACTCCTCTTGCACTAAAGTAGACATCGCATATTTTGTAGCATTTACAAGGCTATACATATATACATAGCAAAATGTCTACGCATTGAGTCCACGCTTTTCAATACTAAGTGTCCACACCCCACAGAGTTTGTAAATACACAAGTAATCACGCCAATTTAGGTGTTCCCACAAAACATGAAAATTCGATAAAATGTCTGGGATGATCTTGTCTTTCAAGTACTGAACTGTTTTCAGAAAGGTTTTCACAAAAATATCACAGCGCAACACGAAAATACTGTTTTGAAACATACCGGTCAACAGTGACGAAGTACATTTTTTGTTTAGTACTTTTGAGATATTTCTGACTCCTCCAGAAAGTGAATGACTGCACGCGCTGCACTGGCTTGTAGCTTTCCTTTCGGCCATGGACTCAAGATGTTTGCAATTGATGGAGGTCGCTTGTCCAAGGTATTGAGTTTTTGTAAGAAGTTCTGATCAAAATTCCAGTCTCGCGCGGAAGAGCAATGTGAAGCAAACATATCCCTCGACATGAAGGAGATAATTAAAAGCACAATACACGATACCAAGTGTACCCTCACCTGCTCTCCCAAAGTAAGGGAATTTGACATCGAGCTAGAACGACTTCGAGTAATCCGGCGGCGTGCTGAACGAAAGTACCGACGCACGGAGGCAATAGAAGACTTACGAATTACTCGACGTATACAAAAGAAGATTCAGCGCCGGATAAATAAACTCGAGTCACAACGTTGGACTCCTTTTTGCGAGTCACTTGAGCGACGAAAACCTTTATCCCAATTGTGGAAGACGGTACGAAGTCTCCGCACAAAACCCACTCAGTGGTCACAATTCAGGGCTCTCGTACTTTCTGAAGAAAGACGCAGCATTGACGTGGCAGAAGACTTCTGTGCCAGAGTATCTGGGCCACTCGCAGTGCCCAATAGCCTATAGCCCTCGACTAACTGTCCACAAACACGGGATTCCCGCATGGATATGCCTTTTTCCATCGTGGAGCTCGGAGCAGCACTAGCTTTGTGTGGACGCACGTCAGCACCAGGGCCCGATAGAAATTCTTATAGGGCATTGTGTCATCTGCGTGGACGCACGAGAATCCTCCTTTTGGAGCTGTACAACAAATCCTGGCAAGATGGAACACTCCTGACAAGCTGGAGGATAAGTCACCTAGTTCCACTTCTGAAGCCAGGCAAGTCACCGTTGGACCTCTCATCTTATCGTTCGATAGCATTGGCCAGTTGTGTAGGCAAAGTTTTAGAGAGGATGATCCTGGGATGCCTGGAGTGGCTCTTGGAGTGTAACAACGTCTGCCCAGATGCCATGGCAGGATTTCGGCCTGGTCGAGCATCGATTGACAACGTAGTCGACCTGGTGACTTATATCCAACACGAGAAAGGCCGTAAGTGTCCCGGCGCATCTTTGTTCCTAGGCGTCAAAGGGGCGTATGACAACGTTACGCATGAAGCTGTTCTCACTGCTTTCGAAGATATAGGAGTAGGTGGTCGGATGTATCGCTGGATATGTAGTTATTTGTCAATGCGATCCTTCTTTGTGAGCACTGAAGACGGTCCAACCTCTCCACATTACAGCCACCGAGGCGTCCCCCAGGGTGGCGTACTCAGCCCTGTGCTGTTCAATCCTACGTTAATTGCTCTCACTGAGCATCTGCCAAGCACTGTCAGGCTATCAATGTACGCAGATGACATCTGCTTTCGGCATCGGCTGTAACACGCCTGCAGTTACGAGGGAGAATTCAAAAAGCTGCCACTGAAACATTACGCTACCTGTGAAATCGAGGCTTGGAAATTTCTTCGGAGAAATGCGCCCTCGTAGCTTTTACACGAAAGCCTATGGATAAGTACACTATAAGCATCAATGGTCAAACTGTACCATACGTTCGATCGCACAAGTTTTTGGGCGTCATAATTGACAGAAATCTGTCATGGATCGATCACGTTTCGTACATGAAGAAACGGTTAATGGACATCTCTAATATACTGAATGTCTTTGCAGGGAAGACTTGGGGAATGTCTCCCAGTGCAATGCTACAGCTGTACAGAGTGCCTTTTCTCGGTTTCCCGCAGTACAGTTTACCGGCATTGACCAATGCAAGCAAAACAAGCCTTCGAACGCTACAGAGTGTTCAGTCCCAGGCACTCCGGATTTGCCTCAGCTTGCCTCGTAGTGCGTCAACAATGGCTACTATTGCTATCGCCGGTGACCACCTCATCACGACACATATCGACGTTGAGGCACCCCGGACACATATGAGGCATATTGCTCGGACACCCTGCCACCACCTAGCCTCTTTACCAGCACACAGACCACGTTCGTCATTTTGCCAAACGGTCACCACATACCGCGATCATTTGCCAACATGCTTCACACCCGCCGCCAGGCCTTCGACTCCTCCCTGTTACCTGACTCAGGCTAATGTCAGGCTAACTATACCTGACATCAAGAACAAAGCAGATATGTCGTCACCTGCTCTTGGACAGCTTGCTCTGCTCTTGTTATACGAGACGTATCAAGGCTGTATGCACGTATACACCAACGGCTCTGTTTTACAGGAGAGTTGAATGGCATCATTTGTAATACCGATAAATGACACGACAAGAAAATTCAAGACCTCACACCTTACGACATCAACGGGAGCAGAGCTCACAGCTCTTCGTGCCGCATTGCAATTCATCAGCGATCAACAGCCACAAAAATGAACAATTTCCAGTGACTCAAAGGCGGCACTGCAATCCCTTCTATCCCCTTTACGCCACGGTCCGTACGAACAGCTGGTATTCGAGATTGCAAAAAAGATTCACCAATTCATTGAGGAAGGACATGAAATAGCCTTTCAATGACTGCCGAGGTATTATGGAATAATTGGCAATGAACGGGCAGATCGAGCTGCTCGTTCTGCCCATACTGAAAGCGATGAAATATCAATTCCGCTTTCCAGAACTGACGCTGCACGGAAACTCCGCATGCTTGCTCGCAAGCGCACCACGTCACAATGGAACCAGTCACATTTCTTCCATGCATGGTTAGGTACTTTAGACCCAACTCGCAGTCTTTGAATTCCTCTGGAATTACGCCGACGAGACGCTACTATGCTTTGCAGATTAAGGTTGGTCGTCGCATTTTCCAATGCGTACGTGTTCCGCGTAGGAATGGCTGACACTGCTTCATGCGACCATTGTGGCAGTGATAAAACAACTTGGCACAATCTGTGTGAATGCCAACAATACTGCTCGCAGAGACAGTCCCTCTGCAATGCACTAGATGAACTGGACAGCCAGCCTCTTTCGGAAGAAAGACTTCTGCGCTGCCGACACGACTTTATGTCAGAGAAGAAGGCTGCGAAGGCGCTCATGCGCTTCTCGCGTTCAACCGGCCTGTCCAAACACTGTGATCGGAGCTCTTAAATGTGTGCGCATGTGTTTTTGTAACTTATTTTATATTTCTCTATATATATCCTCTTTCCGACCCTTTTCCCCACCCACGTACAGGGTAGCCAACCAGTTGGTCAAGGTTAACCTCCCTGTCTCTTCCTTTTAATTATTTCTTTCTCTCACTTCTTTCGAGGCACATCATGACTTTTACGATGCAGAAGAATGTGCTCCACATCTTCTGCAATATCTTTACCGGTATCAATGTTAAATAACAGAGCGTTTTGCGCACCATTCTCGAACCAGGTTTCCACAGACAGTTGACAGCTCAGCTTATTTATTAGACATCGTGCATCGCTCATCGATAGAGGTAGCGGTGATATAATATTTTCTTGATGTACTACATGTGCAAAGTGATCAGCTATGTCATTTCCTGAGAATCCACAGTGGCTTGGCCCCAGTGGAACATTATGGTGTGATTTAAATTTTTTGCTATAGCGTTTGTCCGATGTATTTCATATGCGGGCTTAATAGCTTTGTTGCCCAAGCTGATTCCTATTAAGAGAAATAATGATTACTGTGAATCACTATTAACTATCTATTGAAGTGGGTTTGGTTGTAAACATAATAAGTGTAAAGCACAGAGTATCGTTAGAGTTCTTGCATTGTGGATGTTGTGAAATGACTAACCTTAAAAGCTTTTCTCGCTTGGTATGCAGGTTCAAACAATGCCGACGCAGAGCTTTAATTCAGACATGATCCATTGGTGTACACGTGAATATAGTCTTCTTAATTGGTAAGAAGATGTGTTAAAGTTGTTTGCTTTATTACAAATATAGCATATTATTCTTACAATTTAATCCTGGAATCAAAGTTGTAATATCTTAAATGGAGTGTCACCATGGTGGGTGGGATGCACATGGAGGCCAGTATTTGTGCGTAGGCAGTAAAATCTTGAGTCATACTATTGTTTTATATATTCTTGCAGCTGATCTCTCCTGAGTAGTTCGGTATAGGGGATGATTATAGTGTTAAGTTGAGTGCCTTCATCTGAGCGTCATCCTGCTCTTTGTCAGCTTTCTCTGACGACAGCCTGCCCGTGCACGTTTGTCTTCACTGTAGACGTCTGCGACACATTTGTATACTAGCACTCACCGGTAAGCCTTTGGGTACGGGTGAACCAGGCTTGATTTTGCGACCTCTTAGTGCTCTGTAGATATGTGTAAGATGTTTGGTTTTCATTAGTGTGTATTGCGTGTCATATGTTTGTGCGTTTTGGCAAAGTAAAAGAAACAGGAACTAGCCTCGCCGTTTTTCTTAGGAGGTTTGCTATCCACAACGCTACATGCTCGTATTGGTCCATTCATTCTTGAGAACCCCATCCCAGTGGGATATAGGTTGGAAAAAAGAAAACTGAAACTGTGCGAGCGCCGTAGAAGAGGACAAGAACGCGCACGCTCTGACAGGGAAGGAGCACGTGATTGGCGGAGATTGGCCACACTTATAGTTTTTGGTTTTTTATCTGCGGTAGAATTTTTTTTGCTGATTTTTCAGGCGCCATCAATGCCAGTCTCTGGTCTTGGGCAGGGCTCGCCCTGGTCAGCCTGTCGCCCTGCTGAGTTGCTACCACTGTCGTGTTTCCTCAAGAGCGACGTAAGCAGTATGCATGTCGCGCTTGTGCCCATTGATAGTTGAACCATTCGGTTGAGTGAAACGGAGGTGTTTAAAGAAGAGCTTCGCAAAATGACCGGGCGTTTTCTAGACATTTCGGAGGTGAGGCGTCTCGGAAAGGCTGATATACTATGCAGGTCTTCTAATATTCAATGCTTAACTGACTTACTGGCCTTCAAGAGATTTGCGATCATTGCTGTTCGCGCTTTTATCCTTCCCCCCTCATCTTGCTTGCGGGAAGTGCATTGTTCACTGTGTACCAACTAACGTTAATCTTGAAGCATTCTTAAAGATGGTCTCTTCGGCTGGCGTGATATCTTCCTACAGATGTTTGAGACCTGTAGCTGATACGCGAGTCCCTACTGAAAGCGTCCTAGTTACATTTGCCCGTCTCGCACGCCCCTCTGAGCTGAAAGCCTGACCTTATCTATTGTGTGTAGAGGCATTTATACCTCGCTCGATGCGATTTTCTAACTGCTGGTGATTTGCACATAGCGCTAATGCTTTCGGGTCCTCATTGAGATATGCGAAATGTGGAGGGGCACATGCCGCATCAGAATGTTAGGTAGACAAGTGCAGGTGTTGCCTATGTGATGGAGCACACACAGCCACGGAATAGCTGCCCTGCTCGTGAACGTGAAACACAAATTCTGGATATAGTGGAGGAACGCCGTTGTCCTCGGTCTGAGGCAACATCCTTCATTGAAGTGCGCGAAGTGGAGTACGCCATTGCTATGTCACGCCAGTGTGAGTCCATAGAAGCGACGGTCGCTTCCGCACTGTTGGCAGCGATAGATAAGGCCATGCCGATGAATATGGGACGCCTTTTCAACATTTTTGCTGACCGAGCTGATCACCACCAAGTTAAACAGCTTTATTTTCCCCTTCGCTGCACACACTGTCACGGTTTAAGGTGAAGGTGGGCACCTCAAAAAAGAACAAAACTATCGGTGTCAAAACGAAGTTCCCCCAGAAAAACCGCGTCAGCTCTCAGTCGCCGACCCCTGTGGGGCCCAATGGGTCATTAGGTGGCTTGAGGCTTGGTAATATCCATAAATGACACAGTGCTAAATTGTTTCTAACCAGTTTGCCAATGTCAAAACCTACAAAAGGTACTACTGATAGCAAGAACGAGCAACACGTTTTGCGATCTGCGGTCGATTCAGCTATATTAGGTCCATCATAGCGCCTGTAAAAGTTCTCTAGTGGAATTGTCGTTCCGCATTCTTTGCTTACACAGTTCTTATTTCTCTCATAAAGCAAACAAATCCTAATATATTTTACTTCAATAGTCATGGCTTTCAGAACACAAAAAAGTACTCGGAATGCTTTTCAAACTTTTAGATTGGATTGATCAGGTAGAGGAGGTGGATTATGGGCCCTAATCTATTCAAAAGTATATCATCATGTTACTTTACCTTTTGAGCATAATTGTCCGGATTGTGAAGTGGTAGAAACAAACTGTTTGTAACCTAAGTTTTACAGGAGTGCAGTGATTAATGCGTGCCTTCTAATTGAAGTAAGACGCACAGATAACCTAGATTGTGTCATCAAGAATTTTTCTTCGAAATAAGCTTTATTGGAAGAAGATTTTAACTCGCATCACAGTTCTTGGTGGTTTGAAACAGATGGCCGAGGCAACAAATTGCGGAATCGGTTGCAGGATAATAATTTTAGTTGTCGGAACTGTGGACAAGTTACCTTTCTAAACGAGATAAGCTGATCAACATTAGGCCTTACTTTTTCGTGTGGCCCGTTTTTATTTTGTTCATGGAAAGCGTTTGATAATGGGACAAGCAATGATCAAGTACCGATTACCTATAAAATAATGCTACCACAGCTCACCTTTGGTATCAGGCAGCATTGGTTCATCAACTCTAAAATTTGTACAACTGTTTTAAATTCTGCGCTTTCTTCATTGATAGGGCGTGTCGGACTGCGAAGAGCTGCTTCAGTAGAAGCTTGTCTTAGTGACTCTGTTCAGCAGGCAGTTTTCTGTTCAATATGACATTCCACCCTCAAATGAAGCTTCGTGGAATGAAAATTGCACGCTTGCGTATAGGCGACGTACAGCCGCTTGGAAACGTTTACGCCACAACCATACTCTGAAAAATTGGGTTGACTATAAATTCCATGCAGACCTTTTTAACCGTACAGTCGCTATATATAAAGATAATCATAAATCTGAATTACATTCGCGTTTATCAAATCCTGATACAAGATCTGCTCTGTACAGGTTTCTAAGAAACTTAACGCGACACAGGTACAAGCATATTCGCTTTCAGTAGTGCTGTCTCCTAGAAAGGCAACCTATTCGTTAGAGGGCATCACGAAACGACTTGAAGTGCGTTTCGTTTTGTCATGCTTGATACCTATGACATTGAAAAGCTCAACGTTAACTTTTCGAGAAGTCACTATGGCGGAACTGGCTGATGTCATACTAATTGTAAATCCAGCGGCTCCAAGTCCGGATCAGACTACAAACTCTGTGATTATTTGAATATTTATTTCCTATCCCGATGAGCTTTTGAGTATTGTTACCGGCTCCTAACAGCACACATCGATTCCAAGAGAATGAAAAATTGCTAAAGCTGTAATGCTGTGAAAAAATTAAAGGCTCGGATATATGCTGTATAATATTCGGCCAATTTCGCTACTTCAAGCTTAGTTAAGATATTTAAAAAAGTTCATAGCAGGTTCAGTGAATTTATTGCTCGTCCCGGTATTCTTTCGCGAAGGCAAGTAGAATTTAGACAGGGGTGCTCTATATGGTCGGCTCATGCTGAGTTGAAAAGCAGAATTTGCCTTGCAAAAGTATCTGCTGATCTCTTGGCGTTGCTCAAATTAGATATTGCAAAAGCCTATGATAGTGTAGAACACAGTATATTGATTTCAAGATTGGTGAACTGTGATCTGGCAAAGTACTAATATATTGTGTTCAAGAGTATATCTTTACGAGACCATTCTTTTGTTGCCACGAGGGAATTACTTCTGCCCCATATAAGCAAGCAAATAAGAGGTATTCAGCAAGGATCAGTTCTATCACCTATTTTATTTATTATATAATATCTTCAATTCTAGTTCATAAAAATGTTCCTCTTCACGTCTACGCCGATAATATTGATTTTTTCTCGTCATCTTGAGATATCAATACTTGGTATTAAATCTTACAGTCGTAGTAGAGTGAGGTATGGCTTGGCGGGCTGTTTTTTTTTGCTCATTGTTAGCAAATGTGCTATACTTGTATTTCCTCCTTCCATTTCCGTATTTCTTTCGCTGCATTGTCGAAGTGATCCGATTTCACAAGCAACGGCACTAAAATATCTAACCGTTGTTTACGTGGAGAAATAAAATTAGCAGCAACAAATAGAATAAAACACCCGTAAACAGAAAGCGCCTTAAGATTGCTAAGCTGGTTTTGAAATAAGAATGCAGAGATGCGCAGGGATAGGTTACTTATGATTTAGAAACTTTACGTATGCCCAGTTTTGAAGCTTGGTTGCGTTCTGTTTTCCGGAATTGATGAGTACAAATTAAGACCCCTTATATTGCTAGAAAGGCAAGCTCTGCAGCTGTGTCTAGGGCTACCTAGGTGTGTTGCGATGAGCGTGCTTTCTTTGGAAGCTCGAATCATTCCACCTGACGCAAGATTTCGAGAGCTTACCGTGCAAACATTTTAAAAACTCTACGAAGCGCCCTTCTCTCATTAAGAGACAGCTCTTATTATATCTCCTGTTTCTTTAAGTGCCCATGGCGTCGTAGTCAAAGACGCCAAGTAATTTTTAACGAGTCTCTGTTATGAAATCTTCACGTTCTCTTCAGCATTTCTCTCCCCAAGCCCGATGCTCGATGCCAGTTGACTTAGCTCTGAATGGATTTTTTCCAGAAAAGGCTAAGTTACTTCCAAACCATTTTCTGGAGAGCCTCCTTCAAGACCATCTCAGTGATTTCGACGGATGCAACGCAAAATATTCAGAAGGCGGGAGTTGGTCTTCCTTCTCATCCGTCTTATTGGTCTTTTGTGCTCCAATTGCCTGAATTCACGCTAATTTATCTTGTAAAAATCCTTGCTATTACAATGACTCTTTGAAAACTAAGTTCTCAGCAATCACAAGCTCTTATTATTTCGGAAACCTTTTCTTTTTGTACATATTTAACGTCCTCAAGGCACTTTCCTCTTCTCAAGATGTTTTTGTCTCTCGTACCGCGTAGCCTGTCAGATGTTCGATTTCTTTGGGTTCCCGGGCAGGCTGGAATTACACTGAATCAAACTGCTGACTCACTCGTTTCGGCATCTTGAAACTTCGCGGGGGTACAAGTAGCTCTACAGCTTTTTTATTAGTGCTGAACGTTTTAAACGTTTGTTAATCTTGAAAATCAAGAAACGTTACTGCTACAATCTGAGGAATTTTGGCACTTACAATTCACATGGAACACCGCAAAATTCCTTTCCCGTCAGTGGAAGGTGACCATCCCAAGCTTTCGCTGTAAAGTTCCCCAGTTAATTTATTATCTGTACAAATCAGAATCTTCATTGACTACTCAATGTACAGTTTGCAATTAACCGGAAACAATCGATCACTTTCTCCTCACATGCCGCCGCTTCGCCTCACTGCGCCGAATAATTTTTGAGAGGCCAATTGGTATGCTTAGACTGGCAGGTAATACATCCACCCTTTTATCGTTTGGAGTCAGTCAGCAGGGTGCGGACCACAGTGCTATTCTGTCAGCACTACATAAATTCATCCAGACAACCGGGACGATGCGCTTCAAGTGATACCACCAGATATATCCGATGCTTTGCCTCTCTTCATCATTTTTGCTAATTTGTTTTATATATTCTGGTTTATCAAACTTTCTGCCCTTTTCCGTTTTTTATTTTTTCAAAGGAACGTTATTATTGTTCCTATCTAATTTCTCTCTTTTTAGCAAGCATTGACCAATTGAAAATTATGGGTTGGTGGATGCTGGAATCGTTGCTGAATATGGCGGAAAAAATTGTAGATATGGCGGAAATATTAGTGGATATGGTGGAAACTGCAGTGAACATAATGGCTGATGACGGCGGGAGTGCAAGAAATGATGGCAGATGGTGGTGGTGGTGACGAGCCAATGGTGGTGACGCTGGGAAACGCCGGCTGAAGACGGCTAGAGTAGAAAAAATAGTGGCAGAAGTTGTGGTTGTTAGGGAGGGAGGAGCCACTGGTGGTGACGGTGGAAAATACCGTCTGATAGTGGCGAGGTAAAACGTGTTTGGTGGAAAGCTTGGTGAGCAAGGTGTTGATGGTGGCGTAATGGAAGCTTGGTGGATGAAGGTGGCATGATGAAAAAGCACACGTCACTATGTGAAATCACCTATTTGTAGTGTTCCATTTTCGAATGCGCAATGATATATGTTTACGGTGAAAAAAAAAGCATCTTGGTAGGAAGCGCAGCTACTATTACAAAAAACACACAACACAAGCGCTAATAGAGGCAGCACTTCCTACCAAGATGGATTCATACCAACTGGCCCAATACAATTGTTTATTGAAACGAAATCAGCGCTGCTCTTTACGCTTTCTAGCTGGTTTATTATTTTATTCTTGTGGAGTCAGCAACGCTTGAATTTTTTTGGAGCGTAGAATATGCGGCCGTGAATTCGTTTACATTTCCCACACGTACTTGCATCTGTTTGACATCCGCAATGTGTTTATTTGTTGTGATGCTTAGAAGACTATGTCACCGTGAACGGTCACAATAAATCTTTTACATCGGCGCGCAGTGGTCGACAAATAAATGAGCTCCAGTTCGCGATTGGCCCTTTCATTGTTAGAGCAGAACACAGCGGTAACTTGTTGTAGCCATGCAAGAAACGCAACCCTAGCTATTGCATACTCTATTGCTTGAGCCGTACTTTTAAGATAACAAAGTGCATGCGAATATGCATGAACTAAAGCTTTCGACATGCGTCGAGACGAGCCCTAGCGAATTTGACTTTCTTTCTTCTGTTTTACCACCGCGATTTCCAACAAAGGTTAGTCTTACTGACCAAGCCCGTACTAGTGTTATTGGCGCTTTTGGGTTTCAGAATACACAACTTGGACGAGTGAAAATGAGAATACAGCACAGCTGTGGCATCATATACCGAAATGAAGCCTTTTTTATTGTGTACGATGGCCGCGCAAGAAGCAAGAAACATCGTTAAGACGGGCTTGCCGCACTTCCACTAAATTTACGCCTCCCCTCACCGCCAACCTCCGGTCGCACATGCCGGAAATTTATTGTCTTTTATACGAGGACACAGACCTGTCAATTCGTATGATTACTGAACCAATATGATTGCATAATGTTTCTGGTGCACTGCATTCGTTTTGGCCAAGCCGTTATGTAGTTGTTCTTAACGACAGAGCGACAGTGGTGCACTGGCACGACTGCGTTGCGCGGAAAACATCACAATCAATTGTGTGGGCGTTTCTGTCGAATGAGCATAGAAGCTTCATAAAGCCTCATTCATGACTACTTTGCGCAAACACGTACACGGACACAAGGAAAAGAGGCAAACAACACGGGCACAAACTCACAACTGGTTTATTTTGAACAACGAACAGTACTTATATCTTCACGTTGCCCACACGCCCCCCCCCCTCCATCGGTGGATCCCGGAACAAACGAGATAACCTAAAGAAAGCTTATTCAGCGCTACTTCATGATAAGAACCACAAAACAAAAAACAAAAATTGAAGAGTTCACGCATCTGCAGACGGATTGTTGCACGTGCCTTTGAAAAAGTCTAATTCTTTATCGGACAAGGTGACGGAAGCTTGGCTAACACATTTTTCTCCCATGTTTCTAATATGGAATGCTTCAATCAACTCCCTGTTATTTTTCTCTTGTGAGTTGCCAGAATCTTTGTGTCTGTAAAAATTGGTACGCACCCAAATTACTTGCAGTGATCCACCAGACGTGTTTGTCCTTAACTACGTAATGCCGAGTCATGCTCCCTCAACCGTGTGTTTACACACCTTCCAGATTGCCCGATATAAGATCTGCCGCAGCTGAATGGAACCTGGTATATCACTGCTGTTCTGCAAGACCGGTATTGTTCGCTGTGTTTCATCTGGCAGCTGTTCTTTCTCTGCGTAGTGCCGGACTCCATCATGTTCCGAAGTCGTGGGCACAACTTTGACAGCTTGTTGGGTGCTGTAAAAACCGAGGTTACTCCGTACCTCGCTGCTACGTTCTCCAAGCCATGGGACAACCTATGAACATATGGGAGAACTGCAAGCTTTCTTTTTTCACTTTGTACTCTTCTGGTACTTCTTTCCGTACCTTTTATCACTGGGATGAGTTTTTTGCAAATAGTGTTCAGCAAATGGCTAGGATACCCAGCTGCCCTGAGCCTGCTTAGCTGGTCCTGAAAGCTGGGAGCAATCTCGTGCACACATGACCGAAGCAACGAAGATCTAAAGCATGAGGATGACATCGCATTTTTTATTAGTTTTGAGTGACTAGATGCAAAATTTAGCAGTGGTGTTTTGGCTCGTGGACTATACCGCCAACACACGTGATCTGCCTTGAAGAGCAACTTGATGTCCAGAAACTGTAGAGACTTGTCTTGTACAAACTCTATTGTGAACTTCAGCACACAGGAATTCTCTTTAAACACCTTGAGAACATTGATGACGTTCTGGTTATAGTTATCTTTAGGTACGAGTACAAGATAGTCGTCCACGTACCGGAAATTGTGTTCCGCGGTCCCTGCTAGACTATCTCACACTTTTCTATCAACGCGACTGAGAAAATTGTCAATTAGGATGGGTGCTACAGCCGAGCCGATACATACACCAGCCTTCTGCACATATAGGTCCTTGCCAACACCAACAACAGTTGACTGTAAATACACCAAGAGCAGTTCCAGAAATGCCTCCACTGTTAACCCGCACCTTGACCGGAACACCAACTCGTCGTTGTGTTGCGTGATGCAAACTTTTACGCTCTCCCCTAGTTCACTGTGTGGAAGCGAATAGTATTGAAGTAGAAGACCTCTACTATTCGCTTCCACACAGTGAACTAGTGGAGAGCGTAAAAGTTTGCATCACGCAACTCAACGACGAGTTGGAGTTCCGGTCAAGGTGCGGGTTAACAGTGGAGGCATTTCTGGAACTGCTCATGGTGTATTTACAGTCAACTGTTGTTGGTGTTGGCAAGGACCTATATGTGCAGAAGGCTGGTGTATGTATCGGGTCGGCTGTAGCACCCATCCTAAGTGACATTTTTCTCAGTCGCGTTGATAGAAAAGTGTTAGATAGTCTAGCAGGGACCGCAGAACACAATTTCCGGTACGTGGACGACTATCTTGTACTCGTACCTAAAGATAACTATAACCAGAACGTCATCAATGTTCTCAATGTGTTTAGAGAGAATTCCTGTGTGCTGAAGTTCACAATAGAGTTTGTACAAGACAAGTCTTTACAGTTTCTGGACATCAAGTTGCTCTTCAAGGCAGATCACGTGTGTTGGCGGTATAGTCCACGAGCCAAAAAACCACTGCTAAATTTTGCATCTAGTCACTCAAAACTAATAAAAAATGCGATGGCATCCTCATGCTTTAGATCTTCGTTGCTTCGGTCATGTGTGCACGAGATTGCTCCCAGCTTTCAGGACCAGCTAAGCAGGCTCAGGGCAGCTGGGTATCCTAGCCATTTGCTGAACACTATTTGCAAAAAACTCATCCCAGTGATAAAAGTTACGGAAAGAAGTACCAGAAGAGTACAAAGTGAAAAAAGAAAGCTTGCAGTTCTCCCATATGTTCATAGGTTGTCCCATGGCTTGAAGAACGTAGCAGCGAGGTACGGAGTAACCTCGGTTTTTACAGCACCCAACAAGCTGTCAAAGTTGTGCCCACGACTTCGGAACATGATGGAGTCCGGCACTACGCAGAGAAAGAACAGCTGCCAGATAAAACACAGCGAACAATACCGGTCTTGCAGAACAGCAGTGATATACCAGGTTCCATTCAGCTGCGGCAGATCTTATATCGGGCAATCTGGAAGGTGTGTAAACACACGGTTGAGGGAGCATGACTCGGCATTACGTAGTTAAGGACAAACACATTCGGTGGATCAGTGCAAGTAATTTGGGTGCGTACCAATTTTTACAGACACAAAGATTCTGGCAACTCACAAGAGAAAAATTAACAGGGAGTTGATTGAAGCATTCCATATTAGAAACATGGGAGAAAATGTGTTAGCCAAGCTTCCGTCACCTTGTCCGATAAAGAATTTGACTTGTTCAAAGGCACGTGCAACAATCCGTCTGCACATGCGTGAACTCTTCAATTTTTGTTTTTTGTTTTGTGGTTCTTATCATGAAGTAGCGCTGAATAAGCTTTCTTCAGGTTATCTCGTTTGTTCCTGGATCCAACGATGGGGGGCGTGTGGGCTACGTGAAGATATAAGTACAGTTAGTTGTTCAAAATAAACCAGTTGTGAGTTTGCGCCCGTGTTGTTTGCCTCTTTTCCTTGTGTCCGTGTACGTGTTTGCGCAAATAGTCATGAATGAGTACCAACTCGCCCAACTTTCAGTACTGTTGTTCATAAAGCCTCAACAGATATCGGCCTTTGGAAGTAGCGGTAAACGGATGTTAAACTAGGCAGTAACCACTGATAAACTCTACCTTCTCCTCAGTCCACTGAGGTGCTTTTCTTTTTCTTACAGTTGTAAATTGTAACAAAAACATAGCGCTGTTGCCCTTATCGCAGCGGCCATCCTTAAAGGCAGCAGTTCGTGTTTATCGAATGTGCAAATTTCTGTAGCAGGTGCAGAACCCGTCCGTCTCGAGTAAACGACAAACAGAACTGAAGTTAAACAGTGAGTTTGTGTGTTGACTACTTTTTAAAACCACAGTTGCTATCTGTCGGCGTGTAAGCTGATCGCGGCTATGTTCGAAAACGCTCTCTGCTGGGAATAGCGTATCAGCTAATGGCCGAGAATCATCGACTTCATTTTATGTTGAAGACTCAAGCTATAAAGTTGTCCTGCCACGTCTTCCAACCCGCAACAACGTTTTGAATTCCGTTTTCCTTCCTGCCGACTCGAGTAGTAAGCTGTACCATGCCCCAGGCTTCCGTGAGCGCTGCCTGAACTGGTGAGCACAGCGGACATCAGAGGAGTCGGCCAGCATCATATAAGCCAAGTATGGATGGTTACGTGTGCAAGCAGCATGGCGACACAGAAACTCGTCACTTGTGATGAGCTACGTCTAAGAGGACTGAATTGCACGGTGCTAGATTTGGAGACCAAGAATATTAGGCTAAATTTCTTTGGCTTCAGCCTCATATTGAATCGCAACGTGTTTAAAAGGCAGTCCAAGCTTACAGCATTGTGAAACCATTAAGAGAGTGGTATAGGGATGTGCAGGATTGAAACAATAAATGACAACTAATAGGGATGCCTTGAAGCTCCAGGACAACCTCACTGTGAGCTCAATGCCGCACCTTATGTCTATCTATGGCCACCGATGCCTCGTACTTGTTCCCGGTAGGCCTCCACTTTGTCATCAATGCAAGCTAGTGGGGCATGTCCGCTGATAGTGCATAACACCGAGGTGCGTGCAGTGCCATTGATTTGAGCACTCGTCGGACGCCTGCGTGTCGACTTATGCCACAAAACTCTAATCTGGCCAAGGCACAGAAGAGCAAAATCTGTGTCATCTTATGGATGCCACTGAGGTAGTTGATGCGACAGAAGAAGCAGCGGCAGGAGCAAAAGGTGTCTTAAAGGAAGCTAAACACTTGTTCTTAAATACCCTCGGCACGCAAAATAACAATGCTAACGATGTCACTGAAAGCATAAATGAACGCAATGCTGCAGAACACCACTTGGAAGACCTTAAAGACAAGCCCCCTGACAAAGAGGAACAAGAAGCAATGGATAGCGATCAGACAAGGATGCGGCCGGCACCCGTCACCGATGAAGCAACGAGTGCGGCAGACACGACAGGGCAAGTGTCTTCATGTGGTCAACGTGTCACCTCTTTCGGGGCCGAGGGACGTGCCGCCTATGCCAGCGTCCTCAGGGAGGTGCTCCTAAAAGTGCAAAAGAGGTAAAGCCACAGGTTGGCATGCCGCTGAAGGTGACCTACAAAAATTTTAAGATAGCAAAGTGGCTACTGCGCTAACGTTTCCCATGTGTGTAGCGACAATGAACGTACGTGGATTGAGGAATGTAAGGCGTCAGTGGCAGTTGCGCCACGTGCTTAAGCAGTACAAAATTGAGGTAGTTGCAGTGCAAGAGATTAAGATTTCGGCTGCTCGTGACACCAACCTCGCCCTGCAAGTTTTTTGAGATTACAATTTATACAATAGCCCAACACGTGGTGCATCTGCTGGATGCTTTTTATTAGTTAGAAAGCACTCGAATCATGCTTGGACGTCACTACTTGTTGATGAGGAAGGACGCCTCCTTTGTTTTGACTTATTTTTTCATTCCCATAATGGAAGGTTTATCTGTGTCTATGCTCCTTCTAAAGTGAATGACAGGAATGCTTTTTTCCTCTCTTTAACTTCGCTGCTAAAAAATAACAGAACTTTGATTGCTTTTGGAGACTTTAATTGTGTTTGTGACGTGCGAGATAATTCTTATATAACAAATCGTTATCTTGCAAGTGCAACTTTACTGCAGAAATTATTGAATGACCACAATTTTTTAAATGTTGGAGCGCATGCACCTTCCTCGGGAGGTTTTGCACTTTCAAGCCATCTCTCATGCTCGGCTTGACCGTGTGTATGTATCTCTAAGCCTACGGTATCACATTTATAATTACGCTGTAAAGTGTATACTCTTACAGACCATTGCTTGGTCATCGTTTCTCGGGGTCCTGAAAATTTTCGTAAAACCACTCTATACTTGAACCTATGGAAGCCTAACGTACAGTTGTTGCGAAAAAATTGTTTTGTTAACATAGTAGGAGAATCAGTACAAGAGGTAACAGAGCGTCGACAGCTGCCAATTTTAGCTCAATGGAAAAGGTTCGAAAAAGAGTTAAGTATCAGGTAATTAGTATTTCATGAGGAGTAGCGCAAAGAAGAAAAGCTGAAATTTCTATTTTTATGATTTACTTCATAAGCTCTATACTTTTGAAAGTCAACACCCGGGATTGTACGCAAATGAGATAAATGTTACTCGAGAACAGATATAAAACACGATACAGATTCATACAAAGGAGCAAATATTTGTTCCCATGTTACCCATTTCACTGAAAAAAAAAAACCAACTAAAACATCCCTAGGGGATGAATAGAGATATGCACCTTCTAAACAGATACTGCAAATGGAGTCGCCAGGTTCTCTTTGCTCAGAGACATGTGAATTAAGAACCGCATTTGAGGATTATTGCAAAAGTTTGCTCACCACGGCTGAGCCTCAGAAAAATTCCGAGGAAGAAGCTGACCCCTTCATTGCCTTTGTGCCTCAGTTACAAGATAATGATAGATTCACTGTATATGTGCCCATAACCAGAGAGTAGATTGAATTTGAAATAACAACGTTGCAGATGAACAAAACTCCTGGCCGAAATGGGCTTAGTGGCGAATTTTACATAGCATTTCAGGAGCTTCTGATATCTCTCCTTCTGCAGCTGTTGCACTGCTCTTTTTTGCACATTTAGACGTTTCATAGGATAGTTGCCTGGTTTACTTGGAGCTCTTTCTGGGAACCCGTGAGAACAGACAATCTTGTTCTTCGGCTTGAAAAGGGTGGCCTTAGCCTTGTTCATTTGTTCGTGCGACAGTTGGTGTTGCGATTTGTTTTTATCTCAAGATGTGTGCCACCCCTTTCTTTTAGCGGCTCTTCGTAACCGTCTATGTTGCCACCTTCCTTTTATTGATGTCACAACAAACGTCCCTAAAAATTGCCGTTGCTAGGATTCCTAAAGTAGAGTGTTGATACTGCCAATTTTTCGAAAGCCAGGTTTAGCTTAGAATATTTGTATACTATTGACTGAACAAGTTTGACAGAACAAGCCAATGCGCATGGGAAAAATACTATGTAGCCGAACACGACTGCCTAGGAAAGATATGCGAAGCAGAACACTCTTTCTATAACCATAACTTGCCGACCATTCTGAAAAGTGATCCACGCAAGTTTTTGAAATAATCAACACTCACCCCACGCAGTATACTAACATTACCGACGATGCCAGCAGACCTGTAAGTGACGTTGATTGCGCAAACATTTTTAATAGCGCACTTGGATCAGTGTTCACAAAAGAAACAGACCTTTCATTTTACATGCCAACTTCCACTATCGAACTCTTGATGCCACCCATCACATTTTCCGTGTCTGGTATAATATCTATAATTAACAACCTAAAGCTGTCGTCCTCCGCGAGTGTAGACAATATTAACTCCAAGATTCTTAAAAACACTGTAGATGTATGTGCCGAATATTTATGTTTATTGTTTTCGCAGTCACTTGCCACAGGCCAACTGCCCGACGATTGGAAAAAAGAGAAGGTTATTCCAGTCTTCAAAGCCGGTAACGAAAACTCGCCTCTTAATTATCGTCCCATCTCATTAACTTCAGTGCCTTGCAAAATCATGAAACACGTCATATTCACTCACATTATCAGTTTTCTTGACAAGGTTAATTTTTTTTCATCCTACACAACATGGCTTCCGAAAAGGGTTTTCATGCGAAACTCAACAAGCACTTTTTGTTCATGACCTTCATTCCAATCTCGATAATAACCTTCAAACCGACGGCATATTTCTAGATTTCACCAAAGCATTTGATAAGGTACCTCATAAACGCCTGTTACTGAAACTTTCCCACTTAAACTTACACCCCGCAGTCTTATTCTGGATCCAAGAACTCTTACATAACCGTTCCCAATATGTCCTTGTAAATGATCAGCTCTCCAACTTTATTCCAGTTACATCAGGTGTCCCTCAGGGTTCCGTCCTTGGCCCCTTGCTATTTCTAATATATATTATCGACCTACCAACAAACTTAACTTGTAACATACGCATGTTTGCTGATGACTGCATTTTGTACCGCACAGTAACGAATGCATCTGATCAAATTAGCCTCCAAAGTGACATTAACCAAGTGCAGCGTTGGTGTGAACGGTGTAAAATGGAACTTAATCCTAAAAAATGTAAACTTGTGTCGTTTCACCGTCGCCATAACCCGCTCCCCACTTCCTACGTAATCTCTAACACTCCTGTTCAACTTGTGCAATCCTACAAATACCTTGGTCTAACTTTGTGCAGTGCCCTAACTTGGGCTGAGCACATCCGGACTATCATCGCAGCTGCTAATCGTACTCTCGGCTTCCTAAAACGTCATCTGCGCAACGCACCCCGCCATGTAAAATTATTAGCATATAGGTCCCTCGTAAGAAGCAAGCTTGAATATTCATCGTGAATTTGGAGCCCACAACACGCGTATCTCATTACTGCACTCGAATCACTTCAAAACCGTGCTACTAGATTCATTCATGCCTCATATGCCTATCACATTAGCGTATCATAATTGGCCTCTCCCCTCTATCTTCCCGCCGCCGAATTGCCACCCTTTGCTTGTTTCATAAACTTTTTCACAGTCCACTTGGCATCGAACCTTACATTCCCCCCCCCCCCCATTTCGCAGGTCATATCGCATTGGCCATGTCTTTCAAGTTGCCCGTCAACGTTCCCACACCGTTATTTTTGCTGCCTCGTTTTTTCTTCGTGCAGCAAAAGACTGGAATGACCTCCCCCACCATATTGCAGCAATCACCTGTCCATCAAAATTTATGCATAGCGTCTCAAGCCATTTTTGAAACTAATTCATGGCTTTTTTTGTACGTTTTTTGTAACCCCACCCCTTATGTAAAGTCCCCCTGGGGACCTTTAAGGTAATAAAATGAAATAAAATGAAACCACTGCACTTCTGTATAACTTTTTCCCCGAACCCGTTGATAAAAAGCCATATTCACTTTTGTCTGATCACGATGTATTTATCCGTTTTATTGATTGTCGTTACGTTTTTTTGTGACATTCTAAAAAGAACAATAAGAACTTCCAATCACAACTCATGGTAATAGGTTCCTCCCACTCAAAAAGAGTCTTACTGAAAATGCTCCTTACGACCTCTTTATGCAGTTGAGACTTTATTCACTATTGAAAAGTTGCATGATTGATAGACACACCGAGCCACCACGGTCGGTGAGATCCGTCTCCCGAGAAGCAGCTGCTCAAGAGCGCAGTGTCGTTGAGACTTTTGACCCCGTCCCGGAGTGGTTTCCCCTTCTTAACGCTTGTGTGAGTTTGCCTGACTTCTGTTGAAGTACGTTGTGCGTACTTCATTCGTTCACTGGTGATGATTTAATGCTTTTAAAAAACGTCGGCGTGGCGAAGTGGTAAGTGTGCTCATTTGAAAATCTGAAGGTGGCAGGTTCGATTCCGCGCTGTCACGTCTTCTTTTACGGGTGCTTTCTACATTGTTTTCATTCAATTTTTTTATAATTTTTGTGGCAGCTCGTTACGATGGTTCTGACGCTGCTTCGCGCTCCAGAATTGCCGGCTGAAGCAAGCCATCCACCATCCGCTCCACCATACGCCACCATACACCATGTGCCACCAACATTTCCAGCACCATAATCCGCCAAAATGGTGGATGGTGGAGTCCACCATTCCTACGATGGACGTTTTTTCAATGATATGTGCAAAACATTTACATTATGAGTAACAGTGGGGCTGATTGCCCTTGTGGGCAGGAGCCAAGATCTTCCAGGCGACAAGACAAGACAAGAGCGCGTGCCTGTGTTCGCCAGCGTTGGAGGCAGAGCAGCGATCGGGGCAGTTCTCGGCAGGACGTTCGATTCGGAGTACTCGTGGGCGTCCTTGGCATGCTGTTCTGTTCCTGGAATCCGGCTACGTGACTGGCCCAAGGACCAGGTGCTGCGCTGCTGATCTGGCTGCCGTTCCTGACAGCTGGGAAACCGACAAACAAGGCCTGCAGCTTGACTGAGTGACTGGCGCAGGGTTCAAGCAAGGTTCCGCGGCTCCCGCCGCCACCCAGATTGGTTGCCACTTCTGGTCTGCTGTGGGCCGCTGCTCCGGCCATCGTTCGAGCTGGTTGTCAGGACGCTGGTGTGCTGCTGGGACGAGCGCGGTGACTAGGGAGCTACCTCTACCGTACTACCACGGGAGAGGAAAAAGACAGCCGTGCCGTGGCGTGGACCGACTCACGCTGAGGACACCAGCGAGCCTGAGGTGCAACGTCCTTAGTGAGCGGCGACAAAGATGCCATGGGCAAACACGGTGAGATAGTTTTACTTCACACGCGCGCTTAGGAAAGGACTGCACAGGACAGCCTTACCTTAACTTTAGCTAAGCGTTATTACTATTTCTATAATATCCTTTACATATATTTGTGTTTGTATGTGTGTGTGCGCTCATGAATTGATCTAATTGCTTGGCTGGTGGTCCTGGGCCCAACAGCAACTATTATATCTTATGACACCCAGTATGACGTTGAGTCCAAGAGTGAATGGGGTGTGCCTAAATATTTTTGCAAGCAGTACTGAAGATTTCAGGCTAGTTTGACAGGATGTAAAAAGAAACTGTTGAGGCAACTTGTAAGGGTGAAATAGTCTTGACTGGGATGTCAAGGGTGCACAGTTTCACAGTTTCACTACGATGAATGCAAATTCGACACAGATACTTCTTTCGCTCACCTTCACGGTATCAGCAGTGTCATGAGTCAGCTTCTGAGGACCGCCAGGGAGTCCAAGTTTCGTCAGCACTATCATGTTCAAAGAGAAAGAAATCAGAGCAAACAAGAATACTCTCGCCATGTTAGGTATGCGATGATGAACACTTGAAACACCGCTCTGGTTCTAGCCTAAATTAATAGCTTGCGATTGTTTCAGTGAAAGAGGAGAGAACGCCTAAGTAATGCATGAAACCTGCGCAGCAGCAGAATGATATTCTTCAAAAAATTTTCTGTCAACTGGCATTCATTCTCTTCATGGATCTGAAAGTGGCACGATGTAACTTCATTTTGACGTGACAGGTGTAATTATTCTGCCTAAGTTTTCTTGCAAAAGCCAGAAGCTTTATGTCATTCGCACTGACGCGGAACGTAACTCTAGCTTGACGTGTCTGCGCACAACAAATGATGACTGCGCAAAAGGATGACAGGAGTGGCAGCCAAATAATACCTATGTACTACTGAAGTGAGGCCGTTTGAAGAGGGAGCAAGGGAAATCATCATCTGACGAGCGTATTTCTGGAGGGTTTTGAACTGCTGTGGCAAAAGTAATTGCATAACATGAGTGTTACTTATTTTGTGAGGGCGAAGTAGTTGATGAATCTGAACATATCGAGTACACCTATTGTTGTGTATGTGATTAGTGCCGCGAGTTGTCGGGGTCTACGAAATAAAGCTGACACTATACAGTGAGTGATGCAAACACATCTTTACTTTTGTACGAAGTTTCATGCCTTTCGCTGCTCTCTAAAGCTATGAATACTTTGCTCCTTACCTCTTCATCTACTGTGCTATGCTGTTAGGCTAGCCGTAGATGGAATTACTAGTGCGTCAACCTACTCCATAAAGCGAACTACTAATATATCTTTTTAACATAGTTTCATTTACTATTGAAACACCAACAAAATAAAATGCATCCTAAAGAAGCGACAGCCTGTCCTTTAGCAGTTAGAAAGTTTTCGCGTTTACATCTTATGCCCTTCAATCACCCGCGACTATATGATCAATGTGGCACACACATAGAAGCAGCCGATTAGTTCGCAGAACAGGAGCACGCAACCTGTCAGTTCAAAAGAAACATCAAAGGAGAAGTGGGATCACTCGAAATCAACAAAACTCCGGAACTATGGGCACTTCGAAGGCAAGAATGCAAAACCTGAGTGATACCAGAAGAAGTTAGAAGAAAATACAGGTGTTACAGCATTGTCATTCAGAGCACTAAGCCGGCCTAAGCTGTAGAAGGTAACTGTTCGAAACAACGCTCTTTTTGGCTAATTTAAATATGTTCTTTTAAAATATTAAGAGAAAGCCATGTCAGCTACGATTCATGTAAACTTGAGAGCTGATAGGCTCTCAGGTGGTATTAGTCTGTGCCCAAAAAGTGCAACAAAATCCGATACTTAGAGGCAGTGCAGCACTATACCATGCAATGACAAAATTTGTTTTGAATGTATCTGCCAGACCATTCTAATTGTATATATTTCCAAGAACGCACGATAAATGAATCATTAAAAAATAGATCTGGGGGGCAGACCAGCTGCCGACCACCTGCCGGTAGTCCAATTCCTCATTAGAGCACGATTGACCACCCTGGTGTGGTACTTTGCCACTACTTCCGTTGTGAAATTACCAATTACCCTTGACCCTCAGTTACAAGCGGTGGCGAAGCAACTGTCCAAGGAGGTGGTCAGACCACCGACACAGCAGAGGGTGCCAAGAATCTAAGGGGGCATACAGGCCACCACAGTACTCTGAACATGGCTATGTTCAATGCTAGAACGCTATCTATTGAACCTAGTCTAGCTGTGCAGTTTCAGGAATTAGAGGTTGGTATATAGTATTTATATGGCTCAACGAGGTTAGGTAGACAAATGAGGCTACACAGCGCTAAAGAACGAACATGACCTAGGCTACAATAAATACTTGACAGAAAAATAAACTATGCACGGCGTTTTTTATACAACGGAATATCGCGGGCAACATACAAGAGTATTATATACTCTGTGAGAGGGTGGCAAGTATTATAGGTATGTTCAATGAAAGGTACAAGATCAAGGTAGTAATGGGCTATGTGTCTACGTCGAGCCATGATAATCATTAGGTTGAACACTTCTGTTAAGAATAAAGTCCCTTATCATTAAAGGAAAGAGAGTTACTATTCTGATGGTCGACTTCATTGGGAAAGTAGGCGAAAAACAGGCCGGCGACCGTGCAGTGGGGGAATATGGCATCAGCTTTCAAATGCCAGAGGGCAGTTTTTGGTGGAGTTCACAGAATGTTTTACTTCACGAATATTTCATATCTTCTGAAGAAAACTGGCTAAGCACAAATGGACGTGGCGAAGTCTTAATGGCGAAACGAAATATGAAATAGACTTCATTCTTTGTTTACACACATTGTACAACATGTAGAAGTAGGTGATCAGATCGATGCAGTGGCTATAAAATGATAAGAGCTCAAATCGACCAACATTGAAAGTAGCAAAGACAAAACTGATATGCAAGAAGCTAATTAATGAACCAGGTAAGAGACTGAAAGTACACAAATTGAGAATTTCACTTCCGAATAGATTCAAGACACTAAACTAGGTAACTGACGTTAGCTTTGGCACAATGAACGATAACCTTACTAGTGTCATCATCAGACTGTGCACACGGTCACCATGTTGGTATGCCAAGAAGCTTCGTCAAAGGTTGCAACGGTGGCTTTCCGTAATCTGCTGATCTTTTATGCGCAGGCGGGTGAGTTGAAGAGCTTCTTAAGCGTGCTGAAGGTAGACGCGGACGTCGAGATTTTCTCTCTCAGCGATATTCGGTAGCATGGGGTCGAGCGTTGGTGCTAGGTTCCTGCCGTACACAAACGTTTCTGGCGTCATCTCCGTAGCCTTCTGCATGGCCGTGTTGTATGCGATTGTCACGTACGGAAAGATGGCATCCCACGCTTTCAAATTATCGTGCAGAGCCTGCAGTAGATTTTGTCCCAGAAACGAAGGCACTGCAAGAAATTACTTGGCTTCAAGTGGTAAAAAGTTCCTCTTTCGAAGAAGGCAGTTTCGCAGCGAAAGCGTTAGTAAGTTTTCGTTTGAATACTTTCGGAACAACCGAGGTCCTGCACTCAAGGTACTTGATCAGGCCCCTAAGCTGCGTGTACGCCTCCTGTCGTTGAGCAAAGTCGTCGGCAGTTAGTGGTCCTAAGAAACAGTCGTGGTTCAAGTTGTCGGGCGGTGGTGGGTCGACAGAGCTCGAGACAGGCCGTCAGCATGAGATTGTTTTCAGCTAGACTAATTAATGATGGTGATTTTGTATTCTTGAAGTCTCGGGCTTCATTGCGCAAGGGGCTAGAAGGGTCCTTCATTTAGCTAGCCATCGCAAGACGCGGTGGTCCCTCACAACTTTGAAGGCTCTGCCGTAGAGGTAAGGACAGAACTTTAACGTCACCCAATACATGGTAAAGCACTCCTTTTTGTATAGCAATAATTGTTTTCTGTCTTATACAGCGACCGGCTAGCGTAACCTATTTAGATTTCCAGTCCATCAGTCTTCTGCGCAAGAACAGCCCGAGTCCTACGCTGCTTGCGTCAGGGCTAACTTCTGTTTCGGCGTTTTTGTCAGAATGGGTAAGTAACCGAGGCATCTGCAGGCGTCTTTTTAGTTCCTAAAGTGCTTCCTCCTGTGGCGTTTCGCACTTGAACTCAACGTCACAACTCGTGAGTTAGTGAGTGACTAGGTAACGCGAGCAAAGTTTTTCACGAACCACCTGGATAGGCGCACCGGCTGGAAAATCGACACAGGTCTTTATACAGGCGGGTGGCTAGAACGTAGCAGCGGTGGTTGTCTTTTGCGGATCATGTCTTACTCCATGACGATAGTTAGAGCGCGAGAACAGAACGACGACACAGAGACAAGAAGGACGCAAAGGACAAGAGCGCGAACTTCCAACTGAATTTATGGCGCAGAGCGCGAAAACACATAAAGGAGACAGTAAATTTTGTGACAAAAACCATGTGGCAGAAAGAGCAACACATGAGTGAGGGGAAAAACAAAAGCACAGAAAAAGCAAGAAAAAATTGATAAGGAAAAGAAACAAAATAGCAAAAGTAATATGAATGCTTGTGCGCACAGGAACCTTCAAGGAACCTTAGTTTTTTCTCAGACAGAGACACGGAGGGCTTGCTAATGCGTGACACCTGTTCGCGTGGCCTAAGAAGAAAAGAACGTTTCGACAAAACAAATGTTCTTCGTATGCGAAGCGGTGCTTTTCTGGAATCAGGGTGAGTCCGAATGTCTTGAAAGCCTGAAATATAGCTCCAAGGCGCCGAAAATGCTCGTCGAAGCTCGAGGTAAATCCGACGACACCATGCAAGTTAACGAGACAAGTTTGCCACTTGAATCCTGCTAGCACTGTGTCCATAACACGTGCCAAAGTCACAGATGGTGAGCGAAGATACAGGGCAAACTTTGAATTAAAAAAGGCCGTCTGGTTTATAAACGCTATTTTCTATCGGTCCCTCTCGTCGACATTTATTTGCCCGTGTACCCAGTCTTGAGGTGCATCGACGAAAAATGCCTTGTTTTGTGGAATCGATTCAAGACGTCGTCTATCAATGGAAGAGGGCAAACACCTTTTCTGTGATTTAGTTGAGGCGTCACTAAACAACAGAGAGAGAGAGAGAGAGAGAGAGAGAGATAAAGATGCAAGAAAAGGCAGCGAGATTAACCAGACGCTCATCCGGTTTGCTACCCTGCACTGGGGAAGGGATGTAGGGTAGAAACAAGGTTGCAGAGATATAAGAAGGTACACACAATCACGAGTACACTCTAGAGAGCACACACAGTCCACAGGCAGTCGCTCAGGTTGGTTGACTTTAAGCAAAGTAGGAGTGCTTTAGTCGCTCTCTGCGCAACTGAGGCAGATGCCCAAGGTCCTATAATCTTCTGCACAAAAATTGGTCTGGGGTCAAGTTGATTCAAAACCATCCGGAGTTGGCATCGCTGTGTGTCGTAGCAAGCGCAGCTGCACAGAACGTGTTCAATGGTCTCTTCAGCTCCTCAGTAGTCGCATGTAGAGGTGTCTGCCATACCAATGCGAAGGGAGTACACCTTTGTGAATGCAACACCCAACCAAAGGCGGCATAACAGTGTCGCATCGGAGCGGGAAAGTTGTGATGGTAGCTGTATCTTAAACGAAACATCCAGTTCATATAATTGACACCTTTGAAAGCTGGTAGACGACCAAAACGTGCCTGTAAGATCTCGAGCCAGCAGGTAGTGTTGTCTTGCTGCATCATTTCTTGATAGAGGAATTGAGACCACACGGGTTCCTTCAAGGACTGAGCAGGCTGCATCATCGGCTAATTGATTTCTGGTAATACCGATATGTCCAGGCAGGCACTGATATATAATATCATGCCCTCGTGCTAGAGCTTCATGATGACAATGTCTTATTTCATGTACCAATTGCTCAAAATTCCTCCTACGCATGACAGTCTGCCAACTCTGAAGCGCTGCCATCAAATCACAGAATATGACCCATTTTCCTGGACGCTCTTGAACGAGATATTGTAAAGCAGCCCTTAGAGCTACAAGCTCTGATGCCGTAGATGTATTCATATGTGACAACTTAAACGACAGAGAAATGTAGCGTTCCATCCTTCTTCTTCAATAACCCCATGGGTGACACCCACAGACTCTTGGACGGACAGAGACAGACAGAGACACGGGGGACTTGCTAATGCATGACACCTGTTCGCGTGGCCCAAGAACAAAGATGAATGATGTCGTCACGTAGAATTTTGTTGACTTGTCTTTTTATGGCCTCGGGTTCTCGAGTGCAAACTCTGTAGGGGCTTTGTCATTGTGTTCTAGCACTTTCCTTTATAATGATGCGGCGTTTCGTGACTGGGGTCAGGCGAATTTTCTACAACAATGAGCAGCAGTCCTTGTATTGCAGGAACACGGCCTTTAGCTGTTCTTGGATATGCTTGCGAAGACTCAAATTATCGTCTAAAGCTGGGTGAGCAGCTTCGTTCCTCGGAGTAGGTACTGCAGAATTGGCGAGCGCGAAAGCCATTGGTGGATACCAAAATTTCGTCGATGAAGGCGACCGTTGTACCTTTTTTCGCGTGTTTTCACTTGTTGCTGATATTTCTGAGCAGAACTGTTGCTTTTCCTGCCCACTGCTCAGTGGTTCCTCTTGCAACGCAAATATCACGGTAGACAGACAGGTACTGATTCCTTTCAACGATTTGTTAAAAGTATTCTAGTTTCAGAGTGCTGACGGAAAAAAATGACGCTTGACCGGGAAAGAATGGCGACTTGTTCTTCCAGTGCATTCTGGGCACGGATTTCTGATTGCGTGCGTGGTGGTAGTGCTTTTTCTGTGTATAGTGTTATCGACTTTATTTTCAGGTCGATCACCGCATCATGGGCGCCCGAGAAGTATAGGTTAAGAATAAGAACTCTCGAGCAATGTTGTATTACAATTAAGCTGCGGGATAAATGCAGCTGGTAATAGCTACACTGGTTGCGCTGGTTCTTGCCAGTTTGACTAGGTGACCTCCGACTGTACAAATTTCTGGGCCTCTCCAAGTGGTTCTAGCTTTCTTCAACTTCGCGATGAAAGTTTCACTTGTGACGAAACGGTCAGCTCTGGTGTCTACGAGAGCTCTGACACACTGGCTGTTAATTAGAATGTCGAGATCACTAGCTCGTCACCTGCTGTTGTGGTTGGGTAGTTGTGTCGGATCACGTCTACGATAGTTTATACCACTGTTTCGATGTTGAGTCAATAGGTCTTCTTTTGGCCGCAATATTTCGTCATCGGGACCACGTTGGGTTGCGGTGGATTTTAAATGCGAAGCATTTCTTAGCGAACTTCGGCGACATTAAGAGTATCTATCTATCTATCCATCTAGCCGCCTACGACTTTCCGCTCTCCTGGCCGCTTCAATATACGTACCGACACCAAACTTGGTATCACATAACATGACTCTATGAAAAACAAATTTAACTAGTCATAACATGAAAATCAGACATGTCATGAGTGTCATAGATTTACATTTCGTGGTACTGCAGCTCTTGTGGTGATTTCGTTTACATGGCTTGTTGAAAAACTGGTATGGTATGGCATAATTGCATGGCGAACACAAGTGACAGACTAACTTGAAAATCATTATGTGTCGTGTAACAACATGACTACTTGCCACGCTCATGATGCGCTCGCGACCATTTCGCTAGCATCACATATACCAAATTTGGTATTACAGTACGTGAATGGATGATCAAGGTATGTGACTGGAGCGAACATGATAATCATGAGATGCGTGTCATGTAACAAAATCACTACAAGCTACGCTCATGATGCGCTCACGGCCGTTACGCTAGCTTCACATGTACCAAACTCGGTATTACGCAACGTGAATGGACGATACAGTTAATTGACACAACGAAACATGATAATCACGACGTGCGTGTCATGTACCAACATGACTACATGCCACACTGATGGTGTGCTCGCGGTCGTTTCGATAGCTTTATATATGCAAAATATGGTATTAGGTGACGCCAATGAATCACGAAGGTATTTCACTGTTGCGAACATGATAACCAAGAGATGTGTGTCATCTGAGAACATGACTCTATGTCACAGGCAAGACCCCAATACACTTCGACGGGACGCGGTGCGTGGGCTCGCTGGCGTTCATTTCGTCACGTCACGCCGGCGTTGCCACGCCAGGCGCCGGTCCTACCAGTCCACAGCTTCAGCGCCTTCTCAATTGTAGGTGGTTCTGAGAAGAATTCGTGAATGGTCTTCAGTGGGTTTCTCATCAATCCCACAAAGAGCTCCTGTTCGATCCCTCGCGTAAGGAAAGGAGTGTTTTTCTCGTCAGGCGTGTACGGGTCAGTGTGACAGAACAGGCGGGTCATTTCTTCTGTTAAAATGGTGACATTTTCATTTGGCAGCTGCACACGGGTCTCAAGCAAGGCAGTGGCCCTCTTTTGCGAGCAACGCTCGTGATTGTTTGCAGGAATGTGCCGCAGAAGAGATCAAAAGTTTGAAGCGCCGACTCCTGATTTTCGAGCCAAGTCCTCACGGTGTCTTCCAAGTAGGAGTGCACGCGACTGAGATGCTCTTCGCTGCCCCAGTGATTGAGGGTGCCCATGTGGTCGTAGGTCTCCAGTCAGGTCACCGGGTCTTAAATCGAAAACTGACGGATAGTCGGTGGCTCCCTTGGCTGCTTCATGACGATCTGAAGGGCTGTGACACAACGGTTGTCATTTTTGCCGCAGTCGACGTCAAGACCTTGTTTTTCCGAGCCTTTTCTTGTAGGGGCCCGTTCTCCAGTGGTAGACCTTGCTTCCTGTGGCTTGTTCGCTGCTCGTGGCTTGCGTCGGCGCCTTTCCAGCGACGTGGCCTGGGTACACGGCTTGACGGGGTTGTCCACTACATGAATGGAGCAGCACCTCCACTAGATGTCACGAGGCCATGACGTGCATGAAGGGAGGAGCAGACTTCACTTCAAACTGTAAACTGTTTATTTGGGTCGAACTTGTCGCCACGAAAGACAGATTACTGCAAGACGCTGACACTGATAGCGGCGAGCAGAGCGGCGGTCGTCTATCAACTGACAAGAGGCGAAGCACATCGGCATATTCACTCGACATCGAATATTCTACCATTATCTCTAGCGGTGACGTAGGTTCCTGAATAATATGTGGCATTCATGAAGTGGCCGTTACCTTACCAAAATATTCTACTGCAGTTATGATTTTATTCATTTGTGGGGTTTAACGCCCCAAAACCACCATATGATTATGAGAGACGCCGTAGTGGAGGGCTCCGGAAATTTTGACCACCTGGGGTTCTTTAACGTTCACCCAAATCTGAATACACGGGCCTACAACATTTCCGCCTCCATCGAAAATGCAGCCGCCGCAGCCGGGAATCGAACCCGCGACCTGCGGGTGAGCAGACCAGTACCTTAGCCACTAGACCACCGCGGCGGGGCCACTGCAGTTATGAAGCTTCTAAAGAAAAACTGTAGGCGCGATGTGCACCTAGAATTACTGACAGTGAAATGGGGCGATAGCAAAACCTGAGGAAGGAACGTGGCTATATGATTGCGAGCTTATAACTCAGGTTGCAGGCTGTCTGCTCTTTATGCATTTGTATTTTGTGTTACAAAAGTGATGTCAGTGTTGTGTTTGCGTTATCCTTTTGTGCAGCTTCATATCTATTTGTTGTTATAACTGAAGAAATGTCCAAATAATACGACATATGGAGTATAAGTTGTTTAAATGGCGAGATCGGCACGGCCCCATCAGCCGCCTTCGACGTCATCTCACGTCTCTCTTCTCTCCTCGCTACATTGGTGACCCGGAGAACACGCCCTTCGCCGAACGACCCGCTGCCATGTTCCCGCAACTCTGCCCGCCAGTGCCGCCGTTCCAATCGACCTACCCCAAGGTATGGTTTATGCAGCTCGACGCCGTTCTTGAGGTGAATGGCATCACGGACCAGCTGCTGATGCACGCCATTCTTCTCGACGCCCTTCCATTAGAGTTGCGCCATCTCTCTGGCACTTCAACCTCCAGCCAGCAGCCTTACGATGACCTCTGCTTGGCGGTGCTTGCCAGACATGGCCTCACATACCGTCCGCTTCCGTTTACCCGCACCAGGCAGGTTTCCCAGGCGTCGCAGAGCAAGGTACGAACCGGTCCGCAGCCCTCCATGGACCGCTACCTCTGTACCCCTGCTTCGACTACTTCTACATCTGATCCGGTCGCAGAAACATCCACTCCTGCACCTGATCACGACCGCGAGGTAGAAGACTCCCCCACTGCGACTGACCTTCCCTCCAAGCGGTACATTCCCTCAGAGCCCCCGTGCAGAGCTTCATCACACATACCTGCCACCTGCACGTTTTCCACGAAAGCGACCGCACGCGACACCGTGGCCCTAGCCGTTTCCGCGACCACCAGCTCAGACGTCTCGGCCTCCTCCTCGGCGCAGCTGCTGGTCAGCTCCTCGACGGTGCCCCCTGCCGCTCCGCCACCTGCCACTGGTGCCAGCAATGGCCTGCCGGGTGCCTCGCCACATTATACTCGCACCTCCCCGGCCAGCAGCCGACCACCTTCGGCGTCCCCGCTCCCCGCCCCTGTCCCTGTCTCTGTTTCGTGGTCTACGACGGGCCCAGCGCCGTGCCTTCGCGGAGCCAGAGCCTGCCCTCATCGTCGGCGTCGACACCGGCAACCACCAAAGCAACTGCCACCGTCGCCCCTCTGCCCGTGGCGCCGCAGCAGGCACCTGCGTCGAGACCCGGCGTCACACAGGTGGTTTCGGCCAGCCCCAGTTCTCGCACCTCTGGTGCCCCCCGGCTCATCCAGCCGAAACAGCCACAGATCCTGCCCAAGCTGTCGAGCGGCAGCGCGAACATGACGCCTTCGGCAGCGGCGACCACCCGGTCCCAGTCTCCCTGGGCGGCCCAGCACAAGGCCACACCGCGGCCCGCACCTGTACCGGCGCCGCAGCCTGCGACCACGGTGCAGCGCGCAGCCGCGATGGGGCTCAACACGGGGAGTCCGCTGCTCATCGGGAACCCCACGGCAGCGCAGCCAGGCATGTTTCCAGCTGGACCTGCGCACGGCACTTTCCTGCTGAACCAGTACATTCCGGACCTGGGCCACAGCCCGATTCTGATACAAGGCGCACTGGGGCAGACCCAGAGCTCTCTGGGACAGATACAGGGGGTCCAGCTGGCCTTGCGGCCACCCCATGCCACGGGCCTGACCCTGGGACCTAAGACGGGGCCCAGGCTCCATGGAGGACATCCAGGACCACCTGGCACCCTGACGCTTGTCATTCCACAGAACCTGGGGCCAAGGCCCAACATCTTTCTTGCACCGTTACGCATGATGTCGCCCTCCTCGTTTGCCATAGTCCCGGGACAGCCACTGACGCTGCAACAGCTGCAGGCCATGCTGCCCACGCAGACCATGCTGGCCCAGCCCACACTGGGTGCGTTCCAGACAGACCAGCACCAATCCCTGGTGCAGATACCGACGTTCACCCAGCCGCAGATACTGGCGCATGCCCACCATCACCACCACCACCATCATGGGGCCCTGTCGGGACCTCTAATCTCGACAGGCGGCAGTATAGTGTCCTCTGCACCCAGTGCCAACATTGTCACCCACCACCCTGTCATGACCTCGCGACACGCGGTCCACTCTCGGCCTGTCCGACCAGGTCACCGTGAGACCCGCTTGTCGGCTACCACAGCGACCCGGCACTTCCTCCTGCGTCCTCTGCGCAACTCCAGGAGTCGCCCACCAGAGACACACTGCTTACCGATGGCCTATAAACGTTGACAACTTGGACTTGCCAAATGAACACTTTATGAATTGCCGTTCATGTATATAGCATTTGTCACTCTCTTTTTCACATGCATTCAAATCGCGCAAAGTGCTAGGGGGGAGCCCTGTAGCGCCATCATCACCATCATCATTTCTTCATCACAGCGCCGCGCCTCTCGCGCAGCTGATGCTAGCTCGAGCTGCGCGAGGAGGAGAACGAGCTTCTGGCCTGGCGTTTTGGACGTGGACAGCCACCGCGGCTCCGCTTCAGGCCTACATTAAAGTGGCGAGATCGGCACGGCCCCATCGGCCGCCTTCGACACCGTCTCACGTCCTCTTCTGTCGTCGCTACAAATATACCACCCAGAAATGTTTTCGCTATTCTTTATCTTAATCTCATGCCTACATCTTGCTGCTACTGTGATTTAGTGGTTATTCTGAGCAATGTCCACGCATTTAGGTATGTCCTTAGAAGCAAATGGTTCTCCACTTTGAAGGAGTCATGCAATACTTTTTCTGCATGATCAAAAAGTCTACTCAACTGTAGCCGATCTTGAGAACATGTGAGCCAGACAATATATTGCCGTTCGTGTACTGGAATCTGCAATGAATTCTTATTAAGCTAGAAATTAGCCTCTTTTGACGGAAGATGTCTTAGTATTCATCGCAGCCTTCAAATGATGGAGCGGCTGCCACGTGCTCGCAAAAACAAAACAAAAAGGAAGTGGTATGGGTCTTTAGTAATGACGCACACAGATGAATGAGCTGCATCTAGCAGGAAAGCCAAGAGAAAGCATTTATTGTGTGCCGCAATTTTCTGCAACTCTGCTTATTGTGCCTCACAAATACTAAACAGTTTTTGTAGTAGTAGATGCGTGAGTGTATAACCGAGTGTATAACCTTCCTAAATGAAGCCGTTTCATAATTACCTGAATTATTGCAAGGCGTTTGTAAGACAGTTTTTTGTAATAAAATGTTTTTCTGTATGAAGAATTCACTACTTGACAGAGATATGAATTTGGCAAAGACGATGAAATTGTATGGCATTGCTTTATGTAGATTCCCCGTCAGCACTTTCTCAAATATATGCAGGACGATCTGTCTGTCCATCCATTCGTCCATCTAGTGAGCATTTCAAGTACCACCTTCTCGCATCTTATCATGATATATTCATCATAAAGAAGTGCCGTCATCCAGCGGACATTCCAAGGAGCGAACGAGAGGTGGCTACACACTACAGCGACGACTACGGCTTTTACTCCACTCTTAAAAAAAGTAGTCCTGCTTACTATCTTTGAGGTTTCAAATTGCTGCCACATCATTCACAATTTAGGTAATAACTGTAAGAAGTAGACTAGAGGTATTTACTGCCTTTGGTTGCTTCTAGGGTAGGAAACGTCTGTTGTATACTACCTGAAGTTACCATTTAGGTAGTGAATGATGTGACAACAATTTACTACCTCAAAGTTAGTAAGTAGCACTGCTTTTTTAGAGTGTACTACTATATACAATGCCAACGCACGAGCCTCTGCTTAAGGAGCTTCGCCACTAAAATACTCTGAAGTGAAGAAAACAAACAGCATTCTCGGCTCGGAATTGGCGTTTCGCAACGGCGTCTCGAGCACACATTTCTGGTTGTTCTTGAGAGGTGCCCAGCCAGCGAATGGTCGAGAGTCAGAAGAGAACGGAGGAGCAAGTGGGGCGCAGGAAAGATACAGAAGGAACGGCTAGAAAAGGAGCGCAAAAGCACGGCACCTCTCATTCAACCTTACGGCCATAATGTGAGCACCTCATGAACGCATACGCTACACAAATGCTTTCAGCAGAAACGAAAAAACGCGTTTCAAACGCAGTGCAGTGAGGCGGTAGCAAGTCACGTTCAAGCCAAAGAGGTGAGAGCTTTGGTTGTTAGAAGTGAGGAGAAACGCACGCGTCCACAGCTGTTGCTGACAGCTTCCGACGCTGAAGTGGCCATGAGGGAGGGGGGGGGGGGCTCCGGTTGCTAAGGGCGTGCGCGCCCGTATATACCACCCTATGTTATAGGGTGGTGGACGAATCCCCAGTGGTGCCTGACATGGCCCAACTAGAAATTGTTTTGACAAAAAAAAAACACCTACAGCCTGTTCCATACCCTCGTCTTTTGTCTCTCTTACTGGGACTATGTACCAAAATTTTGCTGCCGGAGTTTTGCATTAAGGCACATCTTTCGTAATCCCCTGAAAATAGCGCATATTACAAGCAGTCAAAACTTGCCTACCCTTTCTAACGTCACACTCACCCCGAACATGACATCATGGTTTCATTCAAAACACTGCTAACATTGCGTGATACCAAAACCTTGCCGCACGCTGTGGCTTTCTTGCTGTCCTTGTTGTGAAAGTCTTAATACCACCACTAAGGCTAAAGCAACAAACTCTTAGTATGTGTGGGACAGCTAAGCAAAGCATGACTGTATATTTTTATTCCCAGCCAATATATAGTCCTCCCTTATTAAACTTTACGCACTTACGATCTACTTCGTCAATTAGCACGGTTTGGAATGCCGCCGAATTCTTGGTACGCATTTGCTGCTGACGCGTGGCCAACCAGGTCTGTACTTGTGCTACGACTGCAGCCTCGGTTGGGCAAATAAGAAATTTCGCACGATTCCGCTGTCAAGAGTATTTCTCGAAAGTTGTCTGATTTTTCTGGAGTTGATATGATGTGTGGTCTCTTCTTGTAATAATTGTAAGTTGAAACTAATACATGGGAGCTCTGTGGCACGACTGTTGTGGGATAAATGACGTCGCTGACAGCGCAGCTAATATCGTGTGCTTGGGTACGTCAAAGAATGTGACGTCACTGACAGCAAAGCCAAATACATGTGCACTTGATTAAGATGTGGAGAGTAATGTAACTGATGGGGCCGCTAATGTAGGTTAGTTTGACAAGAATAAACAAATTTCATCTTTGCCTTATATTACACAGGTTTCGCTGTAAAGGTCTGGGAGGCCGATGCATTATAAAAATCAATCTCTTGTCAAATAACAGCAAATAGCAGGCTGTGTAAAGTCCTTATCTTTGAGTCTTGTGTTGCAAGGTGCATTGATGTTATAGTGCAAATTGTGTAGCTACACGCAAATTCTGTTCGTATCGGGCCCATCACCTGCACTGTCATGTAAAAAGTCGCTTATAGTACCGTGTAATCTCTGCGTTGACATAGGTTTTATCTCAACAAAGTGAACGAAGCAATTTGATGTGCATGTCAATAGTATCAGTTGTCGGCACATTTGAGCAGCGCTCGACATCACCTTGTGTAGTCATAGGTTGGCGTAATTAAGGGCCTTTTGGTCCATCAATGCGTTATTTTTGAAGAAGCGTAAAAAATTGCAGTGTTTGCTGGATTGAGTGCACATTCATTTGAAGAAGTTCGTGGTGTTTGCCTAGTGGGTGCAGATTATCTGCTGCATGTCATTCGCATTTCCTCATGGGGGCTATTTCACCATTGTCGTCACTCTCATGGACCTCGTTGCTGTTGCCATGACCAGAAGAAACGGTGTTGATGATTTAATCAGTTTGGAGTTAAACCAACCCGAATACTTCATTTTAGCTCTGCATGCAGTCTTGAAACATTACTGAAGCATTCGTAACAAACCTTTCCGCAACTTTATCCAAGAGTTCTCTCGTGTCATGTTTGTGAGAGATTTTTTTGTGTCTGCCACACTTTATAGTGCCCGCCTCGCCGCGGTGTTCTTGTGGCTAAGGTACTCGGTCGCTGAACCACAAGTCGCGGGATCGAATCCGGGCGGCGTCGGCTGCATTTTTAATGGAAGCGGAAATGTTGTAGGCCCATGTGCTCAGATTTGGGTGCACGTTAAAGAACTCCAGGTGGTCTAAATTTCCGTAGCCCTTCACTATGGCGTCTCTCATAATCATATCGTAGTTTTGGGACGTTAAAACCCACAAATACACAATGAAGTTTCTAGTTCTGATGGCATCAAAAGCATGCCTATTTTGTTCTATGAGTTTAGAGTGGTTGTTGATAGTGTTTCTCTACTGGGCCCTCGTTAACGCTTCTGTGATACGTTTGTTGTGGTTGAAAGCTTAATTGAAATGTTAACCAGCAGTTGCTGAAGGTAGAGTTTTAAAGTTCCTGCAATTACTGGAGATAACATTTTTTGAGCTCGTTTCATTGCTCCCGGTACCTTACGGGTACTTCAGTCACGCGCCTACCTCGAAGACGAAGATCCTTCTCCCAGATATCTCGTCAGAGTCCCTGCGCACGCGGGGAACCCGGGGAACGAGGCCACCCACCGGCAATTAAGCTCGAGAATTCGTAAACCGAGCGGTGGGCCCCACCACAAACCCAGAGAGCATCAACGAGCCTCTCGTATCCTATCACGGATTTGCTCAGCACTATCGCCTCACGCGTCGTACCACACCACCGCCGCATCCCAAACTCACGACGCCACAAGATGTCACATGAGGCGCCTCCAAACGAACAGATTCCCGCGCCCGCGTGTAGGCGCACATATTTAATCCAATCTGTTCAGTTCGCATAGCTCAAAAATGTGACTAAGTCGCCACCGGCACTCTTATACTATGGGACTGCAGTGAGGATTGACCCCCGTCTGATCTCCTGGCCACTCCCTCGTCCGAGGTATCGGGAAGTGTACTCCGCAATACGAGCCTTGAAATACAGTTCCTGGCCATACAGCGAGCTGAGGAGGTGTGGGCCAGGCACGGCCTGACTGCCATTCCTCTGTGAGTTTTAGAGGCGAAGCTCTTTATAGCGGCACCCGTTCATACCTCATAGCCATTGTAGTATGTAACAAGTATTACATTTTGACCTCCAAGGTGGTGCCGGTGAGAGATTTCTTCTGTGCGTTGTTGAACGATAAAAAAAAGAAATTCCGCCATATCCACGAAGTGAATGATGATGAGTGGGCGAAGCTCCGGAGGTAAACCTGGTAAACCATGAATCCTCTGTACATTTTGCCCACTCGATTTTATTACATCGCTCCCCCTAGCGTACGTCGCCGCACTGAATCGAAGGATTGCCTTAAACCAATGACACGCGCCATATGTGACATCATTCCTATTTTATAAGATCTCGCGTCTTTCATCAACTACAAGTACCGCTTTCTAGTTTGTAACATCTTGCATCTTTTCATCATCAGCTACAAGTACCACCATCTAATAACTACAAGAACTAAACGAGAGGTGGCTACCTACAGGAGACGGTACCGCCATCTAGTGAACACTGCAAGAAGTAAACTAGAGGTGGCTACATACAGGGGACGGTACCGCCATCTAGTGAACACTGCAAGAACTAAACTAGGGGTGGCTACATACAGGCTACAGGGGACGCACAGCCCACGCCCTAAGGAGCTTCGCCCCTAAAAAGTAGTGCTCAATGTACATTCCAATGGCTGCTAAGGGGAATGAGAGAAAGGAGCACTTTGCTTTTAGTTAACGCGCACGCTGCGATCCCTATTAGCAGCCATTGACATGTACATTGAGCACTATCTGACAAGAAAGGGTTGCTACGTTATACTCGCTGGGTGTAACCTCCTTAGTTTTAGAAAGGTTTAGCTAGCGTTGATCCGCAGTGCCATGAATACAATGAACTAGTATATACCGTGAACTCGAGGTGGTTAAAGGTGGGAAGAAGATGCGAAGCGCAAACCGTAAGAAAGTAAAAGCCGAATTCTCCTGTCTCTCATTTCTCAGAAGCAGCCATTGGCATGTACATTCAGCACTATCTGACAGGAAAAGGTTGCTACATTTTACTCCCTGGGCTTAACCTCCTTGGTTTTCGAAAAGTTTAGCGAGCGTTGGGCCGCAGTGCCATGAATACAGTGAACTAGTATATACCATGAACTCGAGGTTGTTAAAGGTGGGAAGTAGACCCGAAGCGCAAGCCGTAAGAAAGTGTGCGTGTGCCACCTTTCGTTTAGTCCTTGGATTGTCCGCTGGATGGCGGTGCTTCTATATGGGGAATATATGATGAAAAGTTGCGAGATGGTGGTACTTGGAGTGTTCAGTAGATGAACGAACGGACACCCAGACAGATGCATGGATGGACGCATGAACGGACGCAGGGGCGGATGCATGGACGAAAACAGAGACGGACACACGAACAGACGCACGCATGGACGAGAAGACGGACGCATAGACGGTCACACAGACGGACGCATGGACGGGCAGAAGCAAGAACGAATGGACGGATGGATGCTTCGCTCCACTCTCTATCATTCACTCCGTGGATATGCTGCCGATTTTTTTAAGACGAGAGTCTTTCTTGGCTACCTGCAACGCAAAAAATTTAGTCTGTCTGTCTGTACAATTGTCTATTTGTTCTCCTCTACCGATACCTTAAAAGGCACCAAAATGACCAGACAATACCTCAAACGGCCGACCCCATCATCAGCACCCACCAATGTTGCTCAAGATTCAGCGTTCATACTTGTGCATTTGTCAATGGAAATCAATTATTGCGCATCTTTGAGACACAATACCACTACGTATAAATTCTGTATGTGCATTTTTCACTAGAAAAGGCATACATAAGTAATTCTAAGGACCGTAGCGTTTATCACGCTGCGCTGATCACGGATTGCTTGCACGAAAAGGCGAGTGTTTCCAACGTTTTGCCAAGACGACCCGGTGGTGGCACCTACTCGTCGCCTTGTGCTCTACACCTCATCACCTCTGAGGCGGGCGCGCTCGCCAGTCTCAGAGCCACGCACTTCGTTTTCCAAGAAAACTGCCAGATAGCACTCATGTCCCACGTGTGACGTGACTTGATGCTCTCGTTCGCCTCCACTGCACGCTCGAGGCACTACAACGCAGCGCCTTCAGAATAGAACTTACCGATTTCTTGAGCAGAACATCAAATAAATGTTTTCTTGACTCTCTCCACGTGGAATACTATCGTCTTTCGATAACTTTTGCAGATTAACAAGCAGATACAGTGCCAATCTTTTTACTCCAATAAAGTTGTTTCTCTCTCTTTCTCTTTCTCTGCTGACGCCATTTGCGCCACCGCCGAGGCTCCGAGAGACACCACTACACCGCCGCCGCCGCCGCACATATTGCGGCACGCCACCGTTCCCCTCATTTTTAACCAAACGGGGAATCTGGCCATAAAATACATTACTTTACCCTATTTTCTGCGGCATTAAGATTTCCGAGAGCGGCCTTTGTGGTTTCGTGGCTGCTGTCTTGTTTCCGTGTTTGCATGTGCTGTCAGTATAAGGGCTATAAGACAGCAGTTGAAGATACACAGTCGAGCGTGTTTTCTCTCTTGGCGTTTATTGTTATTTTGGTGCCCTTCGGGACACCCGAACACTGATACAGGTGACGTGACTAGGGCATATGCTTTAGAATGCATATTCAATATACGAGAAATATTAGTTGCAAATTGCTTTCTACCCTGCTTTGCTATGCATTCGCCACAAGCCACCCACATTCTTTCTCACGTCTCACAGAACTATCATGCGCGATGAACTTTCGGTTTCACTGCTTCCTCTGTTTTTTATGGCTCAAGTGGAAATAGGAGTGTAGCGGAGAAGTCTAAAATCGTGATAGGCTCAACGCTTATCGGTTACATTGCACACAGGCTTTATGAAGACATAAATGTAGAAGAATTTGTAAGAACCGTGTAAAAAGTGTAGTGCAGTATATTCTATACGGACACCAAAGAAAAAAAGCTGTGAATGATTTCATTTGTCTAACGGACAAATAATTTACAGCGAAGACAATGCAATAACAAAAGTCCGCCTGCTTCGACATTATGTTTAAAATTTTGCATTGCGAGAAAAACAAGCTTCGATCATCCCTGTAATGTTCCGTGTAAAGTCCAAATGAATTGCTTTTGTAGGCACACTGTACGCCGTTCCCGCTGATACAATCCCATGAGCGCTATATATAGCGAGGAACACTGCTGAAGTATGGATGAAACAAGATGCCCATCTCTATCGCACGGAGGGCGCATGCGATAACATCCCTCGACGTGCGATGCCTATCAATCGCTTCTAATTTGGACGAGGGGGCATTAAGGGATACTCAGGTACAAGGGTCTGCCACTCGATCCACATTTCCTAAATGTCAATTTAAGGGCGTGGTCCCGAATGCTAGCATGTTCTAGCGTGATATTTTAGCAGGCATCAGCGAATGACTCATTTACCCTTCTACACACTATTTTATCACTGTACCAACCCTTCTTTCTTTTTTACGGCAGAGGCCGTACTTCCTTGCACTGTAGTGTTTTACAGTTTCGTGAGATCGGATGAAAAAGAGATAGCTGAGCCTAAGTTCATTATGGGGCTGTGAGCTGCTATCGAACGGTGTAAAATGTGATGCCATCAAAGGGTTTCCTGACTATAATTGTGTTAAAGCCGTCTAAAACTTAGCGTGTTGTCTTCACAGACCTGAGAACAAAACTGCTTTCACTGTCATAAAGTCGATGACACTTCTGTATTGGACAATTCAGCCTCATGTTCTGAGAAATTCGAATGTTGTAGTACATTTCGTAATGTAGATGCGCTCCTCCTCAGGTTTTGTGATAATGCCTACCAAAGTACATGCCACAAAAATATGTTAAACAGAACTTAGTACACCCATGCTACCATAATAATGCTTTCCTTCCGACTCGTCGCATAAAGTGGTAACGTAAGAATTGTCATACGAACTGCAATGATAATGCTTTTTAAGGCAATGCATTGAAAACTATATAGAAGCTAAAATGAAGAGACTAAGAATTACTTCTTTAGAAATGTCTTCACTTCACTTACAAAAAAATCAATTCATGTTGTTTGATATTGTCACGGGATCGTGACGTGACCGAAGAAAGGAGACTTTATGTTGGGATTTAACTGTTTATTTAGGCGAACCTGTGCCCGGTAAACGGAACCTTTGATTACAGTTGCATTCTCGCACAGGTAGCGGTTAAGAGAACTTTATTGCCGGATATATCTTACATAGTTTATGTGTACACATAAAAATGGACAATGGTGAACAATGCGTATGTACAATGCAAGCTGTTATATACAGCGCAAGAACTTATAGCGTATGCAGTGAAGTATAATGCAAAAATTGTACAACAAAGACAGGACATTCATGACATCGAGATGATTAAAACTAAATGAACAGTAAGGCTATATGAACAAACAAGGGGAGGTCATTCACACTGTCGCATGATATTTTTTTGCATTCACCTGTGAGGACAATTTTCTCTCGCGCTCAAGAACAATATTGCACAAAAATACATGTTTCTAATGAAGAAAAGAAAAATACACACTCTAATGTCACAGTGGTACAAGCTCTAGCCCACCTCCTCAATATGGGAGGAAAGGCATGGACACTCTGTTGTTTTTACGATAATAAATTGCGTAGACTACCGTCGGAGGAAAGCCTCCTCTCCCAGAATGACTAGTTCTGCGTTAAGATGAATAAGCATTATGTTCCTTAGCCGATGTAGTAGGGGAAACAAGACTCTCTGGGAGCCTTCCCTCAGGCAGGCCAGTCCCCTTCGTTTTCATAAGACGAAGGCTCCGATAGCCATTAAGAGTACGACAAAGTTATCCCTGTGGCTAGACTTCCACTGCATACTTGTTTGGAACATCCTGGTAACCATGCGCCAAAAAGTGCGCGCTACTATACATTCATGGAAGACATGGTTTTGTGTTTCGACACGACCGCATTGCGGGCATGTGGCGGAGGGCGCCACGCCCCACGCCACAAGGCGGTAGGCCGTTTGTAAAGCCCCTTATTCCCTGAGCCAGCTTAGGTCACGGACCTCGGAGGGGAGAGACGTGTTTATGCGAGTCCAGCGTCTTTTCGCCCGGCATTTCGGGCGTTGTTTTTCAGATAGGCTTTTAAATGCTATTAATTTGCTCATGTCGGTGGAGGACATTTCCACAAGTTCTTGAACAGGAAAATCGTTTCGCCTTTGTTGCAAAAATTTTATAACATGTGCGTAATACGCTGGTGGCGGCTCAGCAGCTGGTCCCGTGTAGTTCGCTAAACCGAAAAGTCCTCTAGAGGTTCCTAGCAGATACACTACAAGTGGGCTGCCTCGATGCGATGAGTTCTCTAAGAGTGCCCAGGTGTTTTCGAGAGCCAACATGCGGCACAATACATCATGGTTGGGTACACTGAGCCCTCCCCATTTTACTGGTAGGCGGACCAAGGCTCTGGAAACACCTTCTGCGTGGCCATCCCAAAAAAAAAGAGCCGCACGCAGCAGCAACTCTCAGCAAAACGCGTCGAGGTGGTCGTGCAATTCTGGCTACATAAAGCAGTGGCGCTGTTATGCTGGAATTAATTAGATAAGCTTTTTCAGTAAAAGGTAGTGGAAACGTTCTGGCGACTTTAATGCGTCTGTCCACTTTGTGTTGGATTTCTTTCCATGTAGTGCGGGCTACCTCTCCAGTCGAAAGGAAAGTTACACCTAAGACTTTAACGCCTTGGACGATTTGGACGCCATCAGTGAACTCTTCAATGTGCATCCCAAAGCACAATGCCTTGCTTTTTCCGGGATTAAGACGTGCTCTCGATAGGTAACTATACGTGTGGAATATTCGAAGAAAGGCTCTGTAGCTATCTATGTTCCGAATAAACAACGAGATGTCACCGGCGTATGCCGCTACTTTCACTTCGCCCAAGCCTGGAAGAGGGAAACCACGTATCAAAGTACATTGCTGGATTTGTTTCAATAATAAATCTATGCATAATAAAAAAGAGAATTGCGGAGAGGGGACAGCCTTGTCGAATGCCCCTACTTACTGCAATAGGTTTAATGTATCGCAATTTACTACTAATGTCGTTTCTACGTCTGTGTAGAATAAACGGAGGGTGTCGGTTAAATGTGCTGGGAAGCCACAACACTCAAGCACAGCGAAGAGATTCTACGCGATCAAAAGCTTTTTCCTGGTCTAAGAAAACAAAAACGCCAGATATTTGTGTTCTTGTAGCGTACGTGAATAAATCGCGAGTCAGCGAAAGCGAGGTATAGATCGTACGACCTGGGACACAGCATGTTTGTATGTCGCTTACTATTTCCGGTGGAATTATTGTTAAGCGGTTTGCAAGGATGCCTGTCAATATCTTATAATCCGAGTTAAGTAGGGAAATGAGCCTCCACGCCCTTGGGTCGGACGGCTCTCCCTCGCTTTTAAGCAAGAGTATAACTCTACTCTCACGAAACGTATTCGGTCTGATTCATTCAGCAAGAAGCCCTTTTAGCATTGTCAAAAAGTGGTCTTGTATTGTTTCAAGGAAGGTTTTGTAGAAACTCAAAGGTATCCCGTCAGAGCCGGCGGCGGCGGTTGCGTTCATGTGCTGAAGTACAAAGCGTAATTCATCCAGCGTCACTGGGCTGCACAGACCATCGCGGAGCTCCTCCGGTACGCGGGAAATTCCCGCGCAAAACTCGTTAACTATGGTGGTGTAGTTCACGTCGCTCGCGTTCTCCGCCCTGAAAAAATTCGAAAAATCGAAAAATGTGTTTCAAAGACCCTCATTATGTCCTCTGCTCGTGAAGACTGTTCGCCGTTTGGCAACTGAACGAAAGGAACATGCATGTGTTCACCCAAGAAGTCGTTGCGAAGACTTCGAAGAACCGCTGGATCTGAAACCGGTCGTCCGTTGATAAAAGACTGCGCAGCCGTGCACGAACTAAGACGTAGCGAAAGTTCGTACCGCGCCTTTAACTGATCGAGATAGTCGTGCATTGCGAACGTCAGCGTCTTGCCTCTGCGTACAATGCGCGCTTTTCGTAGCGTGTCGTTTATCTCTGTCGTCAGGCGCGCTTTCCTTTCGCGCCCCGCTTTGATAAGCTTGGCGCGCCAACTGTGTTTCAATGCGTCCCAGCTGCGGGGTTCAGGCGGCCTATCGCACGCTTGCTCTAGTGCATTGCGCAGTAATGCTACGCTTTCCGGGTCGTGCACGAGTGTGGTGTCCATTTTTCTATGGTTTCTAAATGTAGTGGATTGTTCAAAGAAAAGTTTTACAGACACTGGAAAGTGGTCTGTAATGCATGGAACGTTCGGTGGGAAATGTAGGAGCTCGCAACTAAGGACAGGAGTGGCTAGCACCTCTGGAAAATAGTAGCGGTCTAGCCAGGTCATGTTGGGACCCCGTTGCCAGGTTGCAACGAAGTCATTCCCGTGAGTGTCGACCCACGCATCCCTGAGCTTGAAATTGCGGATGAGTTGTCGCAATGCGCTAACACCACTATATTGTCTGCTTTGTCTGCGTCCGCGTGCATCTCTGTCGGTGTCCTCAACACAGTTGAAATCTCCAGCTAAGAAAGTGGGGTAACTGTGAAACTTAAATGAGGCGAGTGAATTGAAAAAGTCGGCCGTACCCCCCCCCCCCCCGTTGAGCCTGGGCATATATTACGAGCGCCCTTACTCATCTGCCGTGAAGGTCAAAGTCTACTGCTAGTGTGCGGCCGTCAAAACCATAAACACAATGTGCTCTTCGAAGTAACACTGGTGTCAAAAAAATTAACTCCGACTCCGCACATCTTTGAATCAGTCAGCGAAAAAAAGGCCTCGACTCCAAAATGTGAACAAAGAAATTGCACATCAAAAGGGGTTCTAAAATTACATTCCTGTAAGAAAAGGATATCGACATGACGTGACCTTGCGAAGTGGATAACTTCTTTCTGCATATCTCGGCGTGTGAAACCCCTGACGTTTAAGGAGAGAAAATGCAACGTAGCCATTTTGAAAGTAGGGGGAGTGCGCGCAAACTTCAGAGAAACCCCTTGCAGGGGCTGGGGCGAGCGCTCAACGAGTGAACAAAACTAAAAAGAAAAATGCTCTGGCGTCGTCAGAGCAATAGCAAGTTTTTTGGGGCTTTCTACTGTCCGTAGAGCCCTCAGAGTCCGTGGTCGGTGGGTGGGCTCGTTTGGTGGCTAAACGATCTATTTCCATGGCACTAGCACCGACGCTCGCACCGGCGGCCGCACCTGTAGTCTGGTAAATGGTTTTTGACAGGTTCAGTTTGCGGGTCTGAGCCGAGTACTTGTTGGCACGGGCGCTCGTCGTTGTCGGTGGCATAATCGATGTTGTGGTCTTGTCTGAGCCGATGGTCGGAGCGTCTGCACGTCCCGTCGTTCGGGTGCCGCGTTCCATCGAAGCTCTCGGCGCCTCGGAGCTGCTGGTGGTGCCAACTGTGTCAGAGCTGTAGCTCTCATGGTCTCTGCTAAGTACGAGCACTCAGGCTTCGGCTCTAGATGAGCTGTGTTCTTCATAGGCGTCCGACGAGAAGTCGCTGGTCTCGGACGCGGTGTGAAGGGTTGACGAGGCATTCTCAGACAGGGGAGGCCGGTATCCTGCGTCTTGTGGTTCAGCATGGGCGTCAGTGTCACTTGTGTCAGTGTCGCTCGCAGACTCGAGCGCCGGAAAATCATCTTGCAATGCGGGCATGAGGTCGGTGCACGCTTGTTCTTCGGTTGCCGCAGCTGAAGCCGCTGCGAAGGACTTCGGACGTACGCAGTCAGCTGTTGCATGGCTGCCCGAGCACTTGCGGCACGGTTCTGCGCATCCCTCTGTGGCATGTCCAAACACGTTGCAGCGCGTGCAACGGGGCATGGCACAATCTTCGGTGATGTGGCCAGCATTCCTGCACTTAGAGCACACTTTCTTGACACCCCGGTAGTCGCACATGACATTGTAGCCCTGGATTGTCAGAAAGTTCGGTATTTGACTTTCATTTCCAGTCGCGCCACACGGACACCTGTGCCGGCCCTAGGGCGGCCCTCGAACACTGGCTCGTGGATATGTTGCATTTTGCCGTAGGCGGAGAGAGCAGTCGCTAGGGCTGCGTCGCTTGCACACAGCGGTACCCGGAAGACTGTGACGTGGACTATTTCAGGACCTACCCTGACTAGTGGAACTGATTCGCCGTTCAAGAGAATGGCGCCCCGGCTCTTCAGCCTGTTGGCTGCATGGACGTTTGCAGCTGCCGTGCCGAACTTTGCACCTCCCATGTGCTGGAGTGACTTGATGCCGGCTGGGCCGGTTACTACTTCGAGGGCATCTATGATGTCGTCGACGGTGCTTCCCTCTGGAGCGCTGAAGGTAAAGCAATGAGCTTTCGGCGGTGGTGCTCCGAAAGCCATTACACTTTCGTCCTGTCCCTGGCTCCTACGGCTATGCGCTGTGGTGCCCGGGCGTTGGCTCACGATGAAGGCCTAAACAGAGCCGGGGTGTTGTCCAGGGGTTCTCCTGATGCTCGATAAGCTGGGCTCGACAACTGGCAGCGTGCCTGGTCGCGGGAATCCCGGCGCCAGGTAAGCACGAACGGAGCGTCGGCCGTCGATCAACTACTGACAAGCGGCGAAGCGCGTCGGTATTTATACTCTCGCCGTTGAATGTTCTAGCGTTATCGCTGGCGGTTGCGTAGGTTCCAGAATAATTTGTACAGTTCGTAGAGTAAGCGTGATCTTATCGAAATGATCTACTACAGTCCGGAAGCTTCTCAAAAAATGCAGGCGCGGTTTGCACTGAGAATTTTGTAGTGTTTTGGTACGATAACATAACTTGGGAAATCGAAAGTGGCATTGCCCCCCTCTGAAAAAGGCATCGTCCCGATGCTTTAACTAAAGCTGAAGGTACAACAATAATGCAAGAAAGTACAATAAATAAATTATGATACAATAATAATACAAAAAACACTGTTTCAGTTTGTCAACGCGCATAAAACGGCTTCAGGCGCCCGACATGAACGACTTCAGGTCGCGATCGGTGTCGTTGAGATTTCGTGATGCCGTCGGGGACAACCTCGTAATCAAGTGGGCCGAAACGTCGAACCACCCTGTACGGTCCAAAATACCATCGCAGATGCTTTTCACTCAGTCTACGTCGGCGTATTGGCGTCCACACCCAAACACGTTCACCGGGCTGGTATTCCACGAAGCGTCGTCGACGACTGTAACGGCGGCTGTCGGTTGTCTGTTGATTCTTGATACGGAGACGCACGAGTTGTCGGGCTTCTTCGGTGTGTTGAAGGTACTCACTCACATCAAGGTTTTCTTCGTCGGTGACGTTGGGTAACATGGCATCGAGCGTCGTTGTCGGGCTCCTTCCGTAGACCAAATTGTATGAAGATATCTGCATCGTCTCCTGCACCGCCGTGTTGTATGTGAAGGTCACGTACGGAAGAATGGCGTCCCAAGTCTTGTGTTCGACGTCGAAGTACATTGACAGCATGTCGGCGATCATCTTGTTAAGCCGCCAGGTTGTCAGGTTGTAGTTTATTGTCTCATTTCTTATTTTTGATAATCTTGCCACGATCAGCCCAACTCAGCCCATCATATAATTCAAGAGCGCTCTGTTTGATTCACGAGCGGGAAGATATTAGGGAGTGCAATGCACTTGTGAGCAGCTCCCTGAAATGAGAGCTTGCTTTTTTACCTCAGCCACAATCCTCACCCGAAAACTCGAAGTAGCGGAGCAAGTAGCTATAGCTACAGCTATGCTGGACAGCAAACGGGAATTCATCTACAGCGACTCCAGGCCGGCCGTCAAAGCCTTCGAACACGGAGTCATCTCCGACCAGGCGTTACGTATTTTGCGCAAAGCGGACCCGAGTGCCCTGAAGCACCACACTGTCATCTGGTTTCCCGCCCATCTCAGCCAGGTGCCGGGTGCCCTATCCAACCTCAACGAGATCGCCCATGATGCAGCCCGCACACTTACCGACCGCACTGCCACAGGGAAACCTCATCTTGCTAGGTTGGATACCAATCGGGATGCACCAATTACGTACAATGAAATTACAAAGCATTTTTACCTGAAACGCGCACTTTTCCACCCCCAAATCCGAAACTTAACCGACCGCAGGCATTAACCCTACGGCTAGTACAGACACACACGTACTCAAACCTTGCCACGCTTCACGTTTATTATCTCGATGCATACCCCAGCGACACATGCCCATCATGTGGACACTTAGCGACACTCGCACACATGCTCTGGGAGTGTAAAACAACTCCTCCCGACTCTACCTCAAGCAAGTGGGAGAAGTCCCTCAGGAGCTCACTTCTCGCCGACCAGCAATGGGCCGTCCAGCAGGCCGACGAAGCGGCCGCCAGGTACTCCCTGTCGGTCCCTACGCGGGAGACGCCCGCTACGCGCTAAGCGCGTCCTGCTGGACTGAAATAAAAAAAAATTTCATTCCATTCTTCGCAAGAAAACAGTATGACGCGTCTTAAGCAAACCACCAGTATGCAGAGTGAGGGAGAAAATGATTTGTGCGCAAATCAGTCAGACTTTGCAGGAAAGACAGCCAAGGAAACCAGCGCGAGTGCTGGCGAGCAGGAGAGGCGAGTGAAAGGGTCAGAAAGTGACCCCAAGAAGAGGCGCAGATGAAGGGAGCGTCGTAAAGGCAGCAGTGCGACAAAAAGCACAACCCGCTTGAAGAAAGTCGGTAAACGTTTCAGCGTAGTAAGCAGAACGAGGCATTTGTTATTCGCGCCAAATTTGGGTTGAATGCGTCCAAGCCACCGGACGAAGACAAAAGGAAGGCTGCGTCGGGTGAAAATGCAGGCAAAAGCAATGAAACAGTCAGCCTCCCTTCATCGTATCCACACGTTTGATGAGACATGCAAGCGCGAAGTTGCTGGCTCGCTAGAAATAACTGAATTAGGGGAGGAACGGTGGTTGATAGCGAAAATCTCGGCGGGATTCGAAGGTGAACCGAATGGGTTTTGTCACTGTCCCTATCCCCGTTCGCCAAGGAAGGAACACAGGGAGCGACCACCACGCGTTCGTCTCAAAATTGAGTGACAGCGGTAGGCAATTAGAAAGGCTCGTTATCGAATTTGCTTGTGTTTTTCTTTTGAAGTTCTGTTTTGACTGTTTAGGTTGGAAAGCGTTTCGGAAAGCGTTTTTTAAGTATTTCGGCTACGAAATAGCGTTTAGGTAACAAGTGCTAGGTTGTTTATGTTTTATGCTTTGTATGTTTTGTTTTACACGTAAGGGCTGTAGAGTTGCATAACGACACGCCTGAAGCGTTTGTAGAGTAAGAGCGACGTCAGAGACAGATTTGGAGTGAGCGCGAAAACTCTAGGATATTCCTTGTGAGTTTTTTCAGGATTCATGCGAAAGTTTTTTGTGGTTTTTTTTGTTTTGTTCACATGTGTTCGGTGTGGACGTACAGAAAGTAAGAACATTAGTTCATGACGTCTCATGTATGTTTTAGAAGAGTGGTAACCACGAGGGAAAGTCGTTTAGCAGTTCATCCCCACAGTAGCACTATAGCCTGCGTTTGCGGACGTGTAATAAGGTGGTCCTAAAGCAGATGTAGCACGACTGCAATTCTCTCGCCAGCTAAAAGGAAATTTACGACTACCTTTGGAGGCACAAAACTTTGGGGACTAAAAGACTGCACGAAGCAAGAGCCTTTATTTTAAGAGTTTGAGGCCTGGTGAGTGACGGCGTATTACTAGTGCTGGCACACAAGTATTCCGCGGAGAGCGAATCAATTGGAGTTTTCTTATGAGCAGTTTATTAAGACGATTATTCTCGTGTTGAAATTCGGAGCTTGAGGAGAAACTCGAAGAAACGTTTTGATTGCTGCTTTGTGTTTCATTAAAAGCTTAAGGAAGGTTGCTTTTTGGAATATTTTCAGACTCAATGTGTCCCAAGGGCGGGTAGGGTGCTCTACCGTGTCTGTGGTTTTGTGTGTGTGTCTGTGTAATCTCAGGGAGAAAAGGCGCATGAATGATTGAAGATTGTCGTATTGCGTCATCGGCAGTGGCCTGGATGACGCCACCAAAAACAACGCTTCGGGCAACCTTACAGCTGGTCACCCTCAGGTCCATTTTCCCGCATGTGGACGAGCTGTTGCGTTTGGCAGGCCAACCTTTTGCCGCGGCCTCCAAAACGGAAGAAAGGCAGCCGCCTCATTTAGTGAAGACAAGAAGCAGCCCCAAGACGCCCTGCTGTTTCCTTGTACTAGGTGCTGCGTGGCTGAAATTACTCTACCGCGTACCGCTGTTATTCGGGTCCACGCAGAGATGTGACACGTGGCGTCTTCGTGCCTCGGTAAAAGTCACAATGCCGAGCTTTCACCCACTCCTGACGTCAGACCATCACGCTGTGCGTCACCAGTCAGCACCAAAGGTTCAGGCATGGCCCCTAGGAGGCGCTTGGACCGCGACTGCCGTTCTACTGAGCATAGGGTGGTTGGCCCGAGCGGCGAGATGACAGACTCGTTTCACCCCGCTTAAGCAAGACTCGCCGAAGGAGGCAACATTGCCGGGACCATACTCATGTACTCGTGTGTGTGTATGTTCGGGGGGATGCCGGCATAATGACACTCATGTGTGCTGCGGGACATGTTATTGGACAGTACCGTATGGATCTATTCCCCGATCTAGGGATCTGGGGAGATGAGACTGTATTTAATCAGCCCTCGCGGGCTTCTTAGGGTAGTTTGCGGAGCTTGTTCAATAAACAGCCTTTTTCAATGCAGAAATTTCAATGTATAGTTCCGGGCCAGAGAGACCATGCCGTGCAAATAACGTAAATAAATTTTTCTACGAAGTTCAACCTTTTCCTGCATCGAAATCTTGATCCCGGAACTCCAGTGCTGCAAACCCCGGTCGCAACAGCCTGCAGAAGACATCACGACGCAACGTTGAAGCATCGGAGCAAATAAACGTAGCCGTGACACGACGGCACGACCCAACCGCAACGCACGACGACGAACCAGTGACCTCGACGTAATATTTGACGGCCAGCTTATCACTGCTTTGGTCGACACTGAAGCCCACTATTCCGTCAGAGGTGGGTCTTTCGCAACGAAGTTGAAAGAAGTAAGAACTGCATGGCAATGCCCCGAAATCCGGACCGCTACAGGTCACCTAAAAATACCGACTGGGGTCTGCACATCAAGAATGACCATCAATAACCACACTTATCCTGTGAGCTTTGTAATCTTACAAAATTGCTCCAGGTATGTGATATTTGGACTGGACTTCCTAGGTTTAAATGGCGCAGTCATCGACCTGAGGTCTGATTCAACCACACCTGGTTCAGGAAACACGCTGCTGACCCCTAAAATGCCAAAAAATCATGCATTGCATGTGCTAGAAGAGCATCGTAGTTGTTTTCCTTGGCACCCAAATAGCCGGAAATTTTGAAGGCGTCGTTGAGGGCGATGAACACCTCCTTCTGAACCGCCAGACTTGCGTCGCAAGAGACATATCTGAGCTGCGTGATGGCAAAGCAAAGGAAGTGCTGACAAACTTCAGTCACGAATATGGGCACCTCCACCGTGGTACGGTGGTCGCCCACATCGACAAATTCGTGGAGGCCAGCAATTCCTTCGCCTTCTTCGATGCTGCCGATGCTGCTTCGACGAATCTAGGTACCAAACCAGGTTTCGATGTTAACCTGAGCCTCTACAAGTGCAAAGAAGAGCAGCTCAAGCCCCTGCTCTTGAAATTCAAGGACTGCTTCTCGTTGTGATTGCAAATTCGACAAACCCCACTCGCGAAACATCGCATTATATGAGAAGAAATAGCCCGACCAGTTCGACAAAGCCCATACCGAGTCCTGACGCGCGAACGCGACACTGTGAAGAAACAAGTTGATGAAACGGTACGTGACGATATCATTCAGCCATTCAAGAGTCCATAGCTGTGACCCGTGGTACTGATAAAAAAGAAGAGCCGGACCCTTCATTCGGTTTCTGCCATCATTCGATTACTATCATTCGATTACTGCCACCTCACCTGAAGAAAATCAAAAAAAGGGCGTGTACCCTTTCCCACGTATAGAAGACGCACTGGACCATATCCACAACACGAATTACTTTTCTTCGATAGACCTCAAAACGGGCTATTGGCGAATTGAGGTTGATGAGAGAAATCGAGAGAAGAGGGCTTTTATCACACCAGACGGCTTCTTCGAGATTAAGGTCAAGACAATTGGTTTTTGCTCGGTGCCCGAGACGTTCCAGTGCGTTATGGCACCATGGTGTCTGGATGGAAATAGCAGACTTGCCTCGTGTACTTGGAGGAGGTTGTCGTGTTTTTCTCCTGCTTCAACGAGCACCGCCGGCACCTTGAAGCAGTACTTCAAGCTATCAACACCTCTGGATTAGCCATGAAGCCAGAAAAGTGCCGCTTCGCGGACGAGGAGGCATCGTTTCTAGGAAACGCGATTAGCAAGTCTGGAGTCCGCCCCGACACACGGAAAACATCTGCTGTCTCCGATTTCCCGCAGCCACTTACAAGAAGTTTGTATGCCGATTTTTTGGATTGTGCGCCTATAACAGGCATTTCGTCAAACGTTTATCACAGATCGCCAAGCCGCTAACTCACCTCTCGAAAAGCAACGTGGAATTCATTTGGGAAGCATTTCAGGCACCAAGCGACGCCTCTAAACACTATCTATACTTGCGCAAGTGGACGAATACGTGGAAACAGAAGAACACACTGACGCAAGCAGCATAGGACTCGGCGCCGTGCTTGTGCAAACAGCTGGCGGCATGAAAAAGGTCATCGGTTATGCAAGCTGGTCGCTATCCAAGGCCGGGGCAAACTATTCCAGAACAAAAAATCAGGCCTTTTCATTAGCTGGGCTGCATCGAAGTTCAACCCCTACCTTCACGGCAGGCCTTTAGAACTTGTGAGTGACACCACGCCTTGTGTTGGCTAGCTAATTGAAGACCCTTCGGGTCGCGTCGCACGATGGAGCCTCTGACTTCAAGAATTCGACGTAACCGTCGGTTACAAGTCTTGAAGAGCGCACTATGACGCCGACTGGTTGTCTGGTGCCCCCGTCGAACCGTCTCTGCCCGACGGCCTGGATGAGAATAGCTTCTTAGTAATTGCGCCAAAGGCACAATAACTGCCGAAGACTTCGACGAGCAATAGCTAGCTGAGGCGGAACTCAGAAGTATTGTGGAAAACCTCGAGGGCAGCAGCACAACTGTTCCAAATGTTTTCGAGAGAGGACTGGAGTCATTATTTTTGCGAAACGCAGTTCTCTTGAAGAACTTCTTGCTTCTTCGAGCCGACCACCTTCTTGTTATCCCTTCAGCAGTGAGACCAGAAGTACCGGATGCCCTACACGATGAGCCGACGGCAGGACACCTCGGTGTTTCCCGTATGCTCGCAAGAATACAAGAAAAGTACTACTGGCCACGACTTTCCGCCGACATCTCTCGCTACTGCAGGACCTGCCGCGATTGTCAGTGACGAGACACACCGTCGAATAAGCCAGTTTGACTTCTCCGGCCCATCGAGCCACCTCGCAAGCCGTTCCAGCAAATCAGCGTGTACATGCTGGGGCCGTTCCCGACGTCAAATTTTGGGAAGAAATGAATCGTCCTAAATAGTGACTACATCACACACTACACCGAAAGAATGACCCTCCCAAAGGCGGTGACTCTGAAGTGGCAAGGCTTTTTGTCAAGAACATTGTTCTGCGTCACGGAGCTCCACAGGTCCTCATTACTGATAGAGGTACAACATTTACAGCGGACCTAACTCAGGCAATCCTGAGGTACAGCCAGACAAGTCACCACCGCACCACCACATAACATTCACAGACGAACGACCTCACCGAACGTGGATATGAAGCCATCGTTGGCTATGTAAGTCAACGTGGAGCACAAGACGTGAGATGAAATTCTTCCGTACGTGACCTTCGCGCAGAATACGGTCGTCTAAGAAACGACGCAGATGACGCCGCACAAGTTGGTCAATGGAAGAATCCCGGTAACGACGCTCGACGCTATGCTTCCAAACGTAGCTGACGAAGAAAACCTCGGCGTCACCACCTTCCTTCAGCGCGCGGAAGAAGCTCGTCAACTCGCTCGCCTGCGCATCACGAATCAGCAGACGACCCATATCCACCGTTACAATATTAAACGAAGCTTCGTTGAGTGCCAGCCCGGAAACCGTGTCAGGGTATGGACACTGATATGCCGACGTGGGCCCAGTGAAAAAAATTGCCCGAAGCTTCCCTCGGGGGAACACTGAGGAGGATGCGGGGCATATAATTGGTTAACGGGGTTTTAAAGTGCGACTTACTTGGGTCGATGGCTAAATTGGTTGACGTGGTTTTGAAATGGGGTGTTAAATGGCGACTTACTTGGGTCGATGGCTAAATTGGTTAACGCGGTTGTAGGAGGGGGTGTTAAATGAGTGAACACGTACACACGTTTGCGAAAGGGCGGCGCTGGTCGAAGGGACGTCGATCATTGTGTTTGTGGATTCGTTGGAATTCATTTCACCGCGACTTTGGACGTCGACGCACCGTACAAACCAACCGACGAGCGGCAACTGAGCGAGCGAGCGCCGACCTTGAGTAGATATACAGCGTGACGGCGCATGCACTGTCAACTGTTGAATGTTCTCGAAGTGCGACGGCGCAAGCGCGTGCACTGGAGAATCAGGAGAATTGTAGAATGTTCTCGAAGGGGAGAAGCGCGCGCGGCACAGATGGTGGGTGACGGTGCATGCGCGCGTCAGCTGTCGAATGTTCGAGAAGGGGGAGAAGCGCAACGGCGCATGCGCGCGCGTCAGCTGCCGATGTTCTCGAAGCGCGACGGCGCATGCGCGCGCGTCAGCTGCCGATGTTCTCGAAGCGTGACGGCGCATGCGCGCTACATTATACAGCTAGCAAATGTACGTGAAGAGGAGAAGCGCACGCGGTGTGTAGAGGAGAAAGGTGCACAGATGGTGGAGGAGTGAAGCGCGCGCGGTGTGTAGAGGAGGAAGGGATGCACAGATGGTGGAAGAAGGAGGAGGAAGCTTGCGGACGGCGCCGCACTACAAGCCTCGAGTATTAGATGCTCCGCATCTAAAACTTCTGCGACGGTACTTCTGACCATGCAGAGCAGATGCAGGTCTCGGCCCGCTCGACTACAAGGTTCTTCGCGATGACCTTAGGAACTCTCAACGGTGGCGTGCTCGACATGAAGTCGTCCATGTCGTGCGCCTCAAGGAATTTTATGCTCGTACCTGAGGATTGTGTTTTGTTGTTGCTGTGGTTTATTACTTGTAGTTATTGTTTATTTTCTTTATTATTGTACCTTCGGCTTTTGTTAAAGCATCAGAACGATGACTTTTTCAGAGGACGGCAATGCCACGTTCCTTTCCTCAAGTTCTGTTATCACCCATTTACAGTAGTTCAGCTCAAAACACCCCTACGATGTTTGAGAAGCTTCGGGGCTTTAGTAATTTGTATTTTAAGATTACGCACACTTCGTGAACATCGCAAAATATTCGAGAATCTACGTCGCTGCTAGCGATAGCGCTAGAATATTCTATGCCAAGGGTACAAATGCCGACACGCTTCGCCACTTGTTAGTTGATCGACGGCCGACGCTCTGTTCGCCGCTGGCGGTGTCATTGTCTTAATTTCATTTTGCGTGGCCACAGGTTAGGCCCCAAAAAACTTTTTTTTTCTTTGACCTTGAGTTTGCTCCCTTCGTTCACGTACCAACCCCGTGACAATATCATGATGGCGCACGTGAAATTGAACACTGCATGCACTCTTATTCCTACACTCTAGCGAGGTGAATCTGCTTTACAGGTTTTTTCATGTTAGTAGTAATAAATGGCAAGATACAGGTAAAATGACTTCCTTTGTCTTACGTTACGTAAACGTTAGCATTGCGCATTTAAGAATCTGTGTTTGTAAAAAGTCTTTATGAGCTGAATTGTGTTTTTTGTATCCGTTCCAGACACCTTACGATATAATGGACGAATATTTTTTTCGCCAACCTTTCGTACCCGCCTGAACCTTTGAATAATTTTACACAATGAGTTTGATACGTAATACGTCAACGCATTTTTGGTAACCCGTTCTTTCTTTTCTGCCAAGGCAGTTCAACGTGATTACAGCTGTACAGCGGTGTAGCCGTTGTTTTTACGAAGCGTGGTCATTCACCGGAGCCCTAATAGGATCAGTCATTCAATGAAAGAAAACAATTAGGTAGTTCTATCACCAAGTTTATTAAAGCCAGTCATGTCAGTTTTTGAAAAGAACATGCCCTCTCTTTTGAAGAGCGCTGTTGTGCTATCGATAGTTGTTGTTATTGAATTATTTAAAAAGTGAATATATAGCCGTTGGAACGAATGGGGTTCAGTTTAGGTCGTGCTACTGTCCTCATACAACATGTACCTCCGTGCTTGTGTCACTGTACTGCTTGCCGTCCTGAAGCTCTCGCTGGGAGGACCTAGTGAGAATGACAACGTAATAGATAGCTTCAAGGTGCGTATCGAAATTTAAATCGAATGTATTCAGTGAAGTAATGTTCATGGCGAGAAGAAAAGTGTGCTCACAAGTGTTTATTGCTCGCCTTCCAGCTTAGCAGTTTGGCTGAAGTTTCCAGAAACAGTTGCTAACAAGAGTGGCTCGTGAGGCTGACTTTGTGACAGCTATTTACAAACTTTTCACGTTAATGTATATTGGGCTGAAGGGCAAGATTTTTATACACGTGGGTCATTTCTCGAAATTTTTGTCGGAGTTCAGAAAAATTTAAAGAAAGCAAAAAAACTGCTTATTTGAGAATATGCCCGATGTTTTTGTCTTTAGTAAAGAGAAGTCGGTTGATTTAGAGAGAATTACTTCAAATTATCGGCACCAACTTTAAAATTGCCATTGTTTGAATGTTTCCCGCTTGATATTTTTAATGTGGCGGTGACGAAATACTTATATTCAGGTAGCTTTGTCAGTCGCTGATTCTTTTCATGGAAAAATATTTCAAATTATTCTACAAGAGCCAACTCTGAATTTGGTTTACGTGTTAAAAAAATAGGCTGCGGTATCCCTGACAATGCACACGGTCGATTCACTTCTTCTGCGCACGCTAAAAATCTGCGCAACAACTTCATGGTCACGCGTCCTATTAGTTTCAGCATATAGTTTTATGGTAGGCCTATCAGTCATTCAAAGGGCCTGTCAGCTGCTACGAAAATTTTCCCTGAGTTTGGCGCAAATGAGAGAATTGTTCATAACAATGGCAGCAACAAGCATGCTTTTGTCCCATAAAAAGAGAAATATATTTTAACTTGAAGTTGGAAGTCGACAAATCTTCACCGCTAGCATCACCCAACAGCGATGCGGTCTACCTACCGGTAGGAGAAGAAATCGTCGTTGGTAGACTTATTTTCCCTAAAAAGAATGCTGTATGAATAGGAATGGTATTTCATGCTCTTGAGGCAGCTCCAGATCGCGGCCGTGACATTTTTAGGTTTTTTTTTTCTCACGCGTTCCAAAAAGAGCTCGGTGGTTCAATCAGCGGCCGCTTATAAGAGCAACAAAGCAATGTGTGCGAGCCCTAAACGACCACCTAGGTATTTGTTTTATAATAAGCAAAACTTGATGAAGCCTGCCATAACCGCACATGGTTTCAGTTTTCGATTTTCACTGGCAGTACAATTGTCATTGCCTTCACCGGGCATGAGCAGTATTGTGGTGATTGAGCTCAAAGATGGAAGAAGACCACACGCAGATGAAACAATTTCTTTTAAAAAATTTTTCCACACTTTGCAGAAAAACAGCTTCAAGGTTAGACGCTTCAGACGGACCGCTTTTTATTTCGGCTCAAAACAGGAAAACAGAGCAAAAATTATAAAGTCCTTCTAGTACTATCCATCTTCGCGGAGCGGCCAGTTGTGGGACATCACTACATAAAAGTCACGCTTTGCAATTATCACAGTAAAACATGCTTGCATGCAGTAGAGGTTAGCCATCAACCATTAAATCTGACTGTAAGCTTACTTGTTTTTATTTGCAGGACAGTCCAAGTCTTAAGAATTCATAAGAGAAATTACCGACAGTATGTACGCCAGCGTTAGCACTACCTTTTGTAAACGTTTCTTTACTAGGTGCGTTGCATTTTGCGGATCAATATGCACCAAAATTGCCGGCCTCTTATAAAGTTGATAAAAACTAAGATAGCAGCAAATTTTGATGCGTATCACAGTAGTTATGGAATAAATTACGCAACAATTTTTTATGCACGTCATTTAGGAACATTCGCTAGTTAATTTTTGTAGGTGAACACCAATGAGTGAATGCTTGTTGAAAAAATAGGTTTCAGAATGAATTATTTTCAATATTTCGTGTGGTTGGAAGTGTGCTTGGCGCGTGCGTAAAATACGAAGAGAGAGAGAGAAGGTCAGAACCATCGCCTTCAGAAAGTTATTTAGTATCGTAAGTAAGACACCTTTAAATTCATAGTCCTTCCGCTGCGGTCATAGGGCCAAGATTCTGAGGAAGCATTTACGAACCAAGACCATGGCCGTGACGTCTGCTTAGTGATCCGGATAATAAATGTTCGTCTTGGGTGTTCTGTTCCTCTAAGTTTGCCAGCTCCAACTCTTGGTGCATCACAACAATATGCTCCCTGCAGGTGCTCCTCATTGCCAAAGAACCAAATTATCATGTCATTTCAAGTTTGAATATTCATAAATTCGCTTGTCGTGCTAGTCAAGAGACCTTAAACTAAACAAAAATTTTGTCATACTCCAGCATTCTCGAACGTTGATCGCAAGATATGTTTTTAAATAGGAGTGTATTCTTTTTTGCAGGTATTTGAGAACTTCCCATTTGCTGTGGCACTATCCGATATCGACGATGACGGCACTTATGAATGTTTGACGGCCAAAAGAGCATGGTTTGATAAAGATGAAAAGAAAGGCGAATACATTTGGCAGCTGAGAGGACACAAGGGCAAACCAAAGCAAGTTTTTATTTTCTTACTGAAAGCCTAAGTTAGCGTTGTACAGACTAGATATCTGTATTTAGAACACGCCACATGCAAAGATCATGCTGCGAAAACTCTTTGAAGACTTCAATAATGCACCCCATAGTGTTTGTCTTTAGACAGTTACCAACTTTTGGATAAGGCCACTGACGTAGCGCGATTATCGTACTCTGTAGAAAGGCCAACGGCAGGTAGAAGAAGTGGAGCAGCAGCTTCACTTATGTATCTATTTCATGTACATAACCAAAATTTGTTTAGCGAACACTGTCTCCAACTTAGCGCTGACTCATACTTATTGATAAGAGGAGCAGCCTGCTTTCATCTGCAAATGTAGAAATGATATTCACTACAACTGTACAGCTTTTAAGATTGAATTTAAAAAAAATCACTTTAATACCTCCATTCCGCCCCCCCCCCCAAAAGCTAAACGAATAATCAGACTAAAACGCCCGTGGTGGACTTTGTCGATGATTTCAAAACAAGAGAAAAAATATTTCACCATAGTTTTTTCAAAGTAAGCGCTGGTCGATAGAGCGTGAGAAAGAAAATAGGCGCAAAGTGTTTGTAAAATAGGTTCTACGACTGCGCCCACCCTCCAGGGCGGGCACGGAAACATAAAAGATCAACACAAACGTAAGGGAACTGAAACATAAACACAGTTGGCACTGAATCATAAAAGTCCCTTCCTGTGATACTAGTGAAAGTTTGGTTGCCCATGCTCAAATCGCTAATTCAGTGTTCTAAGAAGCTAAAGAAAAAATAAAGCACTGAATCCTAATTAAATGCGCAGAGACATTACGATCGACAACAGATATCTTTATATTTGCGTGGTTGTATAAAGTCACTGAATAAACCAGCTAATATCTTCAAAACAAAGCACTATGATGGCAAACAAAACTTGAAGATAATAAATAGTCGAAGATAGCTCCGTTTCAAAGAGTGTAAATGTCATAGTTGTCAATCAATCTGACAATGGACATCCACAGTATAGCTTGAAAATGAACGTATTTTCATTAGATACATTGTGGGATAATTTAGCCGACTTTACAGTTCATTCCGTGTTACCACAGTGGCCTGCTGGCTCTTTCTCACTGAGGGTAGATCGTAAGCGCTATCACTCTGCGAGCCACCCCTACAAAAAAGAAAGCACAGTTGCACCACAAGAGTGAACAACTGAATGCAATAGAAATAATTCGAAAATGCATGTCATATCATGCCGGGGGCTGAATAAAACTGCTCCACGAGCTGCGTGTTGCGAAGTCCCGCACTAAAGGAGTTCCTGTACTGTCCACTTGTGGAGAAACACCAGCCAGTAACGGCCATATATGTGGAGTCAGCTCAATTATTGGCCTACTGCAGGGCTGAATTGGAAAATGGGTGTTACAGTTATTGGCACATAATGGTGAAATCGAAATCCGGCTTTATTTTGTCTGGTGAGACTGTACGAGAGAAAGTGAAAACAGGTGTTACATGATGAAGCTCACGGGGAGCCTGTGGAGCTTCAACGTGAATTCCTAGCTAACCTTAGAAAACGACAGACAAGGCTGTTGGTGTGTTCAGAATCGCCTAAAGTTACACGTTCAACCCTCTATACAACGGCGTACATAGTACCTTACGAGTAAACAAATAAAATTGACATATTTTTATAATGAGGCATTATAGGTCATAATATGTGGAATAAGTGCTGCTTACTTTCTAATTGTTACATGCATATACGTTGCAGAAAAACGGTCGCCTTCTATATAGCGGAAGGAAGTAGCCCGGACACGTTCACGTACATGGATGGTGCTGGTAAGAATGTTCAGTTAGATTTATCGAATGCAGTTTTTGGACATCAATAATTTAGTAAGAAAAATAAATGTAAAATATGAAACGGTGGCAGAACGTGCTTTTCATAAAAACTGTGGCTTCCCGGCTGCGGCGTCTCCATTTTCAATGGAGGCAAAAATACTGCAGGCATGTGCTCAGATTTGGGTGCAGATTAAAGAAAAGCAAGTGGTAAGAATTCTCGGAACCCTTTACTACGGCGTCTATCATATTCGTATAGTGGTTTTAGGACGCTGAATCTTGCATATAAATCAATGAATTGATCGATTAATTAAAACCATGATTGTAAACACGTGATGTGTCCCACAGCACCTATTTAGCAGTAACGTCGCAGGCGCATATGATATGGCAGGGAGTAATGCCTACGAGTTGACGTAATGCTTCGATGAGAAGATGCGTGAACGCGAATTTTTTTTCCTAGACAGCTGAACATACATAGCATAAAGTGGCGAAGGAGCATCGTTGAGAAGCTGTTAGAAGAGAATTGGCAGTACTTCATGTTACTCGAATAGGTGAGCCATTGGTGTGATAAGACTCATGTGTTAGGACTCTGCCTGTGACACGGTTTGTAAAGAGCAGCTATTAGCGTGGAAAACACCATCGTCTCCTAGACAAAAAAATGTATAATAAAAAAACACGTGACAACTCAGTAAAGCTAAAATGATGTTTACCGCAATCATAAAGATTGACGGTTCGGTGCACCATGCGTTTGTATAGCCTGGACAGTATATTACTTGCGATTTGTAAGTGGTCGTTTTACAAATGGTTCGCGAAGTGTATCAATGGGATTGGGCAAGTGGCAATGCTAATTTCATATTTGTGATTTTCGTGCCTGTGTCTCATCGTCAGGCTAAGCTGTCTTCGTGGAAGTGGCACCTAGGGCACATGTTATCTTAATAACTGGCAAATAACTCGCACATGCGAAAGTGTGCCTGGAAGTAAACAACGCGACGGATGCAGCCACTGCCCAGCATCTGCTGCCGCATCCCCCTAGCGGACATGGCCGCAAACTGCCCGACAGTGAGAGTAGAAAGTTTTTAAAAGACAATAATCTTTCTTGGGGACCTTCGACAAAACAATTTGCTCTGTCTGTCTGTACATTTGTCTGTTTGTCCACCCTAACGACGCCTCAAGCAGCATAGAACGGCCACCCCCATTAGCAGCGCCCACCAATAGTGCTCAAGGTTTAGCGTTCATAGTTGTGCGATTGTCAATAAAAAAACAAATGTTGCGCATATCTGAGGCGCCATAACAACATGTCTATGTTTTGTATGTCTGCCTTTATACTAGAAGAGGACACACACAAGTAACTCTAAGGACTGTAGCGTTCAACGCGCTGCGCTAGCAGAGCAACGCGATGCTCAAGAAGGTGTTTCCAACGCTTTGCTACAACGGCACGGTGGTGGCACCTGCCCGTCGCTTTGCATTCTACATCTTGTCACCTCCACGACTGGCGCGCATCTTTCTTCGCGGCCGCTCATGCCTTCGTTTTCAAAGATAGCTGCCAGATGGCGCACGTGTTTAATGTGCCTAGATGTGCTTGTTCGCTTCGGTTACACGCTCGAGGCACTCTAATGCCTAGTTCACACTGAACATCCCCTTTTTACAGCGACCGAAATCGCCCTGCCAACGAAACGCAGCGTCGTTCGCACTGGACGCGCCCCGCGCCGCCGAATATGCCAACTACTACGGGGCGAACGCGGGATGGATGCGCTGTCACCCGGTTGTTGTCGCGGCTTGCAAACGCCACTACGCTATCCGGTGGTGTATACTTCGACGATTCTCGTACACAAGAAGCAACAAAAGACAGTACTGCTTACTTTGCTGGCAAGTGGCTGTCTTGTAATCCACGAAGAGCAGAAAAACCATCGACACCAGCGGCGTTGGTGGGTTCGTTTTGCTCTGCAAGACCGCAACAAGCTCGGTCACCTCTTTCACGAAATACGGAGGCGAAGTATAGCACAGAGTAGGTTCAACTCCCGTTGGTTTCAGCATTCAGTCACGTGCACTGTGGCATAATAAGTGAGTAGGGCTTGGCCGCCATTTTTCAAAATTCCTTGACTAGCGCTCCTATTGGTCCGCGGTGACCGATTCGGCAGCAGACGCCGCAAAAATTGGTCTGAAAGCGATCGTCGCGGAGAGGGCCCTTTCGGCGGCTGGAATGCTCAGCGTGAACGCGGCCTTAACGCAGCAGCGCCTTCATAATATCATTCACCGATTTTCTTGCGCAGAACATCAAATAAACGTTTTGTTCACTCTCTTCAGACGCAAAAGTATCGTCTTTCGACGACATTTACAGTGCAACTGGTAGATTCGGGCTAAATCTTTTTCCTTATTTCTTGACTTGTTTTATTTGATAGCAGTATTTCTGATAACAAAAACAATAGTTTCAAAATAGAATAACCACCGCTTAAGGCAACACCGTATTTCTGCACATGCCACTGGTGCGCATGCCACTGGTGCACGTGTTCTCCAACCCCACTTCATGAAGTGGGGTTCGGGAACACGTTTGCCGGAAAGTTTACTTTGGAGCGATTAACACCTAACTTTATTGTGTGGCAGCGTGCAAATTACCCTCGTGACCAAGTGTACTCGCTCGAAAAGCACTTAAGTTGTCATGTGTGACAGGGGTGTAAGCCTCCTAGTTTTCCGCCTCCTTATGAAAAGCTGATGGCGGTGCGTGCGCAGCCATGGTCGCAGTGCGATCAATGGGTCGACTTCCTCGTGGCCACTGAAACGTAGACACGAGCGTAAAACAGCGAACAACGTTTATTGGGAGTGGGGCTTTTTGTAGCCTCGGAGAGTATGCGCATACAACGTGTGCAGTGGCAATGACATGTGCTAATCACAATGCATCACAGAGCACCTCCAATTTCGACAGATTCAGGCAGGGTACCTATTTTTCGACTAGTAAGGCAGAGGAATTACTATATTACCACGCGAAATTTCGCCAGGGAGAATTCGTTCTTCTAGTCACGCTTACTCTTAACACATGCGAGCACATAAGGAATTACGATGTCGCTCAGCTAAGCGCTGGGGTGCGGGCTAAAATCATTGCCGCAGTGCTCACATTTCAAAGAAGGCGAAATACCCTGCACTTAGGTTTCGGTGCGTTTTGAAGGAATCCAGGTGGTCATTATAATATGGTGTCTCTTACTAAGGTATATTTCATAATCCCACCCTAACCCTTACATGTAAAAAGCACAGAAAATTTACTATTGTTGTTTCGTGTCATTTGAAACCACCTTGTGTCGAAAAGGTAGCACAATCGAATCCCCGGATGTATTGAGGCTCTAGCGTTCTTGGGAACATGAAAATCAAGTAACTCCGAATTGCTTTTTCGTCGATGTCTAACCATTCATCATAGTACACTTGAACCTATAACTTTTGATCGATAGCTAATTTATGCAATGTCTTTCATATTGAAAATTGAATATATATCTGTGATTACCGCTGGAAGTAGGCAGAAGGTACTGGGGAGATGTGCATTCGCAACTTAGCTAAAACTAGTAATATTAGCGATTATGTGCGGTCTTATTTTAATTTTTAGGCGCTTGCATTAGATGTAGTTCAGAGAGCCTCACGTATGTATACCCACCTTTATTAGATGCTTTTATTCAAAACATTTTGCAGCAGCCAAGTAAGTGGAGGGACCGCCTTCCAGAAGAGACGACTCAATGCCTAAATTTCGCTTATTTCAAATCGAATGCAACGTAACTATCGCCTAAAGAATTGTACGAACATTCATATCAGTTCATTATTTTTCTTTGCAGATGACGCTACACCGGAGGAAGGCACATTTTACTACAGTGACTACAAAAACTGTGGAATCCTTGAAATGCCTTACAACGGAGGCCGTAAGTACAAATAAGAATATGCGACATGTTCCGTCTTGTGTAGTATCTCGTCTTTTCTCATCGAAATTGACGCATCTCAGCCAAATGCACCCTGTCCTAGGAAATTCGGGCATGTACATTTAGACCATTGCCATTTAACGCAAGTCAAAACCTAATAAAAAACTCGTAATGCTGTAAACGCTGCAGCGAGCTTTTATACCAGTGGGGTTCTCCTGTTCAGCGACTTTCTACGCTAACGAATTTTCTCCTGAGTTTCTGCCTTCTTTTAGAAGTCTATTGCAACTGTGTTGTCGCCAAATGAATGGTTCCCTTAAACGTCTAGAATGTGACGCCACTGCTTAGACATGCCCTAAACCATTACTGAAATGCCGATGAAAATAAGCCGATATTTGATATGTGGTAACGTACTAGCAGCCGCTATCTGCGGATGAACAGTGAATTTCAGCCAAAGGCTACGAGGCAAGCTTTTGATACGGTTGAGCTTATGCACACGCGCTCAAGCACCGCAGTTTCACTAAGGAGACTTGTAAGGATCAGAACATTGACGTGTACTTGTTAACCGGCATTCATTACCTGAGGTTTCCGGGTCGAGGCATGCTAGGTTATAAATGACGGAGTCATGCCAGGAACAGCACATTATTTTATTTTTTACATTGCTTGCAATACTTATTGAATAAAAAGCACTACAAGACATCATTAGGGAAGATCAGTCCCGACTGTTACAGCACAAGTAATTCTGACACGCAATTATTTCGGGACTGACGGCTGTTACCTTTGCGTCAGGTAACCAATATCTACCGGTAATGTGTCAAATGAGTGACACCGTATACTATCACTCGTAACAAAGAGCATTCAGTAAAGGCAATGTCCTCAATTAGTTTATATTATCTAGCGTTTTTAATTTGTTTGCTTCTGATCGTAGTCAGTGTGTTATTTTGATTGTATTAATTCCAGAATAATAATGAAGGGTACCTGTAGTCCTTGTAATAGGAGGGGTGACAGAAATTAACAAACAATAACAACGTGCTCTTCCTTAGCCGACGCATGCGCAAGCTCGTGTGCATTTCCATTTCTCATTTATCAAAATTGAGCAGCATATTTTATCCTTATTTGTCAATCTGACTGTGTACAATGCGAACACAATTTCAGAGTGCATATTGTGGGTATCAGAAGAAAGCAAGGACTCGCCTCCTGAAGAATGTTTGAACAAGTTTCAAGAATATTGCGGCGAAGCTGTGCCATTGTACAGCAAAGAGATTTGCGCAGACAGCGAAGTGCAAAACTGGTGAATTAAGTTCTTTAGGTATTATATATTTTTTTATTGACATCATGCATAGAGAGATGCACCTAATAAAGCCTCATAAGCAAACCAAATTTCGGCCTGGCGCTGTGGTCGGTGATAGAAGGCGCAACACTAGTTACACAGGACAGGCATTTAAGCCCTAGTTCGCCTGGTCCGTAAGCTTGTGCGCCTGATGGAATCTCCTGTTCGGTAACGAGGCATAAAAAATACATTGCTCATTGCCTTCTTTCTAGCTGTTTTTATTCCATGCCTAGTTTCAACCTTACGCAAAAAACACATAAGAATTGTTTCTACCATTTGAACCTGATGTTGCTGGAAAATTCTCACGCAACTTTTAAGTGGACAGCAATGTGACGGCGTTAGTCAACATGTTCAGCCCATGTTTAAAAAGTGCCTAAGAGTCGTAGATGATACAGACCATGAAATAAAGACCAATACTTTCTGATAACGTGGTTCAGTTTTGAAAAATTCAGAATTTGTTTATTTCAACACAATTGCGCATGGCACTTCTCGTTCTTCAAGACAGCACAAAGCGAACACTGCAAAATTGTAATAAACACAAAAAAATTCGGTGAATCCGGTGTTCCTGGAAATCAACTTTATGCGAAGCATGCGGAGGGAAGGTGACCGTGTTGAATTTGTTTTTTTATTGAGTGACACGTCATGAAATGATGCCAAATATAGGTAGAAACGTTGCACGCAAAAAGATGTGTTGAAGAGAACATGTGTGTTGAAGAATTGCAGATGTCTATATAACCAGTTTTCTACTTGCGCAACGATGTCCGCTGGAATTGTGTTTTAGCAATGCGAGAGGCTGATATCATGGGCTGATGCACGCGAAAATGCTGGCCATCGACACTGCTACTTAAATTAATTTCAGCGCATGGTACCTCACCACAACTGGTGTTATCCCAATGGGACGGCTGTATGAAAGAAGCACATATGTATTGTTTATGAATTTGAGCAAGCAGCACTGCAATTACTATTGACGTTTCACGAAGATTAGCGTCTATTTGAAAAGTAGTTCCGAGACCCATCGTAGCTCTGTAGTAGAATGCTTGACTGTCACGCAGAATGCTTCGGTTTTATTCCTCCTGGGACCCTGAAGTTTATTATTTGTAATAGTCGGTCGGCCCACACTGCTTATTTCAGTTTTGTTCTTAACAATGACATTTATGCTATGCCTTCGTTGGGTCGGCGCTATCGATGTCGGGTATAGCTTAACGCTCACGCGTTAAAATTGCCAATGTGCGTTCTCGTCATTCCTGGGTAGATACTAAGTGTCAATCACCTGTGGCACACACCCGCTTACCAGCAGCACATACCCACCCGCAAGTGTATTCCACTGTCTGGCGGGAAGTGTTTGTCAACATACGCAACGGTATTGTGACATTATTGATGTTTTGACCAGCGCATCATATTCGTAAAGCCATCTTACCCTCCTGTGCTAATTTTGACTCACGCCAAGCTAGAGGGGTGACCACGAGAGCATTCATACGTGTCTAGATAGATAGAAAGATAGATAGCTAGATACGCTGAAATTCGCCGAAGTTCGCTGAGAAATATTTCACATTTACCTAAAGATAATAGCTCTTTGTCTGACAGGTCAATTGACAGATCGCTTAACCAGCCACCTCTTGATGTGAGCAGACAGATGGAAAGAATGTAGTAGGATAATCATAGGCTGAACAGGTGAATTGCCTCAGACTGGCTGGCCAACGTTTCTGTAGGACCTATATTTTTAAAGAAGCCGTGTCATGTTCGACGTGTTAGTTTTAAAGGGGTTAGTGTTGACGTCATCTCATGGTGGTGGCGCGAGTCCCTGTTGATGATCGACGTCTAAAAAGCAAAATACAATAAAGCAAAAGAGTGGAGTTCTCGCTTCACTTGAAGTCAACCACTTTGTGCCATGTATGAAAATGCCAAAAAATTCTACTAGATTGATAATATCTGTTGTAATAGTATCAAAAATACTTCGTTAATAAATTCAGTTAAAACTTCCTTGTCCCGTCTGCATTATTTGTTTTGTACATACGTTTTTCACGCTTCTGTGACTGGCACAACTAGATGTACTGCCCGACTCATGAAATAGAAGATCCCCCGGACACCCTAAGGCCTTGCTGTTGCACCTCAATTGCGCTCACTCCCACTTTCTATACTATATTTAGCTAAATAAGAGTCTTGGGCAACGCACGGATGTAATTTTGTGAGTTTTGTACGGTGGCGCTGCAAAATTTTCTAGTGCCACAAGCAGGAAGAGCAGCAGCACTTTGGCTTACTTTGGGAAGTTTAGCCTACATGCTCGTTTAGCCTACACGCTTCGTTAGGTAAAGCAAAAACCGCATCAATCCTCATGGTGAGAATATAACAGGTGAGAGACTAAGCCGAGTCTCTTCATGATTATACTGCCCCGCCGCGGTGGTCTAGTGGCTAAGGTACTCGGCTGCTGACCCGCAGGTCGCGGGTTCCATTCCCGGCTGCGGCGGCTGCATTTCCGATGGAGGTGGAAATGTTGTAGGCCCGTGTGCTCAGATTTGGGCGCACGTTAAAGAACCCCAGGTGGTCGAAATTTCTGGAGCCCTCCACTACGGCATCTCTCATAATCATATGGTGGTTTTAGGATGTTAAACCCCACAAATCAATCAATCATGTTTATACCCTCGAGCAAATTGCGAAGGGACGAGATTTTGGGTTTAGCGGATTTTTTTCGGCGAGAAGTTTTGTCAGCTTATCACACAGTGGGGCAACTCACAAACTTCCTCAATATATGTTTCAAAGATTGGCCAAGAAACCATCGAATCTGAACAGCTTGTTTAGTGGCGCAGGTCTTAACATTTCGTGTGATCATAGAACTTATTTTATCTGCGACATATAAAACAGAATCCATCTGGCCAGTGGTTATTTTCATTTTCTTTTGTCACATTCTGTTCATTTTTTGCTTGCAAATGGTAAAAGGGCTACTAATTGACTTGCAAGGTGTCACGCGTCTGAACCAGGGCATAATTATGTTGGGTACCGTAGTAGTGGGCTCCAGAACATTACATATCGCCCATGGTTTCCTAATGTCCATCTAAATCTGAATGCATACCAATTTTTCTATATAGTCCGTCTTGCATCAATATGCGGTCATTGTGACTGGAAGTCGTATCTCTATGCCGGAGCGTAGCAGAGCAGAACCTTTGCGTGTAAGCTGCTTTAACGGGCATCAAAACGATTTGAACCGCGAAGAATATGAGAAATCATTTCTTTTTGATATTGCAAAAAATGAATATCATCTGAACCGGGCATGCGTGACGGGTTCGGAGTGAATTCCACTACTAGCCACTGGTCCACTAAAAGCGAAGAAAGCAACAGTTCGCGCAACGAACACACGTCTGCCGCAGAACTTTTCGTGGCCTAGCACAAAGCCATAATTATAAAAAAATGACAGCATCGCCTTTAGAGCAAAGCCGTCATTTTTTATCATTATGACATCTATCATTATATCATTATCGAAAGGCGTCACAATGAAGGAGATAGAAATAAATTGTAAGGCCATGCGCTGAATAGCAAGCAGGTCGCAACGTGCCCCGCGTTTTTCACGCACATATGACGCACGAAACGTACTCATAAGTACAGATGAACACAAACAGGCGTCTCAGTTGTTACTTCGCTGAATCTGGAAAGCACGGCCTTTTCGCGAACAGAGGCTGTGCGACGATTACAGTGACTTTTGTGCATCCCGTTACTACTACAGAATCACTCCATTGCAAGCCCAACGCCAGCCAGGACGTATAATCCTCCCTACCGGGAGATAAAGGTTGCGCAAAAGATCGCCCAATACCCTTCGCTCCGAGGGCAAAAGTATGCTTGAGAAAGGAGAGCCGCTGCGCCCTTATTGAGTCATCTTGTTTGTAATGCCTAAAACACAATTGTTCCCCCCGAAATTCCCGCCAACAGCTGTAAGTGGTATGCATAAATAGCTTGCCGTTGAAATGTTGAAGGAAGTGCCATTCAGTGGCTCTGTGAATAATGCTTCGCATTCACGTTGAATAGGTCCCACGTTCAATTCTGCGAGTTTTTCTTTCTTGCGTTTTCACACACACACACACACACACACACACACACACACACACACACACACACACACACACATATATATATATATATATATATATATATATATATATATATATATATATATATATATACGGTGAGTGACGTTGATGCCGATGTCGACACCAGCGGCAAAATGTAGTCGACAGTGTCCTTATATTTGCTATCTAAAATGAACAGGCTACAGAAATTGGTAAGGTGCCACTGCACTAGAGACATGACTCCCTCTAAAACTGATGGAGGTAACATTTTGGCCCAACAAATCGCTATAAAGCAATGGCGCAGAACCGATTACGCGAATGAATGAATACCAGGGAACGGAACAGGCAACGGCACCTGCGAGAAGGGCCCGAAGCGATGGAAGGTCTACGTTGTCGACGACGTGATCGTGTCGATTTTGTAACTGTCAGCAGTTCAAGATAAAGAGCTCTGTGCTGATAATAATCTTAGAAACAGCCTCGCATTGCCTTGCTAAAGCCTAAGGCGCAGTCAAGGAAGAACCTGCATCACAAATCCTGTGCCTCTAAACAACCTAGAAGCAAATGCGTGATCTTTTTTATATTCGACCAAGTTCACAGTTCAATTGCTTGCATAGCTTAGTGTAAACTTCCACATTTGTTTTTGTCTGTCTTGTGATGAATACTGTAAATGAGCAAGTACACCTGAAAAGGCCAAAGGAGAACGCTTGTAGTGAATAATTTTTAAACAGCATTCATGTACTGAATCTAACGTTTTTAAAAAGCGAGCTTTTCTTATGGAAGGCTGCAGTTACAAAAAAACTACGTGCAGCCTCCTGCTTGCAGTGTTTTCTTTGCGAAGCATGCCTGTTACTTTTACAACATGATTTTTTGTTTACGCAAAATAAATGAGACTATAACTATAACTTGGTTGCGCTAAATTAAAGACCAATAGTTTGCAAAAGATATTAAATGACGGTAATGTTTTTTCTTGTTTTGAGTGAATAATTTATCTTAGCGGCTACAAGAAAGCATTGCCGACTGTTACGTCTACTTCACAATGATTATTCTTTAATTACAAAAAGTGGTCGATGATCACTGCTTTGCGTGTCTACATTAAATGATGGGTCAGTCAACATACATGCCGAGGTATGTTGGAAGCTGTGAATTATTGATGCGCGTAGTTTGTTCTTTCATGGTTTACGATTGACCATTTCAGTGGCAGCCCACCTATTATTTGCATTACCTGCTTTAATAGAAACTATGTTTTCTGTGTTTCTCCAAAGTATCACTCTTCAGAATGCTTGAGTTTAAAGGACAACTCGATGCACATGACCACAATGACACGGAAATCAGATAATGCTGACAATAACTTTGATTCACGCTGGTCAAGAAACACTCTGTGAAAATAAACTGTTCTGCTTGTTTGTTTACAAATCATAAAATTTTCAGTTTTTTTGCTTCTTCTAAGTCTATATTTCAAAACACTAAAGCTGAGCTCATTGCAGACCCTGCGGTTGGAATATTATAAGTCACACTCCACCTAGAATGAACTGCGTATCAATACAGTGATCCGTCTGTAATTTGTGCGTCAAAAACAGCACTGACTCATTTTAAAACATTACCTTTGAACACTTGTAGAGGCTGATGACCTCCATCGGTATTTTATTCTTACTCTGTGCCTCAAACAGTAACATACGGCGTGCTGTAATACTGCTATTTCCGTACCGCCTGAAGAAGACAGTTGTCACTTTTTATTCTCAAATATAAAACCGCACATACTCCTTCGGTAAAGTCTTTGGCTTCATGCAACTACACTTCATTGACGCTTTCACGATTACATGAAAAATACATTGCAAAGCTAAATACTAATCGCAAGATGACGTCGTTTAAGCTGAGCCGTTGAGTAGTTGATTCACGTTTCAACGATATATCTTAATACGTACGAGGCTACCGTTTTACGGTGCAAACGCTGTTATTTTTTTCTGTTTCCGCAAGTACGTTACTAACTCCATTGTACCAGTTACCAGGGTTGGGTTAAACTCCCTACAAGTATTGGAAATAAATCGTTCAAGCGTGTTTCATGGTTTCCTATCTCGATGAACTGTAGCAAAGAAGAATGTTCAGTGTTGGAGTCAAACAACCTGCTCTGCATTAGACACCACCTGCAGCTGGACAGACACTGCTGCTCTAGCTGTTCCGACGCAACCACCACTCCCAGCCCAGTGATACCATCGCTTCTACTGACACAGCTGAGTCATATGCGAAAGTTTCCTCTTTCATATGAACCCTACGATTGTTTAGTTGTTGGGCGTGGCATGAAAGCAGATATAAAAGCGGATTTAGGTAACGACATATCACGTGCATATTATAACTGTACAGGGCTAGGCTAACACCCCTTGCTTTCTGCTGATTACTCTACATTTTTTCGCTCAGTAAGGAAGCAAACAAAAGGCCTGCTCAAAACTTTTCCCGAGCTCTACTGGTAGCGGTAAAGCACGTTATACGTCGAGCTTACTTTCTCGTTCAAATCATCACCCTTCTGCAGCTATATCCAGCTGCATCTAAAGACAGCAGCGATGTCCCAGATAGCTTTGAGGTAAGAAACGCGTTGAAACTAACACACGTGGTGAGTTTGACGACATTGGACTAAGTATTCAAATTATGGAAGTATTTCCTAACTTATATTGCAAGAGAGGAGCGTAAGTTTATGAGCTTCTCAGGAAGTATAGCCTTCACTTGCTTCCTATATCTTGATTCGTGTAGAAGATACGCTTTGTCATGTTGAAATTACTGCACCAATCATTCAAATCATTACTGTCAGATATAATAATAAAGATTCACAAAAAATAATCAAGAAGACAGTGTTGTAACCTTTATTTTTTAGATTTTCATGTCTGTTTTCAACTTGTAATATATAATAGACGTTTATTATTGTAATCGAAAAATTAGATAGAAAGTAATAGTTGTACCTCTCAGTGGGCCCAGCGAACGAGTGTTATGCAAACTGCGCACGCGGGCAAGCTGATCGAGCCAGCGATTTTACGAAGCGAGCCGCTCGCCCGCCGACTTCATCTCCTTAGAAAAGCGTGCGCAGCAGACCAGGGTGCTCACCTTTTCCGGCATGCTTTGCTCGATCGACAGTAGCTTCAACTGTATTTGGGAGGTGGCGCAGCAACGCACTCCGCTATAATGTTCCTAGAAAGGTAGAGATTTAGTTAGACCATGGCATGGTGCAAATTTCATCTCAATAAGGACAGACATCACAGTACTTTGAAATCTGTGATTATTTCTGGTAAAGTTTGACACTTTGAAATGTCTAAAGACAATTTTCCTCAAAGTATATCATATGTGAACTGAGTATTCACAGCTTAGACATTCATACAGAGTGCAGTATTGCAAAAAGGTTATACAAACATAACACAGTTGGGCTAAAGTAGTGGAGGTGTTTGTGGTTGCAAAATTGTATTGATGTTACTGAACTTCAAACACCTTACACAAGTTCTTTACTTGACGTGTAAAGTGTCAATTTTTATGAAAAAGAACACGGGGACGGGTGGTCTGCATGCTCCGGCGGCTGATGGCAGCGCGTTAAAGCGGGAGCGAGAGCAATCAGAATCTCTTTTAGCGTCATCTCGTGGCGAGCAAAACAACCATTTTTTGCTGGTATGAAACCAGCAGAAAGGATGCGACCCCCTCCCCCTTCAAGGCGGTTACGCAAGAGCCCGTAGTCACCTTGAAGGGGAAGGGGTTGCAATCTTTCCATTCTATATCAGCAATGAATGGTTGCTTTTCTCGCCACGAGATGACGCGAAAAGAGGCTCTGGTTGCTCTCGCTCCCGCTTGAACGTGCTGCCATCAGCGGCCGGAGCGTGCTGGCTACGCGTCCCCATGTTCCCTTTTATAAAAACTGACAATTTACACCAAACTTAGTAAAAAAAGAGTGGCAGTTCTAAAACATTTTTCACAAACACCGGACAACACTCTACGAAATTCACAAGGCAGCAACGTAACCAAAAACACACACTTCTCTTCGAATTATTGTAGCAGTTCACTGCTGTCACTGTAACAAATCAGCACAATTTTTAGCAAATACATTTCACATGCTCGCCAAAATGGCTTGGAAAGAAGGCAAGGAATGACCCTTTTGTTTTACTAAATGACCATTTCATACTGTAAATAAGGGCCGTTAGTTTCAAAGATGCTGGGCAGCTAAGAACTCAGAACTCCTTCATTTGCAGCGTATGTTGTTCAGCGGCTGTGCGTTGAAAAAGTGTAAACGCCAAGACTTACAAAGTATTGCTATGAACCCCCTGCCATCATTATAAATATGTTTCAAGGGAGTTTAATAGCAACGCCAAAAAGTAAGCAGGCTGCCGGTGGGGACAAAAATACTCAAGAAGTCTTGTGTCTATAGTTTGTTGTTGTTGTTCACCTATTGATAGTGACGCATAAGTACACACACGTGCTTGGCATCGAGAGAAGGTCCCACTAGTCATTGCCTTGCGAATTCCCCACTACAATACCCGGGCAAATAAGACGAGCCATCCGGGTGAGACAAGGTGACGAGAAAACAATGTGTTGTATATGGAAGCTCGCCTACCGTCTCTGCTAAATAGGTTTAAAATTCTGACTGTGCAAGCATTCTTAAAGTTATACAGTTCATCAAAGACGCTCATTAGATATTTTCATTCAAGAACCAACTTCATTTTTAGAAACACATTGGTCGCGACTACACACCCCGCAAATAATATTTGCACAAGCGATGCTACAGCAGTTGAATGTAAAAATAGACATATTGGTTCAACACACAGAACCTAAAGTCAACGCTTAGGATACATTTTGATGATATATTTTCTCATAACGCGAAACAACTGACACATTGGTATTAAAATGAGTTAGCAGATTTAGCAGTTAGCAGATTATCTAGCTCTCGTAGAGATAAGCAATATCATTGCGGCTGATGCATATGCGTCAAAAGATAAGGTTGGGGTTGGCTACTTCTCTCTTTCTTTTGACAGGTCCTTTTCGATTCGACTTTCAGAATATACCTCTCTATTCATTGCAGAATTATTGGGTATTGTTCTTGCCCTACGCAAATTGCCTCAAGCGTTTCATCAGCAGTTATGATCACAGAGTCATTATCAGTATGTAATGCACTTTCTGTGGCAGCAAATGCAGAGCTGAAGAATACGTCTTGGCATTTAGTACCAAAAAACGTAAAAAACTGCATTTTCGATGGGTACCAGGCCATCGCGGATTATATTTGAACGAAATGGCGGACTCTTTAGCAGTAGTAGCTCTGAGTGGGCCCACCATTCCAGTTTTGCCAGATACGGCATACGTGACAGCGCTAAGGTTCTGAAATGCTTGTTTGCAATGGCGAATAGGTAATTTGGATAAATTTAAATATTTCGAGCATATAAAGTATTACTGGAATAAAAAGTTTGTGTATCTCGCCAGTTAGAGTTCACTTATACCAGATTGCGCTGTACAGTTCCACAACTAAATTATTACCTTAACGAAGCTCGACTCAAGACTTCACCAATGTGCATTTTTTGCAACAATATTAGAACAATTGAAGATTTATTTTTATTTTGTCGTCGTTACTCTTATCAGAGAAAAAGATTTTTAGTTGCCGCATTACAAAAGCTAGGAATACAAGTGAATCTATCAGTACTTTTATCACTTGGCGGCACTTCCTGGGGTTACTGCGACAGGGACATGTGCTCCACTGTGGTTGATTACATCAGTGCAACTATAAGATTACCATGCTAGTGAACTGAAACCTTTTCAGATCTTTAGTTTATAATTTATAGCGATGTCTGTCAGGAACAAGAGATGGTTTGACGCTTGCTCAGCAAATATTTTTGTTTATTTGTGGTATTATCTCTAAAGTAATTTTTCAGACTGGCTTTAATTTCAATTCAGTTGCATTTTGGTATCTTCCTGCCCGGTTCTTGGCCCATCCCCCTCTCTGGGTAGTCGCCATCCACCTGAGGTCATCAGCATCAGCATCAGCAGCACCAGAACAGCAGGGTTGTAGCAGGGCGTGAAGCGACTGACGTGGACCATCTCGCGACCATGGCGGCGCCTGTCCATAAACGGCTTGAGCAGTTCAATCTCATAGGTGATAGAAGAAGGGTTCTGTATGACGCGGTAAGGGCCAGTCTACTTCGGCGCAAACTTGGGAGTCAGTCTAGGAGGGTAGAATGGTAGTCGGAGCCACACTAAAAAACCGACGGGGAGTGTGTCCTGGACAAGATCACGGTTATGGCAATTTTTTGGCAGACTTGATTAACGGCTGTAAAGTACAATGCAGCTGACGACACTTTTCGGCATGTTCGGCCTTTTAAGAAACTTGGCTGAACTCGGAGGTACCAGGATTGTATGGCAGAATGGTGTCAAGTGTGCTGCATGGGCCACAACCATATACAAGAAAAAATGAAGAAAACCCTGTTGTTTATTGTATCACCTTATTCTGAGCGTACGTCACGAAAGTAAAAACGACGTCTCAATTGGAGTGGTCAGAGTCAATATAAATCGCAAGCATGTCTCCCAGGGTTCATTTGAAACGTTTCGTTAGGCTTTTTCGTCTGAAGGTGGTAGGCTGTTTATGTGTGGTGTACCGTACGGCATCAGTGTAGGAGCTGCTGCAGAACTTCGGACGAAAATACGCGACCTCTGTAACTCAGTAGCTCCGTGGTGCACCATGATAAAGAACAAACCAATGCAAGATGAAGGTTGCAACGTTATGAGTACAAGCCGAAGGTAGCGCTGCTGTTTCGGCGTACCTTGTCAGGTGGTTGACAGCCCCAATCTGCCATCGATTACCATCAACAGAGCATAGTAATGGGCCGTATAGGTCAATTCTAACATAGTAAAATGGGCGTGCAGGACATGTAAAGGCTGCAGGTGACCGGGTGAATGAGGAAATTTCTTGCGCTGTTGACACAAGGATCATGAGTGGATGCGTTTCCGTACGAATGTGTACATACCCCGCCAGTAGTAATGTTGGTGGATCCGCTCATTTGTCTGTAGCGCGCTGGGGTGTGCATGTTGGGGTTCAGCATGGAAATGTTCGCAGATATCAGACCGCATATGACTGGGTACGACTAGAACCCATTTACGACCCTCCACTTAATAGTTGTGACGGTACGGTATGTCATCCCGCATGGCGAAATGCGTTGCTAGACGGCGAAGAGCACGCGGGTTACCGGAAGTTGATGTGTTAGAGAGAGAGTATATTTAAGAGCGAGACAATCGAATGGTCTTCCCGCTGTTCAGATGGAATGTCTGTGGCGCTGACGGCAGAGAGGAAAAAGTCAAAGACTGATATTTCCATGTCATCATATTTCACGCTTGATCGTGAAAACGCATCTGCGTCAATGTGCCTTCACCCCGATCGGTAGACGATGCGAATGTCTAATTTCTGGAGGTGCAGTGCTCGATATCCGAGGAGACCAGAAGGATTTTTCAGTGAAGCCAACCAACAGAGATCGTAGTGGTCCGTTACCACATTAAAAGCTTGGCCGTACAGAGTAACTTGTTTACCGCCCACAAAATTGTGAGGCACTCTTTATCGTTAACAGAATGGTTGACTTCTAAATTATCAAGGGTGCGGCTGGCATAGGCGACCACATGCTCCGTAAAACCTGGTTTGCATTGGGCGAGTACTGCACCAAGGTTGACGCCACTTTCATCCGTTTGTATTTCGGCTGACGCAGTAGAGTCGTAATAGCGTAGTACTACGGGTGGTGAGGTAAGGAGTTGGCGCAGTGTTGCGAAGAATTCGTCACAAGCTGCTGTCCAATTCGAAAGATCCACTAGGCCAGCAAGGAGCTTGGTGAGCGAAGCAATGATGAAAGGGATGTTCTCGACAAACTGACGAATATAAAGCACAGGCTGACAAAGCTCCGCGGTTGTGTAGGTGCTGTCGGCTTGGAAAATACGGCAGTAGCATGAAGCTTGTCAGGGTAGAGAAGGATGCTGGCTGTGGAGAGGACATGAACAAGTATGGTGAGCTGTTTAGTCCTGAAATGACAATTCTTCGGGTTAAGCTGAAGCCTTGCGTTTTCAAGACAAAGTAGAATCTTACGCAGATGAGTGAGATGCGAAGTGAAATCTGGTGAAAAGACCACAATGTCGTCAAGATAACAGAAGCCTATGTTTCATTTGAGACCACGTAAAATGCTGTCCAGCATTCGCTCCAGTGTGGTTGGCGCATTGCCGCGTTCGAATAGCATTACAATAAATTCATAAAAGAGATTCGGTTTGAGAAATGCTTTTTTTCGGACGATTGGACTCAGCCATTGAGACCTGCGAATAACCTGAGTGGAGGACAGAGGTCAAACGATGAAAAGAATCCTACACCTTGGAGACAATCAGGGGCGTCGTCTATGCGGGGAAGAGAGAAAACACATTTCCTCGTTATGTTGTTTAGGCGCCTGTAATCTACACAGAACTGGATATAACCATCTTTTTTTTTGACGAGTGCAACTGAGGACGGCCGAGGACTACAAGAAGGCTTGATGACTCCGCGCGGTTGCACGTCGTCTACTATTTATGTTTTTTGCGAAGCTCCACCAGCGACACACGATAGGGGCACTGGCTCAAAGGCATACTCTTTCTTGTGTCAATTGTGTGAATAACGGTGTTCGTTCTTCCTAGCACCGCTTGGAGAAAGAGAAATGAACGCATGAATTCGCACAGCAGGGTAAGAATCTGCTCTCGTTGAGCCGGGGCAAGATGGTTGTCAACAGGACGGTGAAATGCATCTGAAGACATGCAGTCCGAGGCAAGGTGAGGAACTAGCGCTTTCAGCTCTATATTTGGCTTGGTGTCGAAGAAATCGACAGGCACGATAATACCTTCATAGATAGGCAGAAGGTGGCCGAGTGTCTCGTTGCGGCACAAACTGAGGGGGCACGAGTTGATATTGAAATTAAATATTCCATTAGTGTCTTCATAAAGCGCTGGCGCAGCGAATAGCAGCGATGTGTGGTGGCGGCTACCAAAGATGTCAAATGGCGTGAACATGACATGCATGTTATGATTTTCATGTTATGATCTGTCGCTTGAGTTTGCCATGCAACCATGTCATACCATACCACCTTTGCAACATGTAATGTGAACGAAATCACCGCAAGAGCAGCAGGACCATAAAATTTAAATCATGACATATAAGTCTTGATGTTCCTCTTATGACTAGTAAAAATTTCTCGTCATATTCATGTTATTGCATACCAAGTTTGGTATTAATACCAATATCGAAACGGCCAGGAGAGCTAAAAGCTGCAGGGGACTAGTTAGATACATAGATAGATACGTTCAAAGTCGCCGAAGTTTGCTAGGCAATGCTTCGCATTTGAAAAAATGGCAGCATATCTACGAAGCGCATGATGTAGAGTAGCGTGATGCATCCATCCGTTCATTCTTTCTTGCTTCCGTCTGTACATGCGTCCATCTGTGTGACCGTGCATGCGTCCATCCGCCCGACCGTGCGTGCGTCTGTTCGTGCGTCCGCTCGTCCATATGTGCGTCCGTCCCTGCATTCGTTCATGCATCCGCCCCTGCTTCCATCCATGCGTCCATTCGTCCGCGCAGCCATCCGTGCGTCCGTCCATGCATCTGTCCATGCATCTTTCTGCGACAGTCATCTGTTGCGTCATACTCTTTCTTTGTCAGTGCAATCTGAATTGCAGTGAACATTGCGACGATGAAGTGCAGCTAGTACGGGCTGCTAGTCAGAGCGCGCAGTTGTGATATTGAAGAAAAAAAATTTAGTGCACCTTCACTGAGCTATCATTGTGCGTACTGGTCGAAAAATGAAGCTGATGAATTTGGCTATAAGCTCTATCGGTTTTCAGGGACTGTGCATTTAGCACCTTCTTTTCGGGAAAGACATTGCTGCACGCAAGGTTGCATAGATCGGCCGTCTCATTTTTCAATGAGAATATATAATTGCACTTAGCTTGCAGACTATAGAAAAAGACCGCAGCTGAAAATATTTCTGCAGTGCTAATTTCTCGCTGTCTATGAAGTCGAGGCTTTGGGTGAAAGACGTCTGCTCGGGAAGATAAAATTAAGAAGAGATAAAAAAAGAAACCGAAAAAAATGCATTTAAGCTCCTCGTAGGAGGGCCTTGTTCGCAATTGAAGCAACAAGGCTCTCGTCATTGTGACCAAGGCTGCGTCAAGGTTACCGAAACGTTTTTTGTGTTTTTTTCTTCACGGTCAGGTCCTCTTTCTAATATTCAATACAATTTTTTCAGCAGAAATTACGAGCTATATTCGAGAGAGTAAGTAAAAATAAAACAGCCTCAAAATACATCATGTCAGTGTCCACTTTTGAAAGGGGCCTGATAGGCCGTTGACGTGGTGGTTATGACTAGACAACTGTGCGGTTGGTATTTTGCAAACGCCGAGCGTTTTACATCGACCTTTTACCTCGAGTCGGAGGGGGGGGGGTTCGCCCCTGACTGCTACATTACCTTCATTCAGGCATGCTAGACCACTTTTTGCGTGTTCACTAAACACGCAAACGATACAAAAGACAGGAACAAATACAAGAGAAATAGCCCTTGCTCTATTGGTCCAGTGGTGCTCCTGTTGTGTCTTCTGTCTTTGTAGTATGCGCGCTTTAAGAATGAGCACTGCGTTTCAGTTGCATTAATTCACTTCCTGCTTCGATCATTACTACCCTTACAAAATCAGACTTTGCGTTTTAATTGACCACGAACCGAGCCTTCTGACCCAATAGATGGTCGATTAAACGGCATCTTCTGATGAGTGCGCTCAATGAAAATTTAACTAAGGTTAGGTACGAAAAAGTCAATTCACTCTCAATCTTTACATTTTTAATTGACATGCGTTAAGAAATGTTCAATTGAACCGCAGTCACTACAATTTTAATTGACATGCGTTGAGAAATGTTCAACTGAACCGCAGTCACTACATATTTAATTGGCATGCGTTAAGAAACGTAAAACTGAACCACCATCACTACACGTTTAAGTGACCCAGCTGAAGATGGATGTTGACACCTAGAGCTACATCAACAATGGGGGCCCAACGCACAAAAATTGTGTGTGTGTGTGCGTGTGTGTGTGTGTGTGTGTTCTGCCCTTTTATCGCGGGTATATTTCGGCCAAATGCATTCGTCTATATGGACTCCGGGAAGCAGCAGTGTATTACATAACACTGTACGCAAGGAAATGTTTTGAGGTACTAGCTGTCCGACGCACGTGTTTAAGAATTGCGTGCACGTATATTTATCCTATACACACTAGCGTGAAGCAGTCAAGAGTGGTAGATGCGTTTTCTTCATTGACGTGAAAAGAATTTGCCTTCTGGGATTAGCCTAAGTGTTTTTCATTCGTTGTTTATAGCAATGTAAATTCAGTGCATTGAGAGATAGGGTTTTACAATTATTATAAATCATCTAAGTTTATTATTATTCTAAATATTTATTCAATAGATGTATGGTAAACACACGAAGAAGACGTGTCGTGGTAGCAGTTCTCCGCAAAAGAATTGCAGATTCGCCGTGTCTTTAAAGGTCGGGCCCTTTTTCCCTGCTGTCGACTCGTGTGGGGGAGATTAATGGGCTAGGGAATGCGCACTTCATTATTCAAATTCTTGCCGATCTGACTGGTTTTTCTGTCTTTTTTTAAGCAAGTTTAGAGCAGTGGTGATTCCACGTGCAGGGAGGAACCACGGAGAGTTGGTGACCTCTGAAGGGGTGAAAAGGCGCGTGAGCCTCTTTTCTGTCGCGATCAAGAAAGTAGAATAGAAAAAATAATTTGTAGAGTGCCTAACATTGCGATATAAAAACTTGAAACTTACTTCTCATACAAGCTTCACAGTATTAGCTGCCAGTTACACCCATGTGAAGTGAAAGTTTTAAATGGCCACTTTGCGCTTGTTGTCTATCCCTCCATACGGCACTTGTTTCTTCACAATCGCTCACCGGAGTCACACGTGTGGCTTGTGCTTGTCACTTAATTTTTCTCGCCCTGATTTCGGCAAACGTGAGTGCCATGAACTACGCTGACTATCTGCTCAAAAGTGAAGAAGCTACTCCGCTGCATGTGATGCATTTTTTACGGTATACATGGACATTTGTGCCGGTGGCAAGGCTGTTCATCAGACCCGACATCGCAACCTTCCAGCGAAAAAATGGACACCTCGCTTTCACGCAAGACTCCAGCGCAGCTTCCTTTCTACAAACTACAGAAATGGATGCCGTCACATTGAATTGTGATCTAGATTCACTGCGATTGCTGGATCTGCAAACCACTTGCCTCATCAGAATATTTTGAAGGTAAGTTTGTCATCTTTCATTGGCTTCATACGTTCTATTCCTAAGTTATGAAAACCAAAAAACGTGTTTGGCGTAGGATGTTAGAATATTCATCTGCGTAATTATTCGAGTTTACAATATTGAGCCCTATTCTCATAGACACATTATTTTTATAACAAGGCCTTCTCTCTTCTTTGCATTTCTTACAGGCAGGCCTCACCCCAGTGATTCGAAAACAGGTGCTTCACCAACTAAATGATCCTAGTCATCTCTATTGTCGTTTTGGTAGAAATAAACAAAGATACTCACAGATCTGCGTTTTGTTTCATGGATTGAACAATTTATAGAACACCGTGCATCACTGTGTACGTGCGTGTGTGGTATTATTCATGTGAATTGTGTATTCGTGTCCTAATTTGTGATTATCACCGAGTTTATCACTTCTTTGAGGGACTGAACGTTTTTCCAATTGAAATAACGCACACGACCAGAAATCGTCGCTCGGGCGAATTTTAATGACCACCCTTACTTTATCTCTAGCAACCGCATAAAGAATGAACTGATAACAGTCAATTAGGTACCGCTTCTGAAAAAAAATAGTCAAGTGGCGATTTTTCAAGAAATGCTAGCGTGAGTATTTGAAAATTGCATAACACGCTTGCTTATCGATGATTTTCACAGAACACAATAAGGGTTGAATATACACTCCCCCAAATTGTTTTAATTGACATTTGGTACAGGAAGTCACAAGCTGGCCAATAATTACTTTTGACTTGCTCAAAAGACGCTCAATTCATCCGCAAAATTTGATATTCAAATGGAACACGGTGGCCAATATTCTTGTGTAACTCAATAGGAAAATTCAATAGACGCATAATTTAAACACAGTACATTTTATAGATAATAGTAAATTTACCGTTAATTAAATCTCTATAAGCATTTCTGTAAGGGTATAGACCTGCAAGCAGGTAGTAGTAGGAACTTTGCTGACATCACGATGGTTATAGTACATCTATAATTTAGGCAAAACAGCCCGAAACTGTGTCGTGCACTTGTTGCATTGTATATCACACCTTTAGGGTAACGGTGTAAATGTGGTGTTTAAAAATGTTTCGTATGCGGACAACCTAAATTTCAAATTAAAGTTGTAAAAACGTGACGATAGTTATAGCGCGAAAACAGAACGACGACAAAGAGACAAGAAGGACACGAGCACTCGTATCCTTCTTGTATCTTTGTCGTCGTTCTGTTATCGCGCTCTAACTATCGTCATGCCATACCAAGAAGCCAGAACGGCCGCACTAAAAAGTGTGTTTATAAGGGTGATTTTATTGCATGCACCCAATTTCCACCCTTTAAGGTGTAATAGTTTTTGCAGTGTGCTCTCTTCTACGGACGCGTAGGAGAGAGCACACTATGCCACAATCATTACAAACAGTAATGATTGTGGCATAGTGGGCTCTAAATAACTGTGTTTCTGGTAAGCATTCAAAAATACTTTCTAAAAGCCATTGTTGCACGCGCAGTCATTCGTTACCTGACGGCCCAGTTAAGATATGCACAGACAACATAAGGCGGCAAGTCACTCAGATGGCAATGCGCAGAAGTCGCGATTATGCTATCGTCATCTGCTCCTGAAAGCCAAGTTCGAGCAATAGACAAATTGAATTCTCTCTCTCTCTCAAACTGTAATATCATGGGGGATTGATGCAGAAGAACTATCACAGGAAACTAGAGAACATTTGACTATCAGCTGTGACAAATAAAATAAAAGAGAGCAGAGGCGATTATACGTGGAGAAAACTGCCGACATTGGGTAGTATGGTCATGCCAACGTTAGCTGCAATTCACCGTAAGCCCATTCTTTTTCGGGCTTACGTCAAGCCTTGGCTGACTTCGAGAAAATCCTGCGTGGTGGAGGCGTGTTTATGGTGCTCAGCTATTGATACAAAGAAACAGGTTGTATACTGAAGGCGGCAGTCATATTTGTATGGAATCAAAATGGTTGAGACCCGTGTACTGTAGGATGTAAGCACACGTCCAAAATTCGGTGTCCGGTATTACGCCATCCCTCAAGATCACACCACATATTTCAAACGTAAAAGGTCGAATATTACTTCATTTCGAAAAAGGGCACAGTATAAGAAATCACAATTTAGACGCTCAGATATCTTTCATAGGCGTTCCCCAGTGGGTTGATGATGATGATGTCGTGGTATTTATTGGCGCAAGAGCCTATTGATACAAAAAGTGCCAATTACATAGACCAAGGATACAAACAATTATATGATGCGTGGCTGTAAATGGGCCTTGAAATTCCTCGCGCTAACGCGGGTAAAACATAGAAGTATTAAAATCAAGAAAGTGGTGTGAAATATGTGCAGTGAAAGTGGATGGCAAAACGTCATAATAAAACTATAATGGAGATGTTATCGAAGCCACGACCATGGTACAGATGTTGTAACACGGATCACCTCGAAATATTGGGTGAAAGCTATGAGCATCTTTTACTAACGTGAAAAGTGATTGCAGTTTAAAAAGCGGATCCCTAACGATGAGCATCCCAGGGTGTAGAGGGAGCTGCTGTTGGTAGAGCAGTAAAAAGTGCTCTTTTCTTAGAGCATCTGACTCATTGCACTGGACGAGAATGTGGAGAATCGTAAGTGGTTCTTCACAATTCTCACACAATGGTGGATTGCCGGACAGAGTATATGAATGTGTAGGGTGTGCATATTCTGTTCTAAGCCTTGATAGTGCATTTCTGTGTGTCGTGATTTTGATAGTGGCGGCCATTTACCTAGTTGCGGCTTAATAGCACGGAGTTGATTGAACGTGTGTCTATCCCATGTGCTCTTCCAACACCCCCTGAGTTTTCGTTTTAGAAAAGGTTTCAAGTCATGTGCAGGGATTCGTATTGATGCATTGGAAGTGGTGTCGTTGGCGGTAGTAACCAGCTTGTCGGCCAAAACGTTCCCTTGTTTCTCATGGTGCCCTGGAACCCAGCAGACAACGACATGCTGTTCTGATGTGTTGAGTGTGCACAGAATTGAGCAAAGTAACACCAGCATAGGGTTTTGTGTTTTAGGAGCTTTCAGGGCTTTAACCACATTTAGGGAATCTGTGTATATTACCGCCTTTTGTAATTTACTGTTTGGTGTATTTAACAACCACCAGAATTGCATAAGCTTCTCCTGTGAAGATGCTTGCATCAGGATGAAGAACGCTGCCCTCGGAAATTGATTCGCCTACCGCAGCATATGACACAGAGCGTTGGACTTTACGGCATCAGTAAAGAACTCAGGGCATGGGCAGTTATCTTGTAGTTCTAGGAAGTATGTGTCTATGTGTGGTAGTGGTGCGTGCTTTGTGACTTTAACAAAAGATAAAACACAGTCATTGAGCTGCCACTCCTACGGTGGCAGATATACTGTAGTAGCCATCAAACTGTGTTCGAAAAGAGGCACACCTGTTTTTTTCGGCCAGACCCCTTACACGGAGTTAGTAGGGCTGCCTCAATAAAGGTAGGTTCTCGAACAAGTCAGAACAAGACAAATGATAAATTGTGAAATGAGAGAGGTGTTTTTTGTCTGCCTTCACCTTCAGAAAATACAAATAAGACAGGTAATATCTTTGTAGGCGGAGCGACTGTTCTTTTGAATACACGTACAGGCTCTCCAAAACTAGTTCGAAAAGACCCGTAGAGAGGCAAATGCCTAGATGATGTACAGGGTCGAGAATCTTCAAGGCTGATGGTGTCGCAGACTGTTACAATACAGCCCCGTACTCTTGGTGCGTGCGTACGAGGCTTTTATATTATTTCTTTAGACATTTCTCGTCACTAACAAACGTAGCGCGTGACAGCACTTCCAAAATATTTTGTTTTTAGGCACCTGTTTTTTAAATACTTGATGTGTGGGATGGCAGTTAGTTTCGTTACTAGTATCAGTCCAAGAAATTTGTTCTCGAATTTCACTGACAGAGGTTGATCATTCAGGTCAATATCGGGTCAGGATGGAGGCCCCTCTTTCGGCAGTACAAGACGCAAGTGCTCTTTTGTGCGTTGACGATGACACCATTCTCATCTGGCCATCAAGATTTCTTGATCAACCCTTGTTGATCCTGACGTTGGCACATTAACATGTTGTACGATTTGAAACCAATCTGTAGATCATAGACCTATATGCAGTAAGAAACATAACGTGGGAGAGACAGGTACAAGATTGATATGTGGGGTTTAACGTCCCAAAACCACTATATGATTATGAGAGACGCCGTAGTGGAGGGCTCCGGAAATTTAGACCACCTGGGGTTCTTTAACGTGCACCCAAATCTGAGCACACGGGCCTACGAGACAGGTACAAGGAATTCATTTCAACTAAAAGTGTGCAGCTCAATACACCTCCTTGTGGCACTCCTGTTTCATGGACAAATACTCGAGATAAGACAGTGCCAACTCGGACACGGAATTTACGGTTGGACAGTTAGCTTTCGATAACTGACCGCATTCTACCCCACACAACTAAATGTAACAGGTCTCGCAATATGCCAAAGCGCCATGTAGTGTCATATGCCTTTGTCACGGACGGCCATTTTTGGTGACACCGCGTCACGGCAATTAACGGGCGCTGTACTCCCCGACTGACCGTGAGAAACGGTGGCGCATGAAAGGGAGCCGAGAAGGGCTGAATGGGGTGCTCTTCTTAGAACGTCGCCGCCGACGGATAATCCTTTTGTAACAAAACTGGCGTCTGCAAGGTCGTAGAAGGCCGCGGTTAACCCCGAACAAGGATTAGACTACAAGAAGCCCCGGCTGAGAGCTAAGTGGTTGACCGTTCCCACGGGGAAAAGCGTGGGAAACGCTCTGGTGGCCAAGCCGTATGACAACAACCCGACAGGTTGTCACTCTCGCTAGTTGAGGTCCCTCTCCCAATTAAAAAGGCGTGGGGTTAGAATATTTTTGGGGCGGAGTTTTCCATCAATTAAACGTGCATGATGGACCCAGGTAGAGGTCTCTTGTCCCCAAGGAAGAGAGCGAGGAGACACGAGGGGGATTTAAGCGCAGGATTTTGCCCTGCTAGGCAGACTAGTCGCTGACCAAGATGGGGTAGAAAGAGATCAACAAGCATCTCTTCTAGATGTTTTTAGTGTGGCTCTGTATCGCCTGGCCACGTAAACTTAGCCGTTCGTCTAGTTGTGACGCGATATTAACGTCTGCAACGTAGACATCGGGACTTCGCCTCGAGTTAGCTCAACCTGCTCGAAGTCACCTGCAAGCACTAGCCTCCCGGAGCCACCAGCGTTGCAACACCGCCGACATCGCAGTCGTGCCAGAACCCTCTTCGACTTCTCGCATCCGATCGTCGGGGAGACAACGCTGCCGGTCATCACACGTATGCCTTCACCTGTTTATATCTTCGAACTTTCTCCTCCGTCGTTCTATTCTTGTTAGTTTGTGTAGTTTGTAATAGTTCTCTCTCGTAAGCTGATTTATTGTTCTGTTATATATTTCTTTAATTTTATCAAGTGTCGTTGTATTTTGTTGGTTGCATAGAAGTGTTGTATTAGATCCCGTGTGCTGCCATATCACTAGAGTAAAATTTGTTTTGTTTTCTCACGTCTCTGATCTCTTCACTGTCTCTGCTTGCGTACGGAACGAACCAACCTGCTGTCATTCCCGTCGCCGACTTCGCGCTGGCGACGCTAGAGTGGCAGCTTGTAACAAAACTGGCGTCCGCGACAGGACGTTCCGTACAAGAGTAAGACAAAGAGCGGTGAACGAGAACCGTGCGGACAGCGTGGTGATAGAGCCGCACAGCTGAAGCAGTTGCATCCTGCAATGATTGCGCTGTTTTTATAGTGGCATTATAGTGACAGTTGCAGTATGAAGTGTACGAATTTTGATAAGTGGATCGCGTACGGTAAACAGTTAGGCCTCGAGGGCGCCGAACTGAGACAATGGGTTAAGGAACAGCAGGAACAGGCGCAAGCCAGAGAAGAGCGGGCACGGGCCCGGGAGAAAAGGGAAAAAGAAAGAGAGAGAGAACGCGAAGAAAGGGCGAAAGAACGAGAAGCGGCAAGAGAAGAACGGGAGAGAGAGCGCAAAGAAAGGGCGAAAGAACGAGAAGCGGCAAGGGAAGCGGCAAGGGAAGCTGGAGACTGGGAAGTGCAGTTACTGCAATTAGAGATTCGCCTCATCGAGGGTAGCAGGGTGAGCCGATCCAGCAGTGAGCACGGCGATGCCGGCGAGGAACTGTCATTTGAGCGAGACACATGGTGTCAAGGGCTACTCACGGTTCTGCCGTGCGAGGCAAATGAAGCTGTTGCGCGACTCAGTCAGCAGAACGCGAACAACGAGGTAGTTAAGGCAGATTTGCTCGGGATATTCGGAACGTCTGTCTGGACAAAAGAAGAGCAGCTCAGACAAGAGTCTGAAAGAAAGCGCGAAGCAGAAAGACAAGAGCCTGAAAGCGAGGCGCGTCTGAAAGCGCTGGTCGTTGAAGCGCGTCATGAAACGCCAGAACCAGAAATCGCGCTAGAAAAGAGCCCGCATATTCTCGAATGCATCAATGTAAATGATGTAGAGAACGAGGCCTTGGCCGGTCTCGAGGTAGAGACAGTATCAAAAGACGGTCCTTGCGAGGATGAGGTGTGTGCCAGCACCCTAATGGACTCAGTAAGAGGCTGGAAACCATCCTCATGCCTCGAGAGGACGTCTCGAGATCGTCACATGCAGATAGGGTAAGCACAGTGGCTAAACACAGCGAGAGCGCGATGCTTCAGGAGTGCAGCGACGCCATCGAAGAGGGCCCAGTTAATGGTTTCATCAGCATTAAAAAAGATAATTTGGCTCGGCAGTCCGTCGTGACAGTGAGTACAAAATGTTTCAGCGTGGGGGAAAATGTAGTACAAGCTCCAACGAGCTTCCCAACCCCTCAGTTCCCGACGCGACATGATGATGGCATCGAGAGAAAGTGGGCAAGCAAACATCGCCGAAAACGAAAAAAGCGGAAGCGCACCGCACTGTGTAAGCCTAGGGCAGATCCCACTCCATCTCGAGAAAGACGAAAGGCTAGGCCATTCATCCGTTTCAAGAAACGTCAATGGTGGCGTTCATGGAGGCACAAGCGGCAATCCAGATGTGGAGGGGGAAAGAGAGGTGCGTCACCCGAACGAAACGCGCGGTTCATTTCGAAGACTTCAGAAAAGCAGCCTTGCTCGAAGGTTCAAAGTCGAAAAGACACAAAGGCTAAGTACTGCCTGGGGGCGACCACAAAGACACTATTACCCTGGCTTCCACCCTGTTTCTGACGTTCTTTGCACAATACTGAGGGGAGCAGGCCGAAATGCAGGAGGCGTGACAGCAGGACACAGCCTGGCGTTCGTGCTTTTTGTAACCTCTGGCGTGCTCGAAAGTCGCCGGGAAAGCGACCCCATCGTGTGCGATTCAAGCGAATCTAATTGATAAAAGGGGGGGGGCGGTCAGTTCGAAGAATTGTTGCACGTGCGTGCTAAGTATGGTTACTTAGTGTTGCTTTGCAGATGCAGACTTCAGTCATAATTTTTGCAAGTTACGTGATGCGGTGTAAATTGTTCAGAAGGAAAACCACCGAGCCAAAGGCTGAAAGTTAGCATCGAATTAGTTTAATCATGAGTGCGAAAATTTGCATAAGGTAAAAACCGAGAAAATGTGTCATTTTCTAGTTGTTTCAAAGTTTAGTGTGGCATCGTATGCCTCCACTGCCATGGGGATGTGGCATGAATGAGCATTTGAGGAAAATGTTAGCACAAACCGAATGATTTGAAAATTGATTAAGATTGGCGTGACCCGGTACAGTTGTCGTTGCGCACATTGAGAATTGAGGTCTATGAGCATGTTATTTTTTTTCCTTTCGTCGGTTGTTTTCTGTTTGTATGTGCGTATTTCATTGTATAAGAAGTGTATTTTGAGTTATTTTCTTTTTGATTGGTGCATTGGTTCTTTTACTTGTTGTAATGCACATTGAAAAATTGCCCTACAGTAAAGGAGCGCACCTGTTCCGTTTTGTTTCGTAGTATACATTCGTGCAGTGTATTCTGTATTGATGGCTGCCCTACACGGCTACTTCCTCTTCTTGGTTGTATGGCACATTCATATTGTTGCGTGTAAATGAAGCTGGTACTCTAACAAATGTTTGTTTTTTTTTGTTGTTACTTTGATGCACTCTGCCTATGTATGTTGTGTATGAGAGGGACAGTCCTCATGCCTCCCTTGTTGGTGGTGGTTTGTTCCTTGTTGTCGAAAAAATTCCCCTCCGTGTGAACAAATGTTATGAATAACATTCTGAAAGTGGGGGGCAATGTCACGGACGGCCATTTTTGGCGACACCGCGTCCCGGCAATTAACGCGCGCTGTACACCCCGACTGACCGTGAGAAACGGCGGCGCATGAAAGGGAGCCGAGAAGGGCCGAATGGGGTGCACTTCTTAGAACGTCGCCGCCAACGGTTAATCCTTTGGTAACAAAACTGGCGTCTGCAAGGTCGTAGAAGGCCGCGGTATACCCCGAACAAGGATTAGACTACAAGAAGCCCCGGCTGAGAGGTAAGTGGTTGACCGTTCCCACGGGGAAAAGCGTGGGAAACGCTCTGGTGGCCAAGCCGTATGACAACAACCCGACAGGTTGTCACTCTCGCTAGTTGAGGTCCCTCTCCCAAATAAAAAGGGGTGGGGTCAGAATATTTTTGAGGCGGAGTTTCCCATCAATTAAACGTGCATGATTGGACCCAGGTAGAGGTCTCTTGTCCCCAAGGAAGAGAGCGAGGAGGCACGAGGGGGATTTAAGCGCAGGATTTTGCCCTGCTAGGCAGACTAGTCGCTGACCAAGATGGGGTAGAAAGAGATCAACAAGCATCTCTTCTAGAAGTTTTTAGTGTGGCTCTGTATCGGCTGGCCACGTAAACTTAGCCGTTCGTCTAGTTGTGACGCGATATTAACGTCTGCAACGTAGACATCGGGACTTCGCCTCGAGTTAGCTCAACCTGCTCGAAGTCACCTGCAAGCACTAACCTCCCGGAGCCACCAGCGTTGCAACACCGCCGACATCGCAGTTGTGCCAAAACTCTCTTCGACTTCTCGCATCCGATCGTCGGGGACACAACGCTGCCGGTCATCACACGCATGCCTGCACCTGTTTATATCTTCGAACTTTCTCCTCCGTCGTTCTATTTTTGTTAGTTTGTGTAGTTTGTAATAGTTCTCTCTCGTAAGCTGATTTATTGTTCTGTTATATATTTCTTTAATTTTATGAAGTGTCGTTGTATTTTGTTGGTTGAATAGAAGTGTTGTATTAGATCCCGTGTGCTGACATATCACTAGAGTAAAATTTGTTTTGTTTTCTCACGTCTCTGATCTCTTCACTGTCTCTGCTTGCGTACGGAACGAACGAACCTGCTGTCATTCCCATCGCCGACTTCGCGCTGGCGACGCTAGAGTGGCAGCTTGTAACAGCCTTTTTGATATCGAGGAACACAGAAAGAAAAAAAATTTCTTATGAGCAAAAGCATCGCGAATTTTGGCCTTGATACGGACAAGGTGGTCAGTGGTGGACCGAGCTTCTCGAAACCCGCACTGGTGAGGGTGAAGTAGGTCTTTAATTTCAAGGAAGTGCATCAGGCGCCTGTTATTCATTTTTTCAAATACCTTGCATAGGCAGCTAGTTAACGCTATTGGCCTGTAGCTGGAACTTGAGGCTGTGTGCTTACCATGTTTTAAATTGGGATAACGATAGCTTCTTTCCAGGCTGAGGGTAGCTTGGCGGAAGACCATATTGCATTATACAGGGAGAGGAGAGCTTTTTGGGTTTCAGTGGGCAGGTGTTTTTACATTTCGTATGCCCAACGGTCTGGGCCTGGGGTATATTTATTGCAGCAGATATGTGAGGCTTGTTGTTCAACCAGACAGAAAGGTTCATTGTATGTCTCATGAGTTGTTGGTTTGCGCTCTGATCTCTGTTTTTCTCGTCTGGTTTTGTATCGTTGGCACGCTTCACTATAGTTTGATGATCTGAAGAATGTATGGTGTTCGAAGTGTGCTCCGAGAGTGTTAGACTGGTCTTCGAAACTCTCCCCGCGCGTATTTACTAGAGGAAGTGAATGTGCTTGTCATCTTGCCATCTTACCAACCATGTTCCATACTCTGGCCCCATATGTGAATAAATTAATGCATATTATTATTTGTGCCAACTTTCATTCTCGCCTGTCAGCGCGTCCTCCTTCCTTGCGACATGTTCTTTATGTTTACAAGATTCTCGGCGGTTGAGAGTCTCTTAGCAACTTCCCTGCCTTTTTTTTCTTTGGCGCATCATGGCACTGATTATTTCATCATGGGACTCGTCGTTTGCCTGACAGGCCACATGTTTGGGGAATACATTTCATTGCTGCATCAACTTAGAAAGCCTTAAGCAGCACACAGCATCCTTTATTCTTAACGCTGCCATGTCAGTCCATGTTAATATAGTCATTTTTTGAAACTTCGCAATCGGCTTTCTCAGTGAGTCGTCTGAAAACTTGTGCAGGACATGTATTTGTTATTGATGCGCTGATAACGATGAAAAATAGTCACTACCGCACGGATTATTATTCAATTCTCATTTAGGTAGAGAAAGGAGTGATGGGGATGTTATGCTGAGGTCTACTGTTGAGTACGTATATTAGCGATGTTGTAATAAGTTGGCTCTTTTTGATTCTGGAGGCACGCACCGAAGAAAAAAAGAAACTTCAGTCAGGCGACCTCGCACATCGCAGCGAGAGTCACACAGAGAATCACCATGTGCATTAAAGTCCCCTGGGACAAGGTAGGGTTCTAGAAGTGTGTTTATGAGGGACTCGAATTCACGCTTTTCAAGACGGTGTTGTGGAGGTAAGCAGAGATCAGATGGTGACGAGCTTATTTAAAAGAACTGCTCGAAATGCCACTGCCTCAAGAGATTTTTTAGTGGTAGATGTGTACATGCAATCCCTTGATGGACCATAATGGCAACACCACCGGATGGCACAATAGCATCATTCCGGTCCTCCTAAAAAATAACGTATTGACATAAAAAATTGATGCTTTAAGGTTTCAGGTGTGTCTCTTGTACGCACAGCACTTTAGGTGTATGTTTGTGTAAAAGTTCTTGGATATCGTCGAGATTTCTTAACAGTCTTCTGACGTTACACTGTAGTATTTGTGTCATTTTACTGTTGTGTGGTGCTGTGTGTACAATAGTGCTGTGGTAGGTTACATGACCTTTTGGGGGCCCTGTGATTGGGGGTTTTTCTTTCTTGGAGCGCCCCGAAGAGTTGGGCCTACCCTTCGGTGTCTGAGGCGCCGGAAGAGTTGGAATTGAATCCATCACCTTTTTTTGAGGTAGTGAGTGGTGTCTGCTTGGCAGTAGCGTTCACAGAACATTCGAACTTTACTGCGCTTGCAGTGGTACGAGGTCAGCCAGACAAGGAGGTCTGCCGACCCTGTTTGTCAGATGGTGGATCAATACAGGCTGCTCCAGCCGAAGGCACTAGTGGAGGTGCCAGGGCCACGCTCTGTGTGACATCGGCGAAGGAGGAAAAAGAGTGGTTGTTAAATGCGAACCGTTGACGTGCTTTTTGGAATGACAGTGTAAGGTTTACCTTACGCTCTACTATTTGTTTCTATTTTTTCTAAGTGGGGCATGATCGTGAGTAGGCAGCGTAATCTCATTCACTTTTGAAACAATGAGTTGTTTCCGAGTTGCATTTGTCAGATATGTGTTGCATAGATGCACACTTTGCGCAAGTGACGTGGCCTCTGCAACTCTGTGATCCAAGCATGAAACGTTGACACTTGAAATATTGAGCAGGCTTCGGAATGTACGGTCCTACACAGAGCTTACAATAGCCGGTTTTAATTCATGCTGGTAGGTTACTAGTTCCGAAGGTAATTATTACGTGTTTTGTAGGGTCCTAGGACCCTAAAATATTAGAATAATATTCAGGTGTAACACACAGCTGTGTGTTACGCCTGAATATTATTCTATGTACCTTCACAACGTTTTGTTCTTGCCATCCTTCTAACAGTTCGCTTTCACTTATATTGAAAAGATCTTCATCAGAAATTACCCCATGAAGGGGATTCATAGACCTGTGGGAGCCGACTGAAACAGGAGTATCCCCGATTGTTGCAATTCTGGAGAGGTTGTCGTATAGAGCTTTGTCATGAACCTCGAAAAGAAGATCGCCACTTCCTATGTTTTTCACTTGATAACCTGGGCAGATTGCTTCGGTAAGAGTTTTCTGCACGAGAGAAGGTTAAATTGCACGCACTGTTTTCTTTTCGTTCGGGCTATGAAAAAAAGGTACTTTGGAAAAGATGTATTGGTATAATGAGCATGAGTGTGTTTTCGGTGCGCCATCTTTTGAGGGAGCGAACAGGAAAAAGGGGGGTCTTTTGCCATAAATATGCTGTAAAGTACGGCAGTGGTGCCAATCACCCACCACCTATCCCAATGAGGGGATGTGGCAGGAGATGCTCGGCAAGTCCTGTCGACGCCAAGAGATAAAACGTGTGTGGCAAAGACAAAGATGTAAAAAGGGAGAGATAGGAAAACTTGACCGCCAATTTCCCCTGAGTGGTTAAGGCCACGAATGCCTTCTACGTGAAGCCGGGGCTAAACGGGTTTGTTGCCTCTGCCTGGGTCCTTTAGGTCCAATCACCGGGTGTCCGCTCAACCACGAAGATCCCATTTTCCCCGGACATGGCACGGTAACGCATGGCGAGGCGTGGGAAAAAATCAAAATTCCCCCCCCCCCATTAGTTCATAGCCATGGGGACGCTACCCAACAAACGCCTACTTGCGCAGATGCCCTTGTGGAGTCCCTAGCGGGTGACGCCAGCAGAAGACTCAGATGGCACTCAGCATGTGTGAACTCACTGCATCTCAACGCTGCATTCATGTCTGTTCACAACCGAGGCATTTACGCCATCCTAAAACTGGAAGTTGACAGGTCTCGAAAAATCTGTCATTCGGCTTAGCCCTCAAAAATATGACGCTTAACTCTTTTAAAATGTAACGTGCAACTTTTTATTTCCACATCTTTGAGGCGTTTTCATTCAAAGTAGGAATCTCTGGCAGTGACCACGACATCATCTTTGAATGTTTGACTGCAGAGAGAGCTTGGCTTGACAGGGATACCAAGATGGCTGAGTATATTTGGTTGCTGAGGGGTCACAACAATATTCCGAAGTAAGATGTCTAGTTGAAGCGCCAACGAACGAATGAGCTATGTCATATATACAGAGGTTACCAGCATTTCTCTTTATGTTTACCAGTTGGAGAACACGAAAACTAGACGAAAAGTAGAAAAGTGTAAAAGAACCTCCCCTCAGCCATGCATAGAAAAAAGTAAGTTGTCACGTGTGTGTTAAAGTAACTGTTAGATATTTCAAAGCAGGAACAAGCATCGCCTTTTTCGCATGGGTAAACAAAAGCCCTTCAAAATCACACTCCTAAGAAAAAATGGCCGCCTCTTCACTTCTCTTGCGTGTTATTCTGACAGCCTTCTGGTGACATTGACGATGTCTGCTTCTTGAGTTGTCTGCTTCTTGACGATGACTGCTTGTTGGCTACCATGATGATTTAGTCGCCTTTTCTAACAGGTTCGAACAACATCTTGCCAGCCTACGGAGTATGCTGGAGGCTATTTGATCAAAAAATCTCCCACTACAACAGAAAAACGCACTTTGATTATGAAGAGCTCAAGTTTATCGGCCATGTTGTGAGTACCAGAGGTGTCCGACAGCATCTTCACAAACTTACCATCAGCTAGTTGTGCACGCTTTTCCAGCTCCTAGCAAGAAAAATGCTGTTCGACGATTCGTGGCCTAGTGTGCTTAATATGGCGCTTTCTGAAAGACTTTTTGAAAGTAGCAGATCCGTTTACTCGCACTAAAGGAGACAACACGCCTTATGTCTGGAACAACAAGCAACCGCCTGCTTTTCCCAAGCTACAATAGCGCATGCAGTGCAGCACCCGTTCTTGCAGAATTTAACGACGATGCTGAGACAGAAGATCATACTGAAGCCAATAACATCGGCCTCGGCACAGTGCTCGTCTAACATCAACACGGAGAAGAAAGAGTTAGAGCCTATGCGGGCTGCTCTCTGTCTCGTGCCAAGGTGAAATAGTCGAGCATAGAAAAGGAGGGTCTCACTGTAGTATAGGCGATTACAAAGTTTTGCCCATACCTCGATGGTCGGCATTTGAAATTTTTGACGGACCACCAGAAGACGATGATCATTTCCTTGGCGCCCTCAGCTTATTAGACATGAGAAGAGGGTGTGTGTGTGTGCGCGTTTGAAGTGCCCACTTTTGTAAAGCGCACGGTAGGATAATAACGAAGAACGCGCGCAAACAGTGACCGAAGCATAAATGACAATGAAGTTGAAGACATCATGTGCGAGAGCATGATGACACGAGGCGTGACGTCAGCAAGAGAGAAAAGATGATATCCAATGGTCAAAGAACACGGAGATTTCAGGAGCTAATGGTTGGGAACTGCCCAACTTCAGCACCGCCAACTTGATCCGGACAAGTGGGCCAGAGTTGGAGAGATTCTGAGTTATAGAGAGCAGGAGAATTCGAAGAGGACGTTGGCAAGGGAAAGTTGTCACCGGGCCGGGTGTAAAGATAGGCCGTCAAGTGTCAGACCAGGGCCTCCAAGACTTCTAAACCGGCTGGGGCCTCCTGCCGACGCGTTCCCGCTCTAGAGGACGTAGACACCCAGTCCGCAACTCCTGCCTACGGACTGCGCACTTCGGTGCTGACAGGGGAGCAACAGCTCTCGGGCTACGGGCAAGAGCTGCGCACCCAGCTGCCTAGCCAGGTTGACACTGGTTGTTCGATGCACCAACAGCAGCCAGAGTTTTCTCATCACCGACGAGTCCACTCCTGAAGCCGGAGCGACCACGTTCTGGTCTGGTTTCTCGACGCATCGCTAGCAGCCAGCGTTTCATCACCAGCCACCCCGCATCCTGGGCTGAAGCTACAACGTTCTTGTTGGTTAAACTTCGCCTAGCACTCAGTGTTGTAAGACCGAACTGCCACCTTTCTCTACTGCGCTGCTCATCCGCGTTCATACTGTGTAGATTAGTTGACTTAACTCAATCTGTGTTTTTGTAGTTAGGAGGACCTTACCGCATTTAGCGAACCTTTATTAAGTGTTTTGGCTTTTTGGGAGATTTCCGTGTTTTTACATATAAATTAGGCTTCTTGTTCAGGATTTGTTGTAAAAACGTCTTTGTCCTTCATGAAGACTCCCGGAGGTTCAAACCTAGTGAGCTCTTACGAACATTAGAAAAACAACCTTGCATCGCATAATGTAAACTCAACTTCCTTGAGACCAATACTCTCCGCCTGATCTAATAATTCGCAAGTGCTAGTAATGGGATTCATCATCATCATCAGGTCGACTACGTCAACTGCAGGACAAACGCCTCTCCCATGTTCCGCCAGTTAACCTGGTCCTATACTTGCTGCTGGTAATTTATACCAGCAAACTTTTCAATCTCATCTGCCCACCTAACCTTCTGTCTCCCCCTAACCCGCTTGCCTTCTCTGGGAATCCAGTTAGTTACCCTTAATGAGCAGCGGTTATCCTGTCTATGCGCTACATGCCCGGCTCATGTCTATTTCTTCTTGATCTCAGCTATGATATCCTTAAATCCCGTTTGTTCCCTAATCCACTATGCTCTCTTCTTGTCTCTTAAGGTTACACCTACCATTTTTCTTTCCATTGCTATTGCGTCGTCCTCAATTTAAGCTGAAACCTCTTTGTAAATATCCAGGTTTCTGCTCCACAGCTAAGTACCAGCAAGATAAAGCTGTTATATACCTTCCTCTTGAGGGATAGTGGCACAATCTACCTGTCATAATTTGAGAGTGTTTGCCAAATGTGCTCCACCTTATTCTCATTCTTCTAGTTACTTCAACATTGTGGTTCGGCTCCGCGGTTATTACCTTCCCTAAGTAGACATAGTCTTTTACAACTTGAAGTGAACTATTACCTATCTCGTAGCGCTGCTCTTTTTCGAGGTTATTGTACATTACTTTTGTTTTCTTCAGAATCATTTTAAGACCCCCCTTTCTTCTTTCCTTGTCTAACTCCGTAATCATGAGTTTCAATTCGTCCCCTGAGTTACTCAGCAATGCAATGTCATCGGCGAAGCGCAGGTTACTAAGGTACTCTCCATTAACTCTTATCCCTAACTGTTCCCATTCTAGGCTTCTGAAAACCTCCTGTAAGCACCACGGCATTCAGCACGTCAAAAAATCTCTAGAAAAACAAACGGCTTGATCATGTTTCAGGAGCCAGTATCGAATGCAGCTTCTTGCTGCTGATTTGTTTCTCCTGGGCTGAGCCTCGGAGAGTTTTACTAATAAAGACAAAACCAATTGTTTAACAAACAACACCTAAACAGTTAATCCCGAACTTAAGCAAAAACTCTGAAGAAACAACATGCAAACGAGAACTTGGGTAAAGTTTGACTTTAAAAGAAAACATCGGCTAATTCCATGTACAGTGAGAATCGATGATATGTGAAGCACGAATAAGGAATGTTGATTTGCCACTTTATAATTAGCAGAACGTTACGAGGGGGGAGGTAAATCAGGCCGCACATGGCTTCCGCTGTCATTATTATCATGTTCAGATGTGTAGTTTACCTTCGTTATCTATTCACGTCACCTGATACCAAATTCGGTGCGTGTTGAGCTACTTCGTCATCCATTGACGCCACGTTACACCAGGTTTGGTATATGTGGAGCTAGAGAAACGGCCGCGAGCGCACCATGAAGAGCCCATTATACTCGAAAGCAACGTGAACGCGCGTCAACGCTGGGCATGGTGACGCTGCGTTACCAAACGCGAGCACTCTATAGTCTGACGCCAGGCGCGACCAGCGTCCGTCGGTGTGGCCCGATGGCACTTGGCGCTGAATTCGACATGCTGCATTTCGCGCCAATGCGTTACCCAGACAGCACTGTGTCTGCCTCTTTTGGTGACGGAGGGACGCCGGATGCCCTGAAACGCTCATGCGTCAAAGCAACGAAGTGCGGAGCGCGCCTGCGAGTATTTGACAGGACCGGCACCTGGTTGGGCAACACCAGCGTGAGGCGGCAAAACGAATGCTGGCGTGAATGTGCACCAGGTCACGTCTAAATTGCGCCTTCACTATGACATGTAGTCATGTTATCACATGACACCACTCACACGATGCATGTTTGCACCAGTCACATACCTTTGTCATTCATTGACGTCACGTAATACCAAATTTGCTTAACACGAAGATAGCGAAACAGCTACGACCGCATCGTGAACTGGGCATGTAGTCATGTCTCACATGACACGACTCGCATGATTATCACGTATACATCAGCCACACACATGCATCATTCAATGACGTCACAAAACATCTTATTTGCCATAAGTGAAACTAGCGAAACGGCCGCGAGCGCATCATAAGTGTGGCATGTGGTCATGTTGTTACATGCGACGCATGTCGTGATTATCATGTTCGGATATGTCATTTAACTATGTTGCCCATTTGGGTCGCGTAATACGAAACTTCATGCATGTGAAGCTAGAGAAACGGCGGCGAGTGCATCATGAGCGTACGATACAGTCATGTTGTTACATGACACACAACTTATGTTTATCATGTTTGCACCAATCGCATACCTTCGCATTCATTTACGTCCTGTAATACTAAATTTGGTACAAGTGAAGCTAGGGAAACGGCCACCAGCGCATGATGAGCGTGGCAGGTAGTCTTGTTGTTACATGACACGCATCTCATGATTATCATATGTTTGCATCAATCGCAAACCATCGTCATTCATTGACGTATCTCATACCAAATTTTGTACATGTGACCCAAGCAAAATGGCCACGAACGCATTATAATCGTGGCATGTAGTCTTGTCGTTATATGACATGCATGCCATGATTTTCATGTTATGATCTGTCACTTGTGTTTGCCTTGCAACCATGTCATACCATACCACCTTTGCAACATGTAATGTGAACGAAACCACCGCAAGAGCAGCAAGACCATAAAATTTAAATCATGACAATCAAGACATATATGTCTTGATATTCATCTTATGATTAGTAAAATTTTCTCCTCATAGTCATGTTATTGCATACCAAGTTTAGTATGGATACCAATATTCAAACGGCCAGGAGAGCTAACAGCTGTAGGGGGCTAGTTAGATACTTGATAGATGCGCTCAAAGTCGCCGAAGCTTGCTAAGCAAAGCTTCGCATTTGAAAAAATTGCAGCATATCCACGGAGTGAATGATGTAGAGTGGGGCGAAAAATCCGTCCATCCAATCTTTCTTGCTGCCGTCTGTACATGCGTCCATCTGTGTGACCGTCCATGCGTCCATCCACCCGTCCGTACGTGCGTGTGTTCATGCGGCTGCTCGTCCATCTCTGCGTCTGTCCCTGCGTTCATTCATGCATCCGCCCCTGCTTCCGTTCATGCGTCCATCCGTCCGTGCAGCCATCCATGCGTCTGTGCATGCATCTGTCTGTGTGTCCGTTCGTCCATCTATTCAACACTCCTAGTACCACCATCTCGCATCATTTCATCACATATTCCCCATATAGAAGCACCACCGTCCAGCGGACATTCCAAGGACTAAACGAAAGGTGGCACACGCACACTTTCTTAAGGCTAAAGCTTCGTGTCTACTTCCCATCTTTATCCACCTCGATTTAATTGTATATACTAGTTCACTGTATTCGTGGTACTGCTGCCCAACGCTCGCTAAACCTTTCTAAAACCAAGGAGGTTACGCCCAGCGACCCTTTTTTGTCAGATAGCGCTCAATGTACATGGCAATGACTGCTAGTGTGGAATGAGAGTCAGGAGAATACAGCCTTTACTTTCTTACGGCTTGCGCTTCGTATCTACTATCTACCTTTAACCACCTCGAGTTCATGGTATATACTAGTTGACTGTGTTCATGGCACTGCTGCTCAATGCTCACTAAACCTTTCTAAAACCAAGGAGGTTACACCAAGCGAGTATATGGTAGCAACCATTTCTTGTCGGTTAGTGCTCAATGTACATGCCAATGGCTGCTAATGGGAATGAGAGGCAAAAAAATTCGGCTTTCAGTTAACGCGCACGCTGCGTACTTTTTATTGTTCAACAACGCAAAAGAGAAATATCCTACCGGCACCACCTTGCAGGTCAAAACGTAAGACTGGTTACACGCTACGACTACGACTACGACTACTACGGACGGGTGCCGCATTAAGGAGCTTCGCCCCTAAAAGGACTTCTTAAGACCCCAAAGTGTCGGCTTAAAGTCACAACTACACAATTTAGTTCTGACGCCTTAGTTCGGTGGAGCCAGGAAGACAGTAAATTCTATGTCACCGAAACGTTGCTGCTGTAATGATGGCGTTTACCGATGCTAACTGATGGCGATGATAGAATGGGGCTCGCTCGGTGATGCCTGTAGTGGCCCACACCCGTCCGACGAGGTGACTGGTTGCAAGGCTCGGTCCCGTGGCTGAACTGCTGTTGCTGTACCCGCACAGGAATCTGCAGGCTTTCATTGCGAACGCCGCGGCAGGTCGCACTCTCTGGATGGCGCTGTCCGCAGGCACAGGCTCGGATAAATCTCATAGGCTCGGGTCCACCACTTGACTGCCCATCTTAAACTCCCAGCTAAGGCCTTCCTCTTGCCTCGTTTGCCTCGAGCTTCGTGTTCCGCAGCCAAGCCTGTTTTTTTATGCTCGCGCCTTCTTATCGCATCATGCTTTAAAGTGCACCCCCCCCCCCAACCATTCCCATGCGATCCGCCAAGGCCATTAGCTCTCGCCTACTTGACATGATTTCCACCACGTCAGTAAATATTGGTGGGAAACCAACGGCTTCTTCTGTTGCGGACACTAATTTGTTGTACGAGGTTCTTTTTCTAGTGTTCGTAAGAGCTGTCTAGGTTTGAACCTCCAAGAATATTCAGGAAGTACAAAGCCCTTTTAGCAACGAAACTCTAACAAAACGTTCATTTGTCAAGTAAAACACAACTAATTCCCACAGAACCAAAACACCTAAAGGTTCACTGGATGCGGTAAAACCCTCTTCTCAACAAAAAATGGCAGCATAACCACGGAGTGAATGATGGAGAGTGGGGCGAAGCATCCGTCCATCCATTCTTTCTTGCGTCCGTTCGTCTATGCGTGCGTCGGTGTGGCCGCCCGTGCGTCCATCTGCCCATTCGTGCGTTGGTCTGTTCATGCGTCCGCACGTCCATCGGTATGATCGTCCCTGCGTTCGTCCATGCATCCGCTCCTGCGTCTGTCCATGCGTTTATTTGTCCGTAAAGCCACCTGTGCGTCCGTCTATGCATCTGCCAGTGTGTCCGTTTGTTGACCTCTCCAACACTCCAAGTACTACCATCTCGCAGCTTTTCATCGTATATTCCCCATATAGAAGCACCGTCATCCAGCGGATATTCCAAAGACTGAAGGAGAGGAGGCGCACGCACACTTTCTTGCGGCTGCGCTTTGTGTCTACTTCCCACCTTTAACCACCTCGAGTTCATAGTATATACTAGTTCACTGTATTTATGGCACTGCGGCTCAACGTCCGCTATACCTTTCTAAAACCAAGGGGGTTACACCCAGCGAGTATAACGCAGCAACCCTTTCTTGACAGATAGTGCCCAATTTACATGTCAATGGCTGCTAAGGGGTAATGAGAGACGAGATTTCATCTTTTAGTTAACGCGCACGCTGCGATTTTTTTATTGTTCGACAACGCACAGAAGAAATATCCCAACGGCACCACCTTTGAGGTCAAAATCTAAGACTGATTACACAATACGACTACTACTACTACTTCGAGGGACGAACGGGTGCCGCTATAAGCAGCTTCGCCCCTTAAACACAGAATGAAAGAATTAAATTACAGTACACAGTCTAAACGCGGGTGAGCGGCAATGTGGATAAAGCTGGCAGTTACGTCTAACCAACACGCTGAGTGCTAGGTGATGTTTAAAAGGAACCTAGTAGCGGCATCGCTGGATGCGCGGTGGCTTGCGATGAAACGCTGGCTGCTAGCGGTGCGTCGAGAAACCAGACCGGAACGTGGCGGCTCCAGGTTTAGCAGTGGGCCCATGGGTAATTAGAGAACGCTGGCTACTGTTTGTGCATTGAGTCATTGTTTGCTGGTATCTCCATGTTTCTTGATTATTAATTATCTTGTTTTCTTTTTGTTAACCTCGCGCCTCGTGTCCTCGCACTCTCGCACGTGTTTTCAGTTTATCTTTATTTAGGCCGCGGCAACTGTTTGCGCGCGGCCTTCGTTCTTTCCTGCTGCGCACTTTTCAAAAGCGTTCGCTTCAAACGCTGACATTGATCACAAAGGGTAGCGAGACGAGGACGAGATTGGACTAGTCAGCGCTTCTTTGGAAGGTCGTACTGCAGTCATACCACGCCACCAATCCCATATGTTGACACCATTTTATTTTCGTTACGACGTGTTTTGTATGAAAAACACCCGCTATATGATCCGCACCTACCTCCTCATGGTTCCGAGGGATATGCGGGACGACGTCCTCTTCGCTTGCCATGACGAGCTCACATCTGGCCACCTAGGCTTCTAACGAACACTCGTCAGAGTATACAAGACGTACTATTGGCCGGGCGATTCGGCAGACGTCAAGAAGTATGTGAAAGGATGTTGTGAATGTCGACGTCACAATTCACCATAAAGCAAGCCGGCTTGATCACTTCAACCCATTGACCCGCCTCACAAGCAGTTTGCCCAAGTCGGCATGAACCTTCTTGGCCCTTTTAACTGTCTACGAATGAAAACAAGCGGGTAATAGTCTCAATTGACTATTTGACATGCTATGCCGAAACAGAGGCTTTACCCCGAGCCACGGCTGCCGAGGTAGCGCACTTCTTTATGTGCCACATTGTATTGCGTCATGGAGCTCTCTCTACAGTGATAACAGACCAAGGGACAGCACTCAGTGCGCCACCTAAAGACAAGGTTTTTCGGCTAGGCAACACTATGCTTAGGAAGACAACTACTTGCCATCCGTAGAGCGATGGCCTTACTGAGAGACTAAATAAGACAGTCACCGATATGATCTCCATGTACAACGACATCCTACCAAAACGTTAGATCAGTAATTGCTTTATGTGACGTTCGCTTACAACACCGCCGTTCAGGAAACAAAGCGAATCACGCAGTTTTGCCTTCTATATGGCCGCGAAGTTCAAACTATGTTAGAAGTATATTAGATGCTGACCAGTTAACAGCTGACGTCGAAAACTTCACCGAACATTCCGAGTCCGCATGCCAGCTCGCGCGGCTGCACATAGGCCTGAAACAGCAGTCAGAAGCACAATGCTACAATACCCGCCATCGAGACGTTCCCTATAGTCCAGAAGACCACGTTTGGGTGTAGCCCCCTGTTCGTCACCGTGGCCTTTCGGAAAAGTTGGTAAGCCGGTACTTTGGACCCTATAGGGTGCTGTGGCGCGTGAATGACGTGAACTAAGAGGTAGTTCCGGACAGTGGGTCGTCAACTCAAACAAAACAAGACAACAAAGCTTCGACATAATTCTGTATTTACGTGTGCTTATTCTCATTCTGGTAGGATTAGGTATCATTCGAAAGGCCTTAAATTTCATATCCTCAATTCTTTGCCAACCCCCTTGAGTGGGCAAGAGACATAGTGGAGGCATCATCGTCATCATAATTCATGTCGCTCGCAACTTAATTTTGCGAGTTCATAAATTTTTCTCCCATTCATTCTCTTTCTTTATCACACCTAAACTTTAATTGACTGCTTGAGCTTAGTCTTTATTTAGCCTTATGTTTTCGTGCAGTGTAAGCTGTTTTGTTTTACACCTACCTTGCTGCATCGAGACGACGATGTTTTTCACAGAGAAGAAAATAATGCCACCTGTAGTATATAGTGGGTGATATGCTCATGCAGAGGCACAGGAAACGAAGAAGTTCATGCGCTATCCGTCTCTTGAGTGCACGCCGAAGCGATGCATCCGGTAAAAGTCCCGCGAGTGTACCCCTACGTCCAATAAACATCACCTGGACTTCTGAAGGGGCGTCACACCATGTTCTGCAAACTTATTTCAAGGTCTTTTTGATCATGTTCTATAAATATTTCATGGAGTCAAAAGCACTCGTCCGACAACAATCGTATCAGTAAGCCTTTTGTAAACAAAGTGAAAATGTCTTTTATATAAAATATTAACAACAATGAATCCTAGATGCTACTTTTAGGCACACTGGATGCCACTGAAAGACTGCTCGAGTTGATGTCTTTAATAGCGACAAACTGCATTAAACATAGAGTGCTTTCAAAAAATAATATTGTTTCGACAAATGTGGAAAACAACATTAGTATTTTTGCCATTTTTAAAGCCAACCTGAAGACGTCAAAAGGAGACATGTAATAAAGCCGGATCATGTAATGGAGAGCCATGTCTCGTGCTGTGTAACATAAGTTTAATATAAACGAACGCCCCCAGCAGGTCAACTGAATGCACAGACACTGGATATCATAATTTTTTTCAATAAATATAACTTCTAATAGTTCCGTTGTTAGGACAGTAATACCTCCGTTCCTGTGTACTATATTTCTACGACATAATTCATAATAAGATGGCAATACTAAGTCATCGTTAGCTTAAATAAGTAACCATGTCTCCGTATTGATAGCAACATACGGTTCGTGCAGAAGCAACTGAAATTCCAGTCTATCTGCCTTAGTAAAACGCTGCGGGCGTTTACTATATTCATAAGCAACTTTTTACGTGTGGTGAACCTTTGTAAGCACAGTTATTAGCTTAAGATGTCCAAAAAAAGAAACGTTCACGACTTTAATTTTGTAGGATTGCCTGACGTTTGGATAAGCGTGACTTTCTTTCAAGGGGCAACTGCCTCTTCCAGCTACGTTATTTTAATAGAAACATTATCATTCTTCTTTTCAGCCGTAAGCAACATCAGTGATGTACATCTTGAAGGATAAGCTAAATTCTTCGTGTTTTTCCTGGTTTGTCTTTGGACTTGTCCACAGTTTTTGTCTAAAGCCCTGAAATTTGCGAGAAAAGTTTTCCCCTAACGAAGTATTATTGTTCTTCAAGTTATATCGCCTTCTTAAAATGACGAATTCATCTTTTAGGTTCAAAAATCGTTCCATATTGGGCGGTTTCCGTTTGATGCCAGTTTCACTAATCTATGAGCTCCTTTCTTAAGCATTTTCTCTAGTTGAAGAGTGCTCTGAAAAATGTCCTTGTTTAGGATTATTTGTATTACTTCGGAGGTTCCGCTGTCTGTTTCAGTCATTCCGTAAATAACTAGGTTAGATTGCCGGGTGTGGTTTTCTTGTTCATGTACCTTATTTTCAAGTAACTGAACAACGCTGCTAATGCGGTCAAGCTGTTCTTGACAAGAGTTACCCTGTCATGCAGGTTTCAAATAAATTAACTTTTTTATTTCAAATAGCCGCTTCTATTCAAATTCCGTAATATCACCTAATTGTAACGGGGTTTATTTGCAGAGCAGAACGCCGAAGGCGAAGCAGTCAGCAGTGTCCGGCCAAGCGCAGCAAGCACGAGCTTATGCTGATGGCGATGCCCCTGAGGCACCGAGAAATGCGCTGAGGCCCCTCTTCTTCACTACAATCGCCCTCCGCAAAAAAGGACGCGATCCTTGCGGATTAGGGAGAGGAAACGACAAATGGGTCATAATATGGCTTGAGGCGAGAGATGTGGACAGTGTCGTGACCGCAGTAGCGTAGGTCTGTGGATGGCATGATGGGCTCCACGACATAGTTGACGAGTGACGTTTGCTCTACAACGCGGTAGAGCCTGATGTATTGTGGGAAGAAGCTTTGCGGAGTGGCCAGGTGCGGTAGCAGGCGCCCGAAGCCATACCAATGAACCAGGTGGGAAGTTTGGAGCCGAACGGTCCTCAGTCTGGCGGGATTGCTGCTGCCACTGGTCCTCTGTAGAAAAAGAGCGGGCAAGCTGGTGGCATTCTTCAGCATGTCGAGCAGCTTTGGACAGAGTTGTACTTTCGGACTCATAAGGTTTATATGGGAGAATAGTGTCTACTGCATTTGAAGGTTCTCGTCCGTACAGAAAAAGTATGGCGAAAACCCAGTAGTAGCTTGTACGGCAGTATTATATGCGTAGGTGACGAATTGGAGAACTTGGTCCCAATTTGAATGATCAGAGGTGACGTACATTGACAGCATATTGCCAAGAGTACGGTTGAAGCGCTCCGTCATGCCATTCGTTTGAGGGTGGTACGCTGTACTTGTGCGTTGTACGATTCGGCATTCGTTGAGTAATGCCTTCAAGGCGTCAAAAAGGAAGGCACGGCCTCTGTCACTTAAGAGCTTGCGAGGGGCACCATGACGCAGAATGAAACGTTGCAACAGAAACGTTCCAACGTCACGGGGTGTGGCAGTCAGCAGTGCGGCTGTTTTGGCATAGCGTGTCAGATGGTCTATTGCAACAATAATCTAGCGATTACCAGCTAGAGTTGATGATAGTGGTCCGTAAATGTCAATGCCGACGCGATCAAAAAGTCGACTAGGACAAGGAAGAGGTTGTGACGGGTACGCTTGCCCGGGAGGTAACTTATGTCGTTGGCACTGAGCACACGAGCGAATGAATTTCTGCACGTAGTTATACATGCCACGCCAATAAAATCTGAATCGAAGCCTAGCGTATGTCTTGAAGAGGCCTGCATGGCCGCACTGTGGGTCTGCGTGAAACGCTTCGCAGATGGCAGCTCGAAGATGTGGGGTGTCACAAGGAGACACTTGCGACCGTCAGCAAGGTAGTTGCGTCGATAAAGAAGATCATCCCTTAGGCAAAAGTTGCTAGCCTGGCGGCGGAGAGCGCGAGACGGCGAAGGAGTGAGAGGATCAAAAAGAATGCTTATAAGGCCACTTATCCAGGGATCCTTTCGTTGTTCCACGGTCATGTTGCGCAAGGCGGATGACGCAACTGCAGGCTCGAGGGAAGAGAGGCAAACACCTTCATCCGATATGGGTGAGCGAGAAAGGGCGTCGGCGTCCGTGTGCTTACGACCGGATCTGCAAATAACGCGGATGTCGTATTCCTGAAGCTTGAGCGCCCCGCGAGCAAGTCGTCCGGAAGGGTCTTTAAGTGTGGATAGCCAACAAAGGGCGTGGTGGTTAGTGACAACGTCGAATGCGTGACCATACAGGTAGGGGCGAAATTTTCCAAGGGCCCAAGTAATAGCTAAACACTCTTTCTCGGACACGGAGTAGTTAGCCTCGGCTTTCGTCAAAGTTCGGCTTGAATAGGCGACGACATATTCATCAAACCCTGCCTTTTGTTGCGCGAGCACAGCGCCAAGTCCAACGCCGCTGGCATCAGTATGAACCTCCGTGGGAGCGGCAGGGTCGTAGTGGCGGAGGATGGGTGGTGAAGTTAGCAGGCGGCGTAATTTGGTGAACGCATCGTCGCACGCTGGTGACCAGGTGGAAAGGCCCTTGTCGCCGCTAAGAAGGTCCGTAATGGGCGCACATACGAAAGCAAAATTTCTAATAAAGCATCGGAAGTATGACGACAAGCCGACGAAACTTCTAAGTTCCTTTATGTTTTTTGGCTTCGGAAAATCGGTGACTCCTCGAAGCTTGGCGGGGTCGGGAAGTATGCCGTCTCGCGATACGACGTGACCAAGAATGGTGAGCTACCGGGCACCAAAACGACACTTCTTGAGGTTGAGTTGAAGGCCGGCGTCAGTGAGGCGGGTCAGGACGTGCTCGAGACGATTTAATTGGGTGTCGAAATCGATGAAAAAGACAACTACGTCATCGAGGTAGCATAAATATGTGTTCCACTTGAGGCCTCGTAAAATAGTGTCCATCATTATTTCAAAAGTGGCTGGAGCGTTACAAAGGCCGAAAGGCATAACGGTCAATTCCTCTAATTCATCAGGTGAGAAAAATGCTGTTTTCTGTCGGTCAGATGCTTCTATAGGTACTTGCCAGTATCCTGACCGTAAATCAAGCAAAGAGAAGTATTCTGCTCCCTGCAAACAAACAAGGGCGTCATACATTGGCGGTAACGGGTAAACGTCCTTGCGGGTGTTCTTGTTTAAACGTTAATAGTCCACACAGAATCGAATGGAGCCGTGCTTCTTCTTAACAAGAATGACCGGTGACGCCCAGGGACTGTTAAAAGGCTGTACAACACCCCGCTGGAGCATGTCAGCAACATGGTCGTCAATAACACGGCGCTCCGATGCTGAGACTCGGTGGGGGCGCTGCCGTAGAGGCGTGTGGCTTCCTTTGTCAATCTTGTGAGATATGTTCGATGTGCGCCTGAGGCCAGTAGCGTCGCTGTCAAAAGAAGTACGAAACTTTTGCAGCAGGTTCACCAACTGACTGCGTTCTGAAGAAGACGTTGCGACATCGATGGAGCGGTGGAAAGCATCAAAGAGTGACTGGTCAACAGGAGAGTCAGAAATGAGTGCGCTGTGGCCAATATAAAGTAAACTAGATGGAGCGTCAAAAATGTGACGGGCGTCGATCGGATGCATGTGACCGAGACATTCACTATAAAAAAAGGTAAAGGCCCTTTTAGCGTATTGTACACGAGCGTCTTCGTGACGCCATGGTGGAGAGTAAGGAGAGCAACGGGCATTGGAGAACATTTGCGTTGAATGAACAGGGCAGAGGGCGTAAATAGAACATCACCGTTGGAAATAGCGTCACACGACACAGTAACCAGCAGAGAAGAGCGCGGTGGTACGGTGGCGTCGTCGGAAACAGACAGTTTATAATACGGCAGGGAGGCTTCGACAGCGTCAACATCAGGAAGTGCAGATAGCCCAAGTTCAGCGCGACAGCAGTCAATGACGGCATTATTATTCGCAAGGAAGTCCCAGCCGAGTATCATGTCATGGGAACACAAGGGAAGCACTACGAATTCGACAATATACACAATCCCTTCGATGACGACTCGTGTGGTACAGGCTGCGAGAGGTTTTACACTTTGTGCGTTAGCTGTTCTAAGAGAAAGGCCAGATAATGGCGTCAGAACTTAGCGGAGCTTGCGGCACAGCTTGATGAAAAGGACGGATAGAGCGGCTCCGGTGTCGACAAGCGCCATGACGACGGTACCATCGACTTACACTTCAATGACGTTAGCTGGACAGGGGCGAGGACTTGTGAATGACGACGGGGATGCAGTTTGTGCCTGGGGAACTGCGGCCGTTATTTTTACTGGTCGGTGAGTCCGGAGCGGCGACGCATAGGGGAAAGCGAACGTCGATGTGGAGATGGGGAGCGGCGGGTGGGAATGTGTGGATGTTCAGAAAGAAAAGAAGAGGAAGGAGGGCTTGAAAGCGTAGAAGAAAACTGAGGCTCGAAAGAGGGCACTCGCCGAATGTTCTGAGCAGCCTGGCGATGACGACAATAACGTGCCACGTGGCCAACACCGCCACAAGCAAAACATATTGGACGGTTGTCGTGGGTCCGCCATTGGTCGGAGTAGACTCCGACTTGCGGCTGAGGGGCAGAAAACTGCGGCCGAGGTGGTATCGGCATAGGCGGCGGTGAATAGGTCGGCGGCGAAAAGGGCGGCGACGAATACATAGGCGCTGGCAGGAACGCAAGCTGTCGAGGTCGAGTAACAGCCTCGGCGGACGTGAGAGGTGCGGCGACTGGCGGCGGTTTACGGGCGGGAGGAAGAACTTGTGCGAGCTGGTCTTGAATGAAGTCGCGGAGTGTAGACGGCAATTTGCGTGGTTGATTGGGTACGCAGGACATCAAAGAGAGCTGACGAGCGACCTCAGCACGGATGAACTCTCGGATCTTGGAGAGAATAGGGGCATGGTCTTCTCCTATGCCAAAGGGTGGACAGACTGGACAAAGAGTCGTCGAGCACGGAGGGACGTCGGGTGGAAAGGCGTTGCCTGCGCAACTCGTCAAAACTCTGGCATAACTCGGTCAGTTCTAGGACAGTGCGAGGACTCTTAGAAAGCAACATTTGGAAAGCGTCGTCCTCAATGCTCTACATGATGTGCTTGATCTTAAGCTCTTCGGACATCGACTCGTTGACTCGCTTGCAAAAGTCCAGAACGTCCTCAATATAGCTTGTGAAATTATCACCAAGCTGCTGGGACCGAGTATGCAAGCGTTGTTCGGCACGGCGTTTGCGTACCTCAGGCCATCTGAAAGCTTATGTGAGGCTCGTTTTGAAGACCGAGCGCGTAGGGAGTTCCGCTTCGTGGTTTATAAACCAGGGCTTGGCCACGTCCGACAGGTATAAGGAGACGTAGGCCAACTTGGCGGCGTCATCCAATTTGTTGTGAGTACTCACTCGCTTGTACATGGAAATCCAGTCGTCAACGTCCTTTTCTTTTGTGCCTGAGAAAACAGGGGGATCTCGCAGACGCAGAGAACCGGCGCAGAAAACAGTAGGCGGCGCCGGTGAAAGAGCTGGAGCGGCGCTTGCGTCGGTAGGCATAATGGTTGGCATAATGGATGGGATGGTAGCCATAATGGATGGTAATAATGGACGATTTCGAAGCTCCAGAGTGATCGAAACCCAGCAGACTCCGCCACTTGTAACGGGGTTTATTTGCAGAGCAGAACGCAGAAGGCGAAGCAGTCAGCAGCGCCCGGCCAAGCGCAGCAAGCACGAGCTTATACTGATGGCGATGCCCCTGAGGCCCCTCTTCTTCACTACATTCCTATTCACTATTCCGTAAATAATTAGGTTAGATTGCCGGGTGTGGTTTTCTTGTTCATGTACCTTCTATTCAAGTAACTGAACAACTCTGCTAATGCGGTAAAGATGTTCTTGACAAGAGTTACCCTGTCATGCAGGTTTCAAATAGATCAACTTTTTTTTCGATTTCAAATAGCCGCTTCTATTCAAATTCCGTAATATCACCTAATATTTACTTCAGCTTCTTTGAATTCAGAGAAAGATCAGGACCCGATTTCCTTCAATGTCCTGTGTCACTAGTAATAATTTTCTCTGAGGAAAACTAAAAGAATGCCATAAACAACGTGGCAACGGGCAAGACAGCATCGACTAAAAGGAATCACTTGGATAAAAAGATTTGCCATAGTCTTTTTCTCACCTGCACATCAAGGAAAAACAACAACAGGAAACCATCCCCATTCTTTCGCTGGCGCCTTGCTCTATGAAGACTAGTCAAAGGGTTGCGTATATAGGCTCCCAGGCAGCTGTCGCTCCACACAATACATGCACGTATTCCGCTGCGCCTGATGACGTACAGTGAGAAGGCTATCCGGGGATTGGGGTGAGGTCTAATGTCCAGTTTTTTGATTGCAATATTCACACAAAGATAGCGTGGCAGTCACGTGTTTATCTTGATTTTAGTAGAGCACTTAGGGACGAGAACTAGAAAAAGAACGTGGACAACACATGCGCTGACTCGCAATTGATTTTATTTAAAAAACATGGAAATACACTGGTGAAGCAAAAAACAAAACAGAAAATATTTAGCCTTTGTAATACACATGTGTACCTTGTTTTCTTCGTGCTCATCTCGTACCAACCTGGTCAAGTTTCAATTATTATGCACTCTCATGAGTAGTAGCATTGACCATGACATCGGTGGGGCAGCCCGTTGTACCCAGGATACCAAGTCACTGCTGTTACGAAGCCAAGATGACAACACGATCCTGAAGGCGCCGCTGCTCTGAACTCTGTGGACACGGTCACCACCCGTTTGGTAGCGTGTGTTACTCAACTCGTGACTGCTTCTGTGCAGAGCTGATAGACGAGAGGGTGAGGCGACAGTGAGTTAAGGCAAGGTTTATGTAGAGCATAGAAATAGATGCGTTAAAAATTCGGCACTGTGGCCGACAGTTTTGGACTCGAAGAGCCGAGATGTCTTCTCTGACACATAGGTCTCCACTGGCGACGCGCCGCAGGGCTTTTTTATAGACACCACGTGGATCCTTTGAGTAACGAAATGTCCAACCAGAACCACCACTGGTCGTGGTGTCGGAATCATCTAATGGGGCCCGTTGCTGCACGTGGTTGCACCAAGGAAGAGGGATCTTGCCACGCATTGCGTAAGACTCGCCAGACTAAAAGGCAGCGATTGCTTCAACGGGCTCGCGGGCTGAGGGAGCTCGCGCTGCGTTGCATGGCAGACCGGCGCTGCCGCTTGATGACGTCGTTTAGTGGATCGCGTCAGGCGGGCTCGATTGCTGGCCTTGACACAGAGTGCCTTTTGCAGAGGCATTGACGTTTGGTGTGGACTCGCAGGCACAACACTGCACCGAAGGAAGAAATATATTGTGAATGATCCACATCAATTATGTGCCACCTGGCCCTGTCTAAGTACATTTGCAATCCCCCCTACGGCAACGCGCCGAGTCTCACGGTTTTAACGATAAGCAATGAAGCTTCGCCCTGCTCTTCATCATTCACCTAATGGTAGTGGTAGTAAATCTTCATACATGGTGAATTTTTTGGGGGATTCATCACACCTTCAGACACAAGCTCGCTTACCTCGAAGGCCACGTGCCTGCAAACGATGAAAGTGCGGTCATTCATAAATACTATAAAGCATGTATGATGCAACTGACATTGGCGAAAGAGGCAAGAAAGACAAACGAAGCTCAAGGAACACAACGGCGACGCCGCTAGATACACGCATGCCACAAATTCTGAAATGGAGCTAATTGAACACTGCTGTACAACGGGGCATACCTTTGACTTGGACAATGCGACGACGCTAGCTCGGGAACAAAGTTGAGGGAAACAAGAAAATTCTTAAATTGTGGTCCAAACTCTGCCTACAATCGACGGAAAACAACAACCACGGCTCCCTGACGGACGTTTGCAGACACATATGTGAGTAGCAGTGGATGGGGCAACGTTTTGATGTAAGTGTCTACTGAATTTTACAACAGCATGGTAGACAAATCATCTTTAGTTTGTCTTATTTTTATTGTCCCAATTCAAAGAAAACTGCGTTTAGCATCAACAATTCACCCTGCTTTTGTAACAATTTTTCAACAGGTTCAAATGAAAAACAACTGTTGGGAGAAGTGAGATAATAAAGCGAAGCATAGAAAGGAAGAATTAATGAAAAAATAAAAAGGGGATAAGGCTACCTAAAAAAATATAGCGATTCGAGAGAACTATTAACAATGAGAAAAAGCAAAGGATTGCGCAGATCTAGCTGCTTCATAACTTTTTAGGCTACGCAGCCCTAGTGAAGATCTTACCTAATAAATTAAGGAGATAATCACATCATCAAAACACCTCAGAAACACAGAATTGTTAAAGTTCAGATGAATAAAAATATAATCGTTGCTTCTAAATATGTCGCATAGTTATAACTGTTCACTGTGTGGTACAGAAAAACGATTTCTTGCTACTTAGTCAAAGGATTCAGCACAGATACGTTCCTTTTTATGCAGAGGTCAGGTAAGTAATTGAATACCTATCCCAATGTATACTAGTAGAACAGTATCAAAAAAACATCATTATTTGAGAACTGTCACATCTTTGCTATAATTGTATGTTATAAAACATAACGCTATGGGGATAAGGAATGCCGAGAATGCGCTCATAATTGTGAACGAAAATGGATATGTATGTCACCTCTCGAGGAGGACTACATATTTGTAGTGTTTTCGGCGGGCAGACATGGTTCGTTATGTATAAATCACCGCACTTGCTATTTTGCATGCCCGTGACGCTTGTAGAGAACATGCGTACTTCATAACACAGGCGTGCTAAGAGTGTCAAGAATAATGTTCAGGGCCCATCTTCCAACATGTACGAGGTTCTTCTAAACGTTAAATAACAGTCTAGAATTTTCGTATTGTATCATTATAAGGCAATCCTCTGCTAGGGTTTTGAACGTTTGATAAGAAACACTTAAGCTTGCAGTCTTCACGTGGATTTAGAAATTGCCGTTAAAGTTTTTGGTGCAGTATACTAGCGCTTTGTAGCAACGTGATACAGCTAAGTCTTGCCTTAAGCCTTCTTTCACCAACTTGTGTGAACGAAAGAGTTGTGTTAGCTTCCAGATTACCGTAGCCGCTTCCACTCAGTGGTTGGATACTCCGCGTTGTTAATTCCGAGCATGGTTTCACAAAGCAATAGTGACAACCATGTGGCACGCGTTCCATATACTCATAGCGTATCTCACAAGCCAAATAAAGCTAAGCGTTATTTGGGCATTCATGTACTTTTATCGGCTGCGATTAAGGTACAGTAAAACACTGAGCGCATAAAACACAAGGTGCACAGTCACATTTGCTACATAAAATGCGATAAATTTACTGTTAGATGTACAGGTATGGTGCATAAGGGTCGTTTTCGCTGACCTTTTGTACACACAATATACGGGCCATCGTATAAAACCGAGATTAGTGGAGTGAAACTTGGCGCTTACCAAAAGCTCACCATGTTATCTTGATTTGCATTGTAAAGAGTGTAAATGTGCTCCAAATTTCCAAGAAGCCACACTTTTTCAAGGTACATAAATGAAGAAAATCGTGCAATGCTTTAAGACTTCCACATTGATAATGGTGGTAAAGTACTTCTGAGCAAAGCATCAATAAATTTGTGTAGGCAAAAGATCAAATGCCGAATTATTTATCTCTCACGTAGGTCTCCCACTATGCTGGTTTAATTGGCATTCATGGTTGCCTTGGCGTGCACACATAACAATTAGCGTCGAACTTTTTTCGGCCGCTGTCATCTGGCATTTGTGGTCTCATGATGTCTTTTTCTTCTTCGGATTTCACGCTAAACTCTTAAAATGCTGATCTGCATGCAAACTTAATTCCGCATTGTAATGGTCTACGGCCCCGCCAAGGTGGTTTAGGGGCTAAGGTACTCGGCTTCTGACCCGCAGATCGTGGGTTTGAATTCTGACTTCGGCGGCTGCAATTTCGATGGAGGCGAAAATGCTATGGGCCTGTGTGCTAAAAGTTATGTGCACGTTAAAGAGCCCCAGGTGGTCAAAATTTCCGCAGCCCTCCACTACAGCGTCTCTGATAATCATATTGTCACAGTTCGCAAAGTACGGGGGTTTATTGTAAAAAACAGGACGCTGTTGTCACAGAGACGCCAAAGGTGGACTCGGCCAAACGATTTGCTTCTTTGTCTCTTTTTGTGATGCGCCTCTCGTGCGGATTTGTGTCGTTTGACCGGTGCCAGCGCATAGCTTGGTGAAAATAAGGACGCGGCATCACCCTTCCTCTTGAGAGAGCATCGTCTGCATGCTCACAAATTAGCAGTCAAGGTGTAATTAGCTGGTCGATATCCACATCAGTTCGAAAGATACGGCTTCAGTCGCACCATGTGCACAGTCTCAGGCAGACGCTGACGCGCTCTTGAGCAAAACGAGCGCTAAGCAATGACCTCGTAGGTGATATCACAGAGACGGCGCAGTACTTTATACTGTTCGAAGTATCAGTCTAGAAGTTTCTCCGACAGAACTCGCCGTCACACAAGTGAAAAAACACAGACTTTTTCCCCTCGTGTAAAAGCTACAAATTGATGAAGGAGATTGCATTGATTGGCATCGCGTTCTTGTTGGCTGGTTATTCTGACCAGGACCCACAGGTCGCGGGATCGAACTCCGGATGCGGCTGCTGCATTTTCGATGGAGGCGGAAATGTTGTAGGCCTGTGTGTTAAGATTTGGGTGCACGTACAGAACCCCAGGTGGTCGAAATTTCCGGAGCCCTCCACTATGGCGTCTCTCACAATCAGTTGGTAGTTTTGGGACGTTAAACCCCACGTATCAATCAATTCTGACCCGGGCAAGCTTTCTTGCTTCCTTGGCATGCTCAGTGAAGTCTGTGGCATCTGTCTCTAAGTCATGGGAATCATGGGGCAGCATAGCATTGAATGTAGTAGTCACTTCGCGGTCATATATCAGTCCGAACGGTGTCATTCTTTTTGTTTCCTGACAGACCGTACTATACGCGAAAGTGACGTATGGAAAAACTTTGTCGCAATTCTTGAGTTCCACGGTGACGTACATGCAAAGCATGTGTGCAGTGGTCTTTTTTAGGCATAGAGTGTGCTGATTAGTTTATGGGTGATGAGCTGTCGTCTTCCTATGTGCCGTGTAAGCACCGTGTGCAGAAGTTCAGGTGTGAACGCAGTTACATTGTCTGTTATGACAACCGTGGGAGCACCGCGTCTCAGGAAAATGTTCTCAATAAGAAATTGTGCCACTTGAGCTGCAGTTTCATTCGGAATTACGTTGGATTACACGTATCTGGTGAGTTAGTCAGTCGTTATTATAATCCACTTGTTGCCATTATCCGATATTGGGATGGGGACTAAAGAGTCCCTGCCAATCTGTGTGAACGAAGCTTAGGGTACTAAAATAGGATGTAAGATTCCAGCAAAAGTATCTGGTGGAGCCTTATTTCATTGACAGTTAATACAAGTTCTAACCTAATGGTTCATTTCCACTGAAAGCCTCAGCCATAAGTACCTTTTTCTTATCGTGACAATCTCCGCGCATAACTGAGGTAGCCTGAGGTGGCTTCGTAATGGCAAGCTTCCAAGATTTCCTTGTGGAGAGCTTCAGGAACTACCAGAAGATAACTCTTTTTTGTTGAAGAGAAATTCTTCTTGTACAGTATTTCGTTGCGTAAGCAGAATGACTAAAAACTTCTCGAAAACAACTTCGGCGCATTTGGAACTCGTCCTTCCAAAACCACAATCAATATGTTGTGGGAATTGAGGCTAGCCCGCCGCCTTTGCGCGGGCTTTGCCGCCTTTTCTGCCATTGTCATGTTTTCACATGTCTCTTCTCCTCCACTGTCTGCCGCGTTGGGAGAGCGGAGTGACGTTTAACCCCCTCACCCGGTAGCAGATGTTGACTGTGGCGCGGTGCGCGGAGTCTCCCGAGAGGTTTTGCGCGCGTGTGTCGCTAGCGGGCAGATACTCTCCGGGACAGCTGACGGTGAGCTACGCGATCTTTTCCGTCCATCGACTCTCGTTCCTCGGGGCTCGTCGGACTTCGCTGATGGCGCCTCGCGCCCGAGGCGAACGCTCACCTTTTGTTGCGCCTCTGTGTACGCTCGGCCGAAGGGTGGTACGGTGTTCTAATGCGTGGTCAAGCTGCGCCGACGCGTCTCCCTTCGAAGCCAACGCGAGCGCCTTTGCCCTCATTCGAGCAACCGGGCCTTAGTCCCGGTGTCTCCGTGAATCACATTTACCACGGAGACGTGCTCATGGCACCCTGTGTAGTACTTTTATGCCCGTGGCGTGGATATGCCTATTTGCTTTCCCACCACACCTTTGCAACGGGTTGTACTGCGTTTGCTGTTGCCACAGACAAAAAATTGTTGCGACCCTGAGCAGTATCGTGTTCTCGCCACGGTGCCGGTTAACGCGTGCCCCGCAGCTCGCTAAGACCGGACCCACGCTAGTGGCCGTACTCCTTCGAGATACGGGTCACTACAGTGTTCAGCTTTTGATTGTCTTGCTGTTGCCGAAAAATGCCAGTTGCATAGACAACTAAAAAGCCGATAGCTTCTTCGTCTTCTGTGATCGTTGATTGAATCAGTGATATCGAAAAGGAGTCGGCATCTAAATGCTGCCTTCCCGATTTGTGACTATTCTCATGTTGTAGTCTTGAAGACGTATGCTCCTGCGCGCTAAACGTCCAGAAGTATCTTTCATGTGGTCAGCCAACAAAGGGAGTGGAGATCGCTTATCACTTGGAAAGCACGGACATATAAATTTGAGTGAAACTTTGAGACTGCCCTAACGGCCACCAGACATTCCTTCTGAGTGTTTCAGTAATTGCACTCGGCACGTGACAAGGTTCGACTAGCATACTCAACCATTTGCTCGGCACCATCTTGGCTATTGACCAGAACCGCACCTAGGCCCAGATTGCTGGAATCTGCATCTATCGCTGTTGGCGCATCCTAATTAACGTGAGTGAACACTGGCGAAGATTGTAGACGCTACCATAACTCATTAAATGCTGTCTCTTGCTTCTCATCCCCCCATCGCCACCACGGTGGTCTAGTAGCTAAGGTACTCGGCTACTGACCCGCAAGTTGCGGGATCGAATCCCGGCTGTGGCGGCGGCATTTCCGATGGAGGCAGAAATGTTGTAGGCCCGTGTACTCAGATTTCGGTGTAGGTTAAAGAACCTCAGGTGGTCAAAACTTCCAGAGCCCTCCACTACAGCGTCTCTCATAATCAAATGGTGGTTTTTTGGACGTCAAACCTCGCAAATCAATCACTCATTGCTCCTCACCCCATATAAACGTAACATCTTCCCTAGTTATGTGGGTGAGTGGAGAAGCGACATGCGAAAGATCTGCTATTATTCGCCAGTAGCAGGCGCAGAGACGCAACAAACGTCTGACTGCCTTCTTATCCGTGGGCTTTGTGACTGCAGCAGTTTTGTCCAGGTCAAGTCTTCACCTTCATGACTGATCACATGCCACAGGAACTGAAGCTCTTCAAATCCAAAGTGGCATTTTTATGGTTTCAATGCGAGTGCTGCCTACCGTTTGCTTTGAACAACGGACAAAAGCCGTTTTAGGTGTTTTTCGAACGTGACGGAAAAAACGTCACGTCTTCATTGTATGTGCACAATCAACATCTATTTGCCAGTATTCCAGCTTAAAATACACAGATATAAAGTAACGTGGATGCCATAGCCTGTAAAATGAGTCATCAAAACGTTGCAATGGATAAACAGTTTTCTTAGTAACTAGATTCAGCTTACAATAATCAACGCAGAAACACAGGCTACCATCTTTTTGACAAGCGCCACAGGTGACGCCCAAGAACTTTATGATGGTTATGCATAATTCTCCAGCATTTTCTTAACCTGCTCCTATATTGCCTCGCGTTCTTTCTGAGCAACATGATATGGTTATTGCACAGTTTGCTGATTTGGAAATGCTGATTTGATCTTACGGTATATTCAAGACCTGCTTTCCTGTCGGCATGTAATGGCTTGTTCGGTTCATAACGTTATTTACTTTGTTCTCAGATCGATGACGGCATTATGAAGGCTTAAGAAGTCCGCACTAAGGATCACATCTCTCGAGCAACACTGTAACACTATGAAGCTTGCGGGGTAAATTCGGTTGTTAACGCAGAACTTCGCCGTACAAATTCACTGCGGTGTTTCCTGGGTAGCCTCCAGCTGTTCCTATTTCGGGACCTTCCCAGGCGTGGAGAGACGCCTTGGATGTGATGCAGAGCAGCAGCACACCCACTCGCTCCTGCATGTGGAAGAGGCAGCGTTGAGCCCCTACTTCTGGACATCTTCAATCGCCCTTGTCGACGACTGGAACCACCCCAGCACCGAATACAACCAGCCCCCGTCCGCAGTAGACGGAGGATTTTTAGTGAGCGAGCTTTTCCCGAACCAGGTGGTTAGAAACGCTAACCCTAACGATGAACACACAATACTGACGCCAACCGATATTGGCGTGGCGGCTGCCACAACAGCTGCTCCTCACCGTGACGCCGGTGCCACCCAACTCTATCTGGCTCGCCCGCGTTGAGCCCTACCTTCAGAAATCGCAGCCGTCTTAACCATGGAAGTGGTCGCAGTCGAAGGAACTGAGATCACCCATGAAGACGCCACCCTCGAAGCCGGATTGTTCTCTAGCTACCGAAACAAGCAGTGCAAGCATGCATCGAACGCTCCGGCATCGCCAGCTGGCCAGGGAAGCGCGTCGGATACACCAATGTTGAACTAATCTGCCCAGTGTCTCCCTCGCAAACCCAGGCACCCACGTCTGCCAGATGATCACGTCAAAGTTGTGATTCACCCGAGAGACGGCCTCAACTTCTCCAAAATGGGGGAAGCACAACTGCGCGATGCTATTCTACGCGAAATGAATCTGCATACAATGCTACTAAAACAAGACATTTACCGCACCTGCGTTGAAGCTGATTTCATTGTAGTAAGCAAACATCACCTATCTATCGCAGAAATCTACAGTTGGATATCCAAACTACAGGTGGCAACTGAAGCCTATGGCGTTAGAACCTACGTTACTTCCTCTGACAACACAGCAAAGGGAGTGATCCTCAATATTACCCTAATGACTCTGCTGAGGACATCTCAGCAAGTCTTCTCAGCAAGACATCTCAGCAAGACCACAACTCCACGATACTACAAGCTCGCTGAAAGGGAAAGACAAAAACGGTACTCATTGTATTCGCTGGTGACCAAGTACCTTTCCATGTCTACTGTCGAGGAGCCGAATACAAATATTACCTACTTAAGAAGCGCACTGAAGTTGGTGACAAATGCGGAGCAGTCGGCCACCGCTCCGATGTCTGCCCCCAACCGAATGCCGTTATCTGCACGCTGTGTGACATAGCCAACACTGCTACTGCTCAACCATGCACTCTTAAATGTCTTCTGTGTGACCAAGTCCACCAGACCGTAGACAAAACCTCTCCTGAACGCTACCAGACAACTCGCCTTCTGATTTATTGTCGCCAAGAAAAAGCTAAGCTCCAACAACAACAGTACCTCTCAAGCATGATTTCCACGCAAGATTCTCATCCGGAATGCCATGAGGTGAAAACCTAGTGACACCCGCTCTCGCAGTCCCAGTCAAACCTCGAAGCGTCGTTGCTCACGCAGCCGATGAAAGCAGCGCTGTCAGAATCAGCCCCGGGAGCTCCTATTAAGATCTGTGGTGCCCGAGGCTTCAGATGGTCCCCTTCATCAGCAGCGGCAACCCGGTCTCACGCCAGCCACCCCTACGGTAAGCTGGGCTAGCATTGCCTCCCAACCTGCTCTCATACATAATACAGCGCCTACAACTACGCACACGACCACACCTAAAAAGGAAACCATGTTAGGTACTATCACACTGGAGCTGCGTTCGCTGCGTACGTCAGTACAAAAACTTTGCATTGAAAACGGTGCTCTACGGAAACAACTTGCCCAGAAACCTCCGTCCCCCTCTTTGCTTCACTCTCCTTACCTCCACGCTAATTCCGCCCCCACCCACCTAAACGAAAAGCTCCAGACACACAAGAACCAGTCTCACCATCGTCGGAATCACCTACCACCTCAGCACTCATTTTGCCTGTAGAGTTTGTACCGCAGCAGCAACTACACGAGATGATTCAAACCATACTTGAACGGCAGTTACTGATGCTGCTTGAACAAAGCTTCACGAAAACGCTAAAGCGATCCCTTGATTAAATCCCCCAGCAAATTGAGAGCATCACCTCACCCTATTGCTCGACGAAAAGCTGGATGCCCGAGTGACAATTGTCCAGAACAACCTTGAAGCCACAATTTTAGTCTTCTCGCCAGCTACAGTAGCAGAGTCACGGAGCTTGAGCAATGTACACAATGCTCTTGCTCACACTCGCATCAGAAGCCTTATGGTTGCATTAACCAAGATGGCCATGGGTAATTCGCACACTCAGTACAGCATCTGGCACTGGAACTGCCGTAGCTACCGCCGTAAGAGGAGCATGCTACAACAATTTCTATCGACGCCCAAAGAAAAAAGGTACACCAGATATTAGTGCTTTACAGCAATTGAGCGGACAGGCTAAGCTTGTCAGACACGCCTCTTTTACAGCTGCTCAAGCCCCTGACAGTCGCGAAGTTCTTATCATCCCCGTGAATCGAAATATCCCTGTTATTCAACACCCCTCTCTCTCTGATACAGTGTCGCACATTATATAGGAAATCCTCCCTTCATCTCTCCGTATGCCCACCAGTATGTTCTTGGTCAATATTTACAGCAGCCTACGACAACCACATCGCTTTCACAAGCTCCTCTTTTATGTCAAGAAGTCGGCAAGAATTTCTCCCCTCCTCGTGGTAGGGGCTTTTAACGCTCCCTCACCCATTCAGGGGCTACATCCATGGCACCAGCTTTACCAACAGCTTTACCAACAGCGTTACCAGAGACACCACTTCTGACATCAGCTTCACTGCGAACATTATGCATGCAGAGTGGTCCAACCTTAATGGACCTCTAGGCAGTGACCATTATATAATACAAACGGTCGTCAAGGCTGGCCCGAAGGGCAGGAAATCCAAACAGCCTACACTGGTTGACTGGGATGTCTTCCGCGAATTGCGGGAATCGGCCTCTCCAGAAACTGCCTCCTCGAGCAACCAATGGACCGCTTCCTTACTACGAAACGTTAAGCGTGCTACCAAGACTCCTCCAGAAGACGGTAGACACAAAGCTGCTGCCCATGTGGTAGGTCCTTGCTGGCCAGCGCAAGCGCCGAAACTCCAACAAATTGAACCGCTCGTTGCGCAAAGGCATTGCTATTTAAACGCGTCAAATTGAAGATTACGCTCTTCAACTCTCCTACTAGAACTGGCATCAGCTTTTTTACGTTATGTAACTCTTACCTAACGTACCCAAAATGTAGAATATTCTTCATCATATGATAGAACTAACATCGACGAAAACTTGTCAGGGCCACTCCTTAATCACTGCTGTGCACAAGTATTTAGGTACCAATGAATACCTTATCCAGTACATATCTAGTCAGGACATTGTCAGTGCTACTTCCGTTGATCTCCCATGCTACAGAGGGGTGAATAATCCAGCCTTCGGCTCCGAGATTACAAAAGTGGAAGGGAGGTTCACAGTTTCACAACTGAAACCCCAATCAGCGCCTGGCCTGGATAAAATTACAAATAAAATATTACGAATCCTTGACGAAGAATCACTTGAAACACTCACATCTTATCTGCAAATGGTTGCGGAGTCGGGAGAAATACCAAGAGTATGGAAAACTACCACAGTTACTCTGATACTTAAACCAGAAAAACTACTCATTATCGAGAAATTTTGGCCTTTATCTCTCACATTTTGTGTCGGCAATGTACTCGAGCACGTTATTCACCTTCGACTACAAAGGTACTTGGAAGAGCATGCCCTATACCCGCATACTATGTTCAGATTCCGCCATAAAATTTCGACACAAGACGTAGTAATGTAACTGAAGAGTCACATTATCGACGATGAAGACGGCTCTTGGTACGGGACACGTGCTATTCTGGGGCTAGACTTCACCAAGGCATTTGAAAATGTGCCACATTCATTCATCCTCGACGCCCTCGCCAAGCTTAACATAGGCGCTTTTACCTACCGCTACATCCGCAACTTTTTAACGGACAGTACAGCGACACTCTCGGTCAACGATTTGGCTGCACCTTCCATCACTCTCGGTGGAAAAGGGGCACCACTGGGTCGGTCCTCTCTCAATTCCTTTGAGCCTGGTCACGTTTCACCTTCAGCAACTTCTAGAAAATATCCCCGATTTCCACCATAGCATATACGTGGGCAATTTCACCATGTGGATTGCCGGAGGTAGCGAAGGAGAGATACACGATGCACTTCAATTGGCTATTGATAAAATCCTAACTTGCGCTGAACAACGACGATAGTCCTGCTTGCCCCAAAAGTCAGTTGCTCGTCTATGGACCTAGATCTCTCTACAACAAAGACCTCCCCACGATAAATTTGCTTGTGCAACATCGCTCTATTCGAACAGTCCTTACCATTCGCGTAATGGGCTTCCGCATTCAGCAAAATGGCGGCGATTCAGAAACAATGCGACTACTCCAACATCGTGTCTATCAGCCTACCAGGCTAATCTCCCGCATCGCCAATAAACAGGACAGCATTAAAGAGGCCAATCTCATATGACTGGTGACCGCCTTCTCCATAAGCAGAATCCTTTACGTTGCTCTTTTATGAAGCTTACGCTCACCGACAAGAAAGAAACTAAAATAAATGATCAGGTGCCGCTAAATGTGCGCGCTACATCTCCCCATGTCTATACTCATTGCAAAACTCAATGACCTAGGACTTCACAATACAATACACGAATACATGGAAGCCCAAAGTATCACGCACTATGAACGATTAGGCCGAACTCCTACAGGACGTCATCTCATGGGCACACTCGGCATACCTTACGTCTTCCAGTTCGTCCAGAAACTCCCAATTTTTTCAGGCATTCGCGAAACTCTCGTGATTCTTCCCATATCACGCAATATGCACCCTGAATATTACCCAGAAAGACGAGCAGACCACGCCCAGCAACTAGGTAAGCGCTACTCAAAAGCCACGCACGTAGCGAATGAAGACGCAGCGGAATATCTCACACATCGGGTCGTTGCCCTGGCTGTCGCCACCGGGCCGCAGTACATATTACCCGCAACCCTTTGTTACAGCAACACGAGTGCGATCAGGGTAGAAAGAAAAGCATGAAAAAAATAGTGGATGCACTCCTTATGAAAATGTTTGATATTATTGCACATTAGCAATGCACATATCTCGTTACTATTGCATAACACTTTTGCATAGTAATGACATGAAAACAAAAGTATTGTAAAGACTCTCACACCAAATTTGTAAACAAGAGAGGCATGCATTATTTGACAGTACGGCATGAATAGGCTCTTTTAGTAAATTGTGAATAATCAATGTCACCTTTAAGATATTTTACTTTGCTTTTATCGTAAGCACAAGTGCTCATTTGAGTTCTAAGCACTTCGCGACACGGCCGCTACAGTAAGACGGAGACAAAGGAGGCCAGTATAAGTGTGATGTGGATGTCGGAGAAGATTTACTGGGCGTGCACAGTACCGCAACAGTCCCCCACTAAGGACATCTTGGGAAAGTCTCAGTGCACATCTACTTTAACAGTGTCTGCCAACACTGCCCCCCATTAGACCACTTTTAGCCCCTGTGGGGACTCTCCGTGATGTTTTGCTCATTTATAAAACAGTTGAAGGGGTATAAATAGGTTTGTGAGACGCATACAACATCACCAGACTGGTCCACGACAGGGGCTTCCATGTCTCACTCTTTTGTCGAGCTACTTCTAAGGTGGTTCTTGCAACTTACAGTACTGAGGTACTAAGTGGCATTACAAGAGACGTCTCCTTTTTGTGGCTCTTTGCTAGTATCTTATTCTCAGCTAGGTGTCTCTTGGCAAACAAGCCCTATGGAAAAAGCTCACGATTGGGTGTACCAGTGGTAATATACTTCACTCGTAATATTTCAAAAACTGCATTCATGCCACTGATTTTCGGACGGGCGATACTGTAGAACCTGTAATTAATTTACTACTATAAATGAATTGTTGCTCTTCTAAGGCAAATCAATCATCCAGACATAAAAGTTGCAAAAAGTTTGCTGTATGCAGTTATCTAAATAAAGTCTGGTATATTCACAAAGAGATTAAATGCCCACATATTATATTGTCACGGGGTCGTGACGTGGCCGAAGACAAGAGACTTCGTGTTGGGATTTAACTGTTTATTTGGGCGAACCTGTGCCCGGTAAACGGAAAGTCCAATTATAGCAGCAGTCTCGCACAGATAGCAGTCTCGTACTGATAGCGGCGAACGGAGCGTCGGCCTTCGATCAACAACTGACAAGCGGCGAAGCGCGTCGGCATTTATACTCTTGCCGTCGAATGTTCTAGCGTTATCGCTGGCGACGGCGTAGGTTCCAGAACAATCTGTACCGTTCGCACAGTGGGCGTGATCTTGTCGAAATGATCTACTATTGTCCGGAACCTTCTCGAAAACTGCAGGCGCGGTTCGCGCTGAGAATGGTGTGGTGTTTTGGAACGATAACAAAACCTTGAGAAATGGAACGTGGCATTGCCCCCCTCTGAAAAAAAGGCATCGTCCCGATGCTTTAACTAAAAATGAAGGTACAATAATAATGCTAGGAAGTACAATGAATAAATTACGATACAACTATAATACAAAAAAACACTGTTTCAGTTTGTTAACGCGCATGAAACGGCTTGAGACGCGCGACATGTACGACTTCAGGTCGCGATCGGCGTCGTTGAAAGTTCGTGATGCCGTCGTGGACAACCTCGTAATCAAGTGGGCCGAGACGTCGAACCACCCTGTAAGGTCCGAAGTACCGTCGCAGAAGCTTTTCACTTAGTCCACGTCGGCGTATCGGCGTCCATACCCAAACACGTTCACCGGGCTGGTATTCCACGAAGCGTCGTCGAAGGTTGTAACGGTGGCTGTCGGTCGTCTGTTGATTCTTGATACGGAGACGCGCAAGTTGTCGGGCTTCTTCGGCGCGTTGAAGGTACTCGCTCACATCGAGGTTTTCTTCTTCGGTGACGTTGGGTAACCTGGCATCGAGCGTCGTTGTCGGGCTCCTTCCGTAGATCAATTTGTATGGAGATATCTGCGTCGTCTCCTGTACCGCCGTGTTGTATGCGAAGGTCACATACGGAAGAATGGCGTCCCACGTCTTGTGTTCGACATCGACGTACAATGACAGCATGTCGGCGATCGTCTTGTTAAGCCGCTCGGTGAGGCCGTTGGTCTGTGTGTGATACGCTGTCGTCCGGCGGTGGTTTGTTTGGCTGTATGCCAAGATCGCTTGAGTTAAGTCGGCAGTGAATGCCGTTCCTCTGTCGGTGATAAGGACCTCCGGGGCGCCGTGACGTAGGACCATATTTTCGACGAAGAACTTAGCCACCTCGGATGCACTGCCTTTGGGCAGGGCTTTTGTCTCGGCGTAGCGGGTGAGGTAGTCGGTAGCTACCACGATCCACCTGTTTCCGAAAGTCGACGTCAAGAACGGCCCCAGTAGGTCCATACCAATCTGCTGGAAAGGTCGGCAAGGTGAATCAATTGGCTGCAGAAGTCCCGCTGGCCTTGTCGACGGTGTTTTGCGTCGCTGACAGTCCCGGCATGTCCTCACATAACGAGTGACGTCGGTGGTAAGACGTGGCCAGTAGCACCTTTCTTGTATTCTCGCGAGCGTGCGAGAAACACCGAGGTGCCCTGCCGTCGGATCGTCGTGCATGGCCTGCAGGAGTTCTGGTCGCAGAGCAGAAGGCACCACAAGGAGGTACTTAGCTCGAAGCGGTGAAAAGTTTTTCTTTTGTAGAAGACTGTTTTGTAGAAAGAACGACGCAGGTGCGCGCTTGAATACCTTTGGGATTTCGGCGGTCCTGCCTTCGAGGTATTCTATTAGGGCCTTAAGTTCCGGGTCGGCCCGCTGTCGTTCAGCGAAGTCGTCGGTTGTTATCGTTCCCAAGAAGTACTCGTTATCCGGGTCGTCGGGTAGCGGTTGGTCGACAGGCGCACGAGAGAGACAGTCGGCGTCAGAGTGTTTTTTTGCCGGACTTGTAAATGACAGTAATGTCATACTCTTGAAGTCTTAGGCTCCATCGTGCGAGGCGACCTGAAGGGTCCTTCAAGGTGGCTAGCCAACACAAGGCGTGGTGGTCGCTCACAACTTTAAAGGGCCTGCCGTAAAGGTAGGGGCGAAATTTAGACGTAGCCCAGATGATGGCGAGGCACTCCTTTTCTGTTGTGGAATAATTTGCTTCTGGTTTGGATAGCGATTGGCTGGCGTAACTAATAACCCTTTCAAGTCCGTCAGCCCTCTGCATAAGAACTGCGCCAAGACCTACGCTGCTTGCGTCAGTATGTATTTCTGTCTCAGTGAATCCGTCGAAATGGGCAAGTAACGGAGGCGTCTGGAGGCGATGTTTAAGCTACTGGAAAGCGTGTTCCTGTGGCGTTTCCCACTTGAACTCCACGTCGGCCTTGGTAAGGTTAGTGAGAGGATCGGCGATGCGGGTGAAGTTTTTCACGAACCGCCTATAATAGGCGCACAGGCCCAGAAATCGACGCACGGCCTTCTTGTCAGTGGGCGGCGGGAAGTCGGCGATGGCGGCTGTTTTCCGTGGATCGGGACGAATTCCTGACTTGCTGATAACGTGTCCCAGAAAGAAGAGCTCCTCATACGCAAATCTGCACTTTTCTGGCTTCAGTGTGAGTCCGGACGTCTTGATGGCTTGAAGTACAGCTTCAAGGCGCCGAAGATGCTCGTCGAAACTCGAAGAAAACACGACGACGTTGTCCAAGTACACAAGGCAATTTTGCCACTTCAATCCTGCCAGTACTGTATCCATAACGCGTTGAAAAGTTGCAGGCGCTGAGCAAAGGCCGAAGGGCATCACCTTAAACTCGAAGAGGCCGTCCGGTGTTATAAACGCCGTCTTCTCTCGGTCTCTTTCGTCGACTTCGATTTGCCAATAGCCAGTCTTGAGGTCCATTGACGAAAAGTACTTGGCGTTATGGAGCCGATCAAGTGCGTCGTCTATTCGTGGGAGAGGATACACGTCCTTTCATGTGATTTTGTTCAGGCGGCATTAATCGACGCAGAAACTTAGGGTCCCATTCTTTTTCTCAACTAACACCACGGGGGATGCCCATGGACTCTTGGACGGCTGGATAATGTCATCCCGCAGCATTTCATCAAATTGTCTCTTCATGGCCTCACGTTCTCGCGTCGAAACCCTGTACGGACTGTGACGAAGTGGTCTGGCATTTTCTTCGGTTATGATGCGATGTTTCGTGATTGGGGTCTGCCGAATTTTTGATGACGACGAAAAGCAATCTTCGTATTGCAGGAGCAGGGCCTTGAGCTGTTCTTGCTTATCGTTCGGTAGTCTGGGATTGACGTCGAAAGCTATGGGAGGGGCTTGGTTCCTCTGAGCAGGTTCCGCAGAATCGGCGAGGGCGAAAGCACTGGTGGCTTCGACAATTTCTTCGATGTATGTGGCCGTTGTTCCTTTGTTCACATGTTTGTACTCATTGCTGAAATTCGTGAGCATAACCGTTGCTTTGCCTCCCCGCAGCTCTGCTATTTCTCTTGCGACGCAAATATTTTGGGTGACCAACAGATGCTGACTGCCTACAACGACGCCTTCCAAGTCAGGTGATTTAGGAGCGCCGACTGAAATAATGACGCTTGAGCGAGGCGGAAGGGTGACTTGTTCTTCCAGCACATTCAAGGCATGGTGTCCTGACGGCGTGCGCGGTGATAGTGCTTCTTCTGTGGAAAACGTTATCGACTTTGTTTTTAGGTTGATGACAGCACCATGGAGGCATAAGAAGTCCATGCCAAGGATGACATTTCTCGAGCAACGCTGTAAGACTACGAAGTCTGTAGGATAAATACGGCCGTTAATGGTGACTCTTGCTGTGCAGATTCCTGCAGGCGTTACAAGATGACCTCCGGCTGTGCGGATTTCAGGGCCTTTCCAAGCTGTCCTAACTTTCTTTAACTTCGCGGCGAACGACCCACTGATGACAGAATAGTCGGCTCCAGTATCGACGAGAGCAGTCACACTGTGGCCGTTAATAAGAACGTCGATGTCGCTAGTTCGCCGTCTCGCATCACAGTTAGGGCGTGGCGGCGGGTCATGGCTGCGTCGGCTTGATCCGCTGCTTCCATGTTGCGTCGTCAGGCCACCTCCGGTAAGTTAGCTTTCGCCGTCAGGGCTTTGCCTGGTTGGCATTGTGTTCGGAAAGCTCCGTCGCAGCGTCGTCATCGTCGGAGGATCTTCGGTAGTTCGTCGCACAGCTACCGCACCTCCACCGGTTGCTGCCCTTAGTTTCCCGGATACGGGATAGGAGACCGGCCTCGCGTTGGGCCGGAGTACTGCCGGGGGTACGGTGACATGCGGCGGCTGGGCGACGGCGAACGGGAAAGACTTCGGGGTGTCCATTGAGTTCCTGTCAGGTAGTCGGCGATGTCACGTGGCCGTTCCCCTGGCTGCGGACGTGGTGCATTGACGGCGAAGCCACGTAGTCCCATCTGTCGGTACTGGCAACGGCGGTAAGTGTGCCCGGCCTCGCCGCAGTGGTAGCACAGTGGGCGGTGGTCAGGGGTGCGCCAAACGTCGGTTTTTCTCGGCGCACTGCGCTGGCCCGCTGGTGAATGGTAGGTTGTCGGTGGGGGTGGTGGCGGCGGTGGTGTCCGGCGACGGAAGTGCGACTGGGCGGCGTTTTGGCGTGGACGGGGAGGAGCGTTGTGGCGCACTGCAGCGGCGTCGATCATAGTTTCTGGCTCGGGCAGCGATGTTTGGGGAATTCGAAGTGATTGCCGAACTTCTCGCACAATGTCGGCGATCGAATCCACTTGAGGGTGCGCCAAAGGCAACAGTTTGCGCAGCTCTTCCCGCACGATCGCTCGGATCGTTTCACGCAGGTTTTCGGAGTCACTGGTTTGAGCAGCAGCGCATTCTGGAGTCAGGCGACGATTATACTGTCTGGTGCGCATGTCAAGGGTTTTTTCGATGGTGGTTGCCTCGGATACAAATTCTTGGACGGTGTTCGGTGGATTCCTTATTAGTCCCGCGAAGAGCTCCTGTTTGACCCTTCGCATGAGGAAACGAACTTTCTTCTCCTCAGGCATGTCCGGGTCAGCGTGACGAAATAGGCGGGTCATCTCCTCTGTGAAAATTCCAACCTTCTCATTTGGTAGCTGAACCCGGGTCTCTAGTTGAGCAGTGGCCCTTTGTTTGCGAGCGACGCTCACAAACGTTTGCAGAAATGCGCCGCAGAAGACATCCCACGTTCGGAGCGTGGACTCACGATTCTCTAGCCAGGTCCTTGCGGTGTCTTCCAGGTAGAAGTACACACGACGGAGCTTTTCTTTGTTGTCCCAGTGGTTGAGGGCGGCAACACGGTCGTATGTTTCTAGCCAGGACTCCGGGTCTTCGAACGATGACCCATGAAAAATTGGTGGTTCCCTGGGTTGATGCATGACTATCGTGGGCTGGGATGCGGCGGTTGTCATTGTCGCTGCAGTCGCGGTCATGGCCTTGTTCTTCCGCGCCTTGTTTTCTAGAATCCCGTACTCCGGTGGTAGCCCTTGCTGTCGGCGCCTCGTTCGCTGCTCCTGGTTGGCGTCAGTGTCTTCTCCGCGACGTGGGCTGGGTTCACGGCTTGACGGGGGCGTCCGGTACATGAACGAAGCAGCACCTCCACCAGATGTCACGGGGTCATGACGTGGCCGAAGACAGGAGACTTCGTGTTGGGATTTAACTGTTTATTTGGGCGAACCTGTGCCCGGTAAACGGAAAGTCCTATTATAGCAGCAGTCTCGCACAGATAGCAGTCTCGGACTGATAGCGGCGAACGCAGCGTCGGCCTTCGATCAACAACTGACAAGCGGCGAAGCGCGTCGGCATTTATACTCTTGCCGTCGAATGTTCTAGCGTTATCGCTGGCGGCGGCGTAGGTTCCAGAACAATCTGTATCGTTCGCACAGTGGGCGTGATCTTATAATCTACTACAGTCCGGAACCTTCTCGGAAACTGCAGGCGTGGTTCGCGCTGAGAATGGTGTGGTGTTTTGGGACGATAACAAAAACTTGGGAAATGGAACGTGGCAATATTCAGAACTACAAAATACTCATGAAAAATTGCTGAAGGCTGAAGTTTGTTGCCCTGTTGTAATTAGAACAGTAATAACGCAACTTACTATTTTTTTTACAAAAAAACTTTTCCTTCTGCAGGATGGGCAGAATCTCTAGGACACCAACTTTAAAGCAATGTGTGCACGACGTGAATGTTGAGAACAAAGCAAAAGTTCTAGAATGCATTAACTAAAAGCAAAAGTTATTCCAGTGAGTGAAATATTTACAACACATGCACTTCTTGACATCTCCTGTCAATGTTAGATGTTCCTCTTCCATGCGAGAGGTAAACTGCCTTGCCAGTTAGTGCGAATTAGCCAGGCTAAAACACCTTTCATCATAGGTGTTTATGAATGCAAGGGCATTCTTTTTGAAGCTTGTTCCAGTTATATCCAGAAAGTCTTTACGGAGCTATTAGAAAAAAAGACACGTACTCAACAATACATGAAATATACTACAATCAAATGAACTGCTCGTATGCTCAACAAAAAGCAAACCAAACCTAACGTATTGTACTAACTACATTTTAAGTGTTCTAAACACATATAGTAAGCCTTACTGTTGCATGGTGAGTTTGAGAAGAAGCAGGCAATGATGACGAGTAAAAGGAATGCAAGTTGCATTGCGTGAGAGGCAGGCATTACTAACATGTTCGTAAGCAGTTCTGTTTCTGTCTAACAAGCCTGTGCCTATGGAGACACGTGGTACTGTGTCTCCATAGGCACAGGCTTGTTACCGCAGCGAGATGCAAGACCCATACCACTGTTTAGAATGCGTTCTAAGTGTTTGCAGTTTGATAATCTAGCAGACGCCAGCCCTCGAAACAAAATTTTCCGCTGCATTCAAGCACTCACCAGGCCAATTTATTCGCCCACACTTAATGAAATGCTCATGCGACACCTACTGATGATCTCACTAGTCTCGTGCTCATACAAGTGTCGCAGTTTTCATGCTCAGTGATAGGTGGCAAACACAATGACTAATGAGGGCACATTCGGCAAAGCTTGTCAAGAGATGCAGGCACAACACTACTGGCATCTCAGGCGCTTGGGCTGGTTAAGGCATGTCACGGGTTTTTCACTTTGTATGCCCATAGCATGATCATGCTACTGTGATGTGATCCCCTGGCTCACGGGCCGAAGAGGGCAGGGAAGGCATTTGGCTTGCAAACACTAGGACTTCGAACCCTCACCTTGTACTATAGTTTCGCGACACTGCAAAATAATCTTTTTCTCAGCTCATAATGCACCGATTTGTAGCTCTTTCGCCAATGTTTTCCACTGAGCATGCAACTTCCACAGCTAAGTGAAATTTGTTATGAGACCTGATGTGCTTTACCATTTGTAATCTTCACAAAGGTGTGACTAAAATCAAGCCCTTAGTTTTCTGTCATCATGATATAAAAAGTGCGAAGGTTCAATATTGTGTCTATTGCAATGCGAGCCGTCCTTAGTCAGCCACATCTTCTTAAGATCACTGCTACCTGAAACCAACAATCTAAATATAACATTGAAAGTTGGGTGAGTTGGCTATTCTTCATGGCTATTTTGAAGCAGTGCATAGAGGCAAATCAGAAAAGGAACAAAAATGATACCACTGCACTAGCATCAAGTTCATTTCACAGAAAAAACGCGGTTTATATACAACAATATAGCGTATCACATCTGAACTCAAAATAACCTAGTTGCGACTGTAGTGGTGTCCCTTTTGTTCTTTTTGTGCCTTGTGTCCGTACGTTGATTCACAAGTAAACATGAGTTTAAATAGGGTATAATATTCACTAGTTAGCTTTAGTTTTTGAAATCATTGGTATCACTGTCCATTACACGAAACGTGCTTGCACTATAGTCTCTGTTTTTGTAACCCAAAATTACCATAGAAATTTCAACATCACAGTTGCAGAAATCAGATCAATATGACAAACGCTAAAAGTATGAACTGTGCATCATAAACATGGTTACAAAGCATCTGAAATTGAATTGTTGACCACTTTATGACAAGAAAAAGATATAATATTTAAACTAAATCAATCTGCTAAGACAAGCTCATTTGTCTTGAAGATCAATATTGGTTGAATAATTCTCAGTATTATGCATAGAAGTTTCAACATATAAGTCATAATGTGGCATGTCCTTCTGACTTGTACATCTTAAGGCTGATTAATAGCCAAATTTTCGCCTTGCCAATTGAACAGCGGAAATCGGTTCAAGGCTCTCGCGAATATTTTTCTACTAATCCCTGAAAAATACATTCTAGGAATCCTACAAGATAAACAAGCAGGTTATTTTTATTTAGGCAACAGTGAAGATAGTTTTGAGAAGAAGCCTAATAGACATATGACTGATAAAGAAGGAGCAATATCCGCAAATAAATTGTTACTAACCACAACAAGGGCGTTAAATTTCATTACAAACATGAGACGCTCAAACATAACAACAAAAAGGGGGAAATATTAAGCACTCGTTTTTTGAGCCTATAAATTCTTCTTATTTTATTTATTTATAACGAGGTTCTCGTACTTGCAGGCTTGATGCCGTCAGCTTGTATCGGAGAAATTATTCTTCAGTGGCCAGCTCATAAAAAATTGCAAAGGGGTGTCTTGAAGTGCCAGTTTGTACATAATACTGAATGAAAACAGTGCCAGACTTCGAAGTGCACTATCCCAATGCGGAGAACTAAAATGTTATTTTTATGTTAAAACAAGCACTCCCTTGGCTTAAAAATAGCACTACGACGTATAAGGCTTACTAGTTCAACAATCAACATCCACTTATTGCTGACTTTACTGTCCCTTTGAAGGCTCGCTTTGTCGTATTGTTGCTAAGGCACTCAGCAGTTCTACCAGATGGGCAGCGGCGCATTTTAGAAACTTGATCTGGGTATCAAGCTTCTTTGCACCTGATGAGGGCAAGACCCTTCTAGGCACTCCTGAAAACACTTGTGGGGACTACGAATTTTACCAATTTTGTATGGGCTGAGTTAACAGTAGAAAGCGCTTCTGGGATCTTGGTGCATACTTTCAGCATATGTGCATACCGCTATTATTCATAAAATGTTCAAAAACCGTAAGCATTCGTCTACAGGCAGTTTTTTGTTTAGCATAAATGCGTTGAGAGCCACCGTAAATACGCCTAAAACTTCTCCTGTTTTTTCAACGATGGACCAGTCAGGCTTGTCTGCCATCATTCATATGAATACAGCGCACCACGACAAGGACACAAAAGAGACACACACACACGCAGCGCTAACTTACAGCAGTTGATTTATTGGCGATTACACATGTTATTTGTACAGCAAGAGTAGATCAATAAAACGTAGAAAACATCATGCGAAGATACAGCACAGCTCATGCACGTATCATCACTGACTGCGAACATCTGCACTCGCCAACGTCAAAGCGAAGATGCTAGATACCTTTTTTTCTTTAGCATAAAAAGCTGAAAAAGCCACACTCGCACATCTTTATTTCAGTTGGTCCATTTCGCAGGCTTCAATAATTGCACGGGTAGTTCTGACATGATCCCTACAAACAATGGATCTTTCGAAACACAAGGACGCGGCCACACCTCTGACATAACTACGCGTGAAATCAATGAGGCCTATGAAATTCACAAATGAAATAAAATTGTGTGAGTGTGGTTTCTCGTCGAAAAACTCCTTACTACTTCTTCCGCCAAGATCCCAACGTAAGTGTTTTCGCCCTAGCTTTATTTCATGAATTATATTTCTACAATATCCATCTGCGTTAAGACCTTTTTGTCATGTTCTTCTTACAGTTATTCTCGCATTGGTAATGTCCATAAGATTGGTATAATGCACTCTCTTAAAAAAAATCTGTCACGAATCATTTATTCCCAGGACATCCAAGAAGTGAACCATCGTCCCGGTACTATTGTTTCTATCAAGGACCACTTAAAGTCTCGCTTGGCCATTACGGACGTCATCACTCCAGAACTTGACTGACCAATTATTTTTCGTATTATCTAGCCAGTTTTGGTGCTTTGTTTTTGTTTTACTTTTGTATGTATTGCTAAGCATTCACCTCTGTGATACTTCGGTACTGAGGGTACAATGAAATGAAATGAAAATGAAGTGATTGCTTACGAAGGCTTCCCAGAAGTAGTGTTTATTCAGATTTCTATCGCTCATGTTAGGTGATGTTCCAGAGAAGAATGTGCACTGACAAGTGGACCCGCTGATGGGGAACGTTGTTGGCGCGGTATTTGCTGATGGATTTGCGCTGATCCTCTGGCTTGTCTACAAGATATATTCTTAATTATGTCAGAATTTGCTTCGCGATACCGCAACAAAATCTTCTCAAAGCTATACTTCCTTGTGCACTCTCCTTGACAGATGGCTGAGTTGGCCCCACTGAAGCAATATGGGTGCATGCGCGTTGAGGCAAAACAATAATATTTCAAGTTACTTGCACCGAACAAGAACTCCAGAAACTTCTGCAGGTCAATTGAGGAACGTCATCAGTTATTGCATTTGCTGATGTGACCTGCTGATTTGGTAGTAATTCTGTTGATGTAGTAAAGCAGTAGCACAGTTTTCATCGTCATTGCAGTTTTCACAGGGGTCAAGATTTATGGCATTTCTGTGCGCTTGGTACATGTGCCGTCGATAGGACTCATACTCGCCGTAAGTTCTTGCGCAACCTTGCACACAACACATGAAGGAAAAATTGTAATCATGACGATGGTCCTTGATGCCCGAACTTATTTTACCGAACTTACTGGACGAAATTGTACAGTGTGGGCAAGTATGAAACCATAATTTCCCAGACTAGACCAAACGTACGCACATGAAGAGCTGATTGTAACTGAAACTGAGACGCTAGCAACGCTAGTCCAGCACTCGCACCACTTACAAGCTGAAAAGCTTGGGCGTACCGAGGAGCGCCACTTCAGTGGGTAGCAAGGTAAAAGTCAAGAACAGATCCTTTATAGAAACTTATATCCGTTAGTGCTTTTTAATGACAATTTTTAGTGTTGCTCAGGAATGGTAGTAACTTGAAATGCTACAGGGACTCCCAATATTGTCCCTTCCTCACAAGAACTCAACCCATGTCATCACCAGTGCAGATCTACAAGGTGTGGTTATGCTATGCAGGACGCAACAGGCAGCCTCGTCCACCAGAGTTCCCTTATACCTGGCTGGACTGCTTTCCTTGGCTGTGGAATTTTTGTGCGAGTTATGAAACTCCCTTCTGAAATGGAACTATGGTACATTCTGACAGTTTTCTAACACCCTACGTCTTGTTGTTTCGCTGATTGTCTGACGCGACTTCATCCGGGGGAATGGATAATCCTGTGACAAAGGAAGGCAGGGACTGATGGTAGATGCAGAGGATGAAAGAGTGAGAATAGGAATAAACATGGCGTATAAGCCAGGCCAGGTCTCTCATTTCTGATAGCGTCATATATATATATATATATATATATATATATATATATATATATATATATATATATATATATATATATATATATATATATATTACCCTATTGAAAATCCGGGGTTGGTGGATGCTGGGATTGTTGGTGGATATGGTGGAAAGTATAGTGGATATGGTGAAAACTAGTGGGCACATTGGCTGATGACGGCGAAAGTGGAAAAAAATGATGGCAGATGGTGGTGGTGAGCCAATGGTGGTGACGGTGGAAAATACTGGCTCATGGTGGCGAGGCAAAACGTGTTCGCTGGAAGGCTTGGTGAGCAAGGTGGATTAAGGCGGCATATTGGAAGCTTGGTGGATGATGGTGGCATGATGAAAAGCACAGAAAAGTATGCGAAATCACTTATTTGTAGTTTCATTCTTGAAGGCGCAGAGTTTACGGTCAAAAGAAACCAACGCTGCTCATTACGCTTTCTAGTACGTTTTTTTATTCCTGTGGTGTCAACAACGCTTGAATTTTTGTGGAGCATAGATTATGCGGCCGGGAATATGTTTACATTTCGCGCACGTACTTACATCAGTTCTACATCCGCGATGTGTTTCATTGTTGTGATGTTTAAAAGACTAGAATTGTCACTGTGAACTTGACAATGAAGTTTTTACATCGGCGTTCAGCTGTCGACCAATAAAAGGGCTCCAGTTCGCAATCGCCCCTTTCAATATTAAGAGCAGAACACAGCGGTTCCTTGATGTAGCCACGCTAGAAACGCACCTCTGGTGATTCTTGCACACTCTGTTGTTTGAGCAGTACCTTTAAGTTAACAAAGTGCGTGCGAATATGCATAAACATTCACTTTCGACATTCATCGAGGTGAGCCCCAGCGAATTTATTTCTGTTGAATGTTCTCGAAGGAGAAGCGCGCGCGGCACAGACGGTGGGCGACGGCGCGACGGCGCATGCGCGCGCGTCAGCTGTCGAATGTTCGAGAAGCGGTGCGGGCGGCGCGGACGGCGCACTACAAGGCGCGAGTATAAGATGCTTCCGCATCTAAAAAGCAGACATGGCACCTCTAGTAGCGGCACAGTTGGTACTTCATCAGCTTCATGTAATGCATAATGAAAAAACGAAGATATATACAGACGGATCACGCACAGGGAAGCGTCTGCCTGTGCGGTCTTTATACCCGAAATTCAGAAAAAAAAGATGTACAAATTATCGCACAAATCTTCATCGACGACAGCAGAATTGGTGGCTATCTTTGAAGCATTTAAGCTTATCTGCGAGAATCCTGAGCCACGAAAATGGGTGATATGCACTGATAGCAAACCTGCTCTTCAGCTAATCAGAATTGTGAGATCACCTTACAAAAATAGTGAAATACCACAATATATCGCAGAAACTGTGGAATATGCCTTATCGCAGGGTCAAAACATCGTATTACAATGGATACCCAGCCACATTGGAATAAAGGGAAATGAAGATACTGATAGTCTCGCGAAGAAAGCATTGAAGGAAGGACGGAATTGCGCAATCCCTATGTCTGGGGCGGATACTTGTCATTTTATATCGCAAGGAGCTAACCATTGTTTGATGGAGAAGTGGTTTGAGAACCCTAAATCAAAGGAAACGGTACTTTATGAAGTTGATCCACACAGAAAATTTTCCATAGCGACAGACCTCCCACGACACCTAGAGACATTCATCCACCGACTTAGATTGGAAGTAGCATACACAAACAGCTTCTTGCACAAGATACATCGATACAACTTACCGGAACGCCATTGTGGTCATGCAAAAGAAAATGTTCGCCATATTCTTTTGGAGTGCGTTACATACGCAATTGAAAGAGAAAAATTAAAGAACAAATTAGCAAGTTTGGACCGACGGCTCCTCACAATAAAGAAACTACTTGGACCATGGCCTGAGATGCATCTCCAAAAAAAAGGCAATAATCTTCCTGACAGACTTTTTAGTGGAGACCGGACTGGACAAGCGCCTAGGACTGACAGCCAGAGATGGGTATTATGTAAAGTGTGGTCATGTATATACTGACATTAGAGTAGTAAGGTGTGCGTGTAAGTAGTTTATGACTGTGTGAACTGCGTGAAGAAAACTGTGTATTGGCAGGATACTTGAACTGGTTTCAGTGTGCTATTATGTTTTTTTCTTTTTTCTTTCTTTTCCGTATTGTTATTTTTTGGGTACCGTTCTGTATTATTATTTTAATTTTCGCTGAAGAACTTTGTGATATGGTGTAGCCGAGGCCATAGGCACCTCAACCTCTCCACAGCAAAACAGTTCAAACAGAACAGAACATAACAGCCAGGGCCTCATGAGTGTGCCCTTTGCGGTGGCTTCCACCACGCCACGGCGACCTGCAAGTGCGATGAGTGCTGCTTCGCTGCGCTACCGGTCTATATCCCCGCACTGCTTAAGTGCAGCGAAACTCGACTCGAATCGGCAACGGAACCTTGAGTCCCTCTTTCTTTTACTTCCACCCCTCCCCTCTATTCACATATTTTTTTTTCTCACATTCCTACTACCGTGCACTACAGTTGACGTGTCCTCCCCTGAGAGAGACTGTTGTGGGAAGCACTTTTTGACTTTGACTGAGAAGTACGCACCTGCATTACCCCTCAGGCAAACTGCGATAATTAACGCGATAGGTGTCTCATTGTGTTCTCATGTCTTTTAATTTGGCTGTCATGGGTCCTGTGATATTTTTGGAAGTTATTCCCCAGTGACTTATCATATTGACATCCCGCTGTAGAATTTTCATAATATACCTACTTCTCTGCAATCGAGTCTAGCTAGGAGCCGAATGAATGTGGAATTCTGCAAGGTGATTGAGTCCTTCCCCGCAAAGGAGGGCAGTATCATCGGTAAGCCGTGAAGCTGACCTAGGTGTCTCTTTACATTGCTGCAGGGGTCTACATCAAAACAGCAATGCAGCTCATAAGCCCAATGCTTCCGTGATTGTTTACTGGAGCTGATATCAGATACCTTAGAGAAGGTCAAGTTTTCTGCCTGCGTTTTCAAATGTATTGTTGTTGGCCGTTTCCATATGAATGCACATGCTACAATATTACAGTGTGTCACGGTGTCGTAGCACCACTGATGCAAGGCTAGAATAGTGGCCTTGCAGCATGGGCTCCCTTGACCCCATTCTCAACCGCTCCTTAAAACAAACCGAGCGGCATATCTAAGGGAAAAGGCAGCCATTTTCCCAAGGCTGATCGAATTACTCAATCCATGTTCAGGAGATTCTTCGTTGAAATAGGTCCTAAGATGAACTGACGTAGAGACGAGGCAAGTAAAAGCGAAGGACAACATAGCGGCGCTAAGGTTTAAGCAGTCGTTTGAATACCTTCCTGAGCAGCTTTCTTAGCTGCTTTTCACGAGGTTTTTTTCTAGCCTTTTACTACAAAGCAAATTCCAAAATTTTTCTGCGTGGAGGTACAATCGACGACTGCTAATGTGCTCCCATGTATGCCAAGTCGTGCGTCAGATTGAACGTTCGAGCACTTGCCGTCCTAAGATTTTTTCGGCAATGGCCATAAACAAAACACTTAGCCGCTTGCATCTGAAACTAAGGTAATGACGTTGAATCTTTACAGTGTACTGGAATGTTTTTTTTGTGAAAAAATAGCGCCACCTAATGTGTGTTTGTGATGCCCTCTTGTCGTCACATGCAAGTCTAGGTGATCCCTGGCCTCTAAATGAGCACGTGCTTGCAGGGACAAAATTGCAATTTTACGCGCACGTACCTGAGTGCCATACCGCAAAAAAATATAAGTAGTATCGAGTCAAATTGTTCTCAATGCTGCGGATATTTTTGACGATTGTTTGTTAGTTATTGAGTGGGCAGGAACTTTCGTGTGACAGAGATAGACGCTAATGTTTTTGTTCACTGTGTGTCAAACATAGGTTTCCTACAAACACTACGGTTCCAAAATCAGTATTTGAAAGAGTTTGTTTAAATAAAAGTCTTACTCTGTATTCTGAGGTCGTAAAAGCAATCATTTTGGGGAAGTAATTTTGCTTTCGTAATTTTCCTAAGTTTGGGCATATATGGGTTAAGATTCCATACTCCTATTCAATGACCTTTCGGTGGTTCACCGTGGGGATTTCAAATAGTTCCTCCACTACAGGGTCAATCTCTATGTTGACCTGGCTCCTCTGGGTGCTCAGTGGGAAGAACCTGTTCTTAATTGCCTCCCCCAGCTTTACGTAGTAATCTGCCCTTCTGGGTGATTTATTGGCGTCGAAGCTGTCGTGTGGAGAAGCTTTTGTTAATCGGGTATTAGGATTTGAAACGTGCTGGCCCCGTAATTCAATTTTCATTGTCGCCATTAATTATAGATGCTCTTTTTCGCAGTGCAGTTTATTTTAGAGAGCTTGACATCTGCAATGTACTTGTCAAAATAGCGATGCCATCACTGCCAACTTAGACCGATCAGACTTCGAATGTTGATGATCACCCATGGCCCCGAAAATTTGACTTCGCCTTTCGGTTCAGTCCTCCCCAAAACACTTCAGTGAGGACTGGGAGAGGGGGGATTCCCACTGCTTTCTCGTCAAAACCCTGCTCGGAGGTGCACTGATCGACATCTCAACAAGAGGTACTTTTAAGGCACTAACTTGCAATGCCGCTCTGAGAGGTGGCTTGCAGAAAGCGGGCACATTCTTCTCTTTGTCATTAAATGAACATTGTTTTGCAAAAAAATCTGGACCTTCCACGCACCTTATCGCTTATTCCTGAACTTACCTGGGCTGATAGACGACAGTGGCTTAACCACACGCATTCACAGGTGGAGTGACATAAGCAGTTAGGTGCTCGCAGGGGACCACAGGTGTTCTGCGAAGAATGAGTACCCATGAGCGTTCGGAAGAAGCCGCGATTTTCACGGGCTCTTTAACGGCGTCTAAAGATTGCCTGGTCAGGTGGTTGTCTAGGCCCATGCCTGTCTTTAAGCCTTGCCCCCATTCTCACCCAGGTTAAGCCCCCTGTGTCTCAGCCTGGGTGAGACGCAGCGTTTCGCGTGTGTGGCCTTGCCTCGGCTGGCTGTTCTGCCTTATTGAAGGAACTTGGCAAATCGCCATAAAAATAGGAAAACAATTTTAATTTGAGTGACAACAGCTGAATGGGCTGCAAAGATATCAACTTTCTTCGTGTCCACGTGTTTTGCAGCTGGCAGAGGCCGTATGGCCCAGCAAATACTCCCTTCAAGAGCTTTAAATTTGTGCATTGTCATTGATCTCCAGCTGCTGAATTCGCACTTACAGCCATGCATTGTTGTGGGACTGCTTCTTGCGGTACGTTTTTAGACACTGGCCGCACAGTGTGGGCTTTTGTCGTACTTCTCCGATTACGCCATCGCTGTGTGATGCAGACGCTAACGCATCATTCATGGTTGCAAGACTCGGGCACACAAAAGAATAAACACCACGAAAACAACGGCACCAACATGCTATTGATTGTTTTTGAAGACTTGAATGAATACAGAGAATCTGGGGTGGTCGTAATTGCTATAAGCCTGAGTGAAAACCGCAACTGCTTCGCCCATCGCCTGTGCATATTGGCTGCATTTACGCCTCAAACGTGTCCTAATTATGATTTACGCTAAATACAACAATGTCTGAATTACGTGTCCCTTTGATGCTTTACGCTAAATGCAACAATGTCTGAATTACGTGTCCTATTGATGCTTTACGCATAATACAACAACACCATTACGTGTTTTGCATTTACGCTGTCAATTGATTGATTGATATGTGGGGTTTACCGTCCCAAAACCACCATATGATAAATATAATACCAATGGTTTTGACTAGTTAAACGGTCTTTGTCAGGATTTTGGAACAAGTGGGTCAGGGGGCATAGAACGGTAGTTCAACAGGGGAGCGGCAGCAATAATATGTGGGGTTTACCGTCCCAAAACAACCATATGATTATGAGAGACGCCGTAGTCGATGGCTCTGGAAATTTCGACCACATGGGGTTCTTTAACGTGCACCCGAATCTGAGCACATGGGTCTACATTTCCACATCCATCGGAAATGCAGTTGCTGCAGCCGCGATTCGATCCCGTGACCTGCGCGTCAGCAGCCGACTACCTTAGCCACTAGACCACCGTGATGGGGCATACGCTGTCGATTCTCACCGACGAATTCACCGTTGTGCATGTAGCCTGAACAAAGCTTTAAAGCAACGGGTCTCAGATATTGAGTGGGTGCTTGAACTGGCTACGTATAAAATAAAGTGTGCTGCTTTATTTTGTTTTTCAGCAACAGTGAAGCAGTGACGCACTACACATTTACTATAGGTTGCAATATGTCTTACCTGGTAAGTTGCATATACAGTTTTTTCATTGAAGCTTGCTTACTATTTTGCTCCAATGCAGATTTTCAACCAATTTCCCACTGGCATAGCCATGTCGGATAGCAATAATGATACTATGTATGAATGCCTCAAAGCGAAGAGAATATGGCTGAATGCAGAAGCGAAGAAAGGAGAATACATTTGGGTGCTAAAGAGTGAGCAAGGAAAACCGAGGTAAGTGAAACACGTAGTTGGCAAAGGTCACTTACCTACAACAGTAATACAAATACTGAACTTTATCTGGAGAATTCATTCATTGATAATTCTCTAACAAGGCGATCGGCCTAAATAGAAACCACTGACTCGAAAGGGCGTTTGCATCAATGTTCCTGACTTTAAAGAATTCTTCGTTTTTTGAACTTTCTTGAAAGCGTTTTGGGAAGCTATACCTGAGGTATTCTGCATGGTAACTTTGAAAAACACACATGATATGATGGCTCGCAAACTTGATGTGCTGTCAGCGCTCAGCATTTAAAAACCTATTAGCGTGAAAACTGCCTCGATACAAAAATTGGCCGTGCTTTAGTAAAACTTATTACTACACAAGGGTTACATAGATAGGATACAAAACATTTGCTATATTCCACACAGCTTCCAAATTTGTCGCTCTTAATGTAATTCGATCACCATCGTGGAGAAAATAGATTTCTCACTGAACCTTTTATATGACTTTGTGATGTCTCTTGTGCAACATTCCGCTCGTTAAAGACTGAGTGTGGTTTTCTGCTACCGCAACTAAGGAGTATTTACACCACAGGCGTGTGTTCTGTGGTCAATATCAGATGTGATGGTAAAGTAAGGTAGCACAATCACAGTCCGGTAGCGTATTATTCGTTTTGTTCCGTTAGAGCCGCAATGGACCTACAAAAGTAGTTTATAATATGCTCAGGGAATATTAATTGTTGAAATAAATGACCGACCCAATAACTCGACGTGTTGATAACAAGCTGTGTGCGTAAACAAAGGTACAAACGTCAAGCGTCCTCAGCTCGCTTAATATATCTTAACATCAGTGTCTACTAAATCCAATAATTTTTTGACATATCATGCTGCCACAGCTATACAGCTTCAAAATGAAACGCTGACGAATATTTAGGCGAACTTTGTTTGGCACCAAAACCCAAGAAAACCTGCAAGTTTTGAAGTCGAGCGCGATGAATATGTCATCATAAATACCACGAAGACATGCTGTAACCTTAAGATGCATCTTGATCGATTACGTATCGCAACAAACAATATTTCTTGCAACACTGCAGTGCACCTCTAACGTGTCTCGATTGTGGGAGACTCTGACCGTACTCCGAGTTTTCTGATGTTACTCAGTGTAGAAGATTGCCGAAAATAATTTTTGTGGCATACGTTCGACACAATAATGTTTACCCTATAATAAACATATCTGATTTGGGCATCATGTCGACGTATAGCATAATCTCGGTTGCAAGAGTTTGTAATATGCCAGTTTGCTTCTGACACAATACGTTGATACAGTGAAATTGATAGCCCATAAAGTACATCATGGTTTAGGCTACGAAGTTTTCATTTTTTTAAATTTGAAACAAGATTGACGAAGTATTATGTTATTATGTTTTGTAATAACCACCAAATCATAAGATCGTGTATCTGTAGAGCAACTGTGATATATATATATATATATATATATATATATATATATAACAGACAGTAATGCCAAGGAATGTACAGGGGAAGTTATTAAAACCAATAGAATGTAAATAAGAAGAAAGAAAAGTGGATGAAAAAATTCCTGCTCACAGTTGGTAATTTTTTCATCCACTTTTCTTTCTTCTTATTTACATTCTATTGGTTTTAATAACTTCCCCTGTACATTCCTTGGCATTACTGTCTGTTATATCTCATGAATATTGTGTTAAAACACGGAAAAACGAGCCCTTAGGTATACACTTCTTTCCCTTATTTCATTGAACGAGGGTCTCGTACTGGCAGACTTGGTGTGTTTAGGTTGTATAAGAGGGACAATTAATCAGCTGCCCGCTCATAATAAGTTCACGTGCTACGTGGCGCCAAACATGCGCATAAGAGTGTTTCACACTCGTTGTTTGGCTTATAGATGGCGCTGACTGTCACTCCTACTTCTAAATTCACAGATAAACCCAAAAAGTGGATGGAGGGAGGGCCGCTGTGATAGCTCAGTGGTTAGAGCATCGAACGCGTAATTCGAAGGTCGTAGGTTCGTTTCCTGCTCACAGTTGGTAATTTTTTCATCCACTTTTCTTTCTTCTTATTTACATTCTATTGGTTTTAATAACTTCCCCTGTACATTCCTTGGCATTACTGTCTGTTATATCTCATTAATATTGTGTTAAAACACAGAAAAACGAGCCCTTAGGTATACACTTCTTTCCCTTATATATATATATATATATATATTATTTATAAGGCGTATTTCTATTCATAAAAAACATTGACTAGGTTTTCTCTCGTCATGTGCCTTTATGACATAAAGAACTAATTTGGTTATGATGCTCTTAATCCTCGCAATGCATTTTGTACAGCGGTTTCAGTAACATTTTCTCGCTCTTGATTTGTAGTATCAAATATACAAGTTATCTGCTCAAAGAGGCTCAAAGTGTACCAGTTATCTGCTCAAAGTCTTTGTGCACCTTATCAGCACAATTACATAGGCGCCACTTTAAACACCTGCTTTCTTATTTTAGCTTTATATTGCATATGCCACATATTTTGTTCGCACATTAGAACGAAATGTTTGGCATGCTTGTTTCATTGCAGAAAAAAGATCTCGTTTTATTTAAGCGAAGGAAGCAGCCCTGACAAATTTACATATAAGGCCGGATCAGGTAGGGACACATGAAGAAGTGTTGTGTTATAGTCTTCTTTTACTGTGAATGCTGTAAAAAACATTAGAGAGCTGTGAAGCACTGCAACTCAACATTTTATATATCATAGTTGTTACTGATTACTCAAGGAAGTGAGTATACGTAATTATAACGCACTTCTTTAGTCTCTCGAATTTTCTACGTAGCAGATTCTAACATATTATATCATTATAGAGTAGTTCAGTGGTGTTCCCCACCGATATTGTGCGAAAGTCGTATTTCCATGTGCTAAGCTCGGTGGGTAGATAAAAATAAATCAGGAGCAATGAAATCAGATGAACGTGTTTCCTCATTCCTGTTTAGCAGAAGTTCTGGTTAAATAAAAAAGGAAGTGTTTTGTGAGTTAAATATATAGAACTTATTGGCACGTGCAAGAACATCAAAATATTACTAGGCAGAGATCGTTTCACACCTCATTTCTACCACGCTAGAGAAGAAATGTTTCCTTATTGCTTAAAGGCGTGGATAAGATCACTCATTTGGAAGCCTACAATAAGTACGAGTTTCTGCCATTGTTGTCTTGCAAGTGAAAATGCTAAATAAATAAACATGGCACATCGACGTGCACTAGACAATCTCCCTACGGTGAGCAATATTAGTGATACTTAAGAATATCCCCATTTATCATAGCACAAAGCTTTAAGGAAAACCCTCATGGTCTCCTCAGCATCAAAACTTTTGCTGCGTTCCATATTACTGACCTTTCGCAGAGTGTCATTTCAAACAGGCATTACACTAGCACTCCCATCAATACGCTGTGATTTAAAATAACTCGTCACAAGATTGTTTCAGAGAAGGAAATTTATTGTAGACGTTTGGAGCATCAAGCCTTTATAACACTTCGTGCGAATATCTAAAGAAACAAGCTGAACAAGAGCCATCTGAATCGAACCACTTTGTCAGCAACATAAAAGCTGTTTCATAACAGTGTGCGTGCTTTTTCAGTCTCGCTTTGAGCTTCCATAAAGCAGATTATTCTATTTCCTGAAGAATAAATGTTATTTTTTTCTTTTTAGTTTCTCTAGCTTGGTCAAGAGCTTCATTTTTGCAAGAATTACAATCTATCTATAACACTTATTCTTTTAGCCTGAAATTGACCTGCACGATTGAAGTCTCAACGTTCCTTTGTTATCGTTCAGTGCAGTGCACTAGGGGCGGGGAACAGAAGTCTAGTAAGATGGGCACTAAAAACACTGTAAATCGAAACCTAAGTTGGTCCTCAGGATATAACCGCTGTCTATAATGTGCTGAATAATACAGGACTCTCTGTCTGAAGTAAGGATGTGTGTATTAAAGGGACAGGAATATAAGGGAACTTAGATGCGCCAGTTCGGATTGATGTGAAAAGAAGAGCAGCGTCGAGGAAAAGGAAGAGCAGAAAAATTAGGAAATGAAGAAACGATGGTGATATTAGCCAGTTCCGAGACTGGCTCGATGCTCTAGGCTGGAAAAAGCAATGGAGTGGAATATTTTAGGCGTCAGCGTGGACGTGTGCAAGAGGGGGACCACTGGTGGCGCCTTCCTTTTTCGAGCCATCCAGTGGGTGGGGCGAAGTCAGCCCCATAGGAACCGGTCTCGTCACTGATTAGGACGAGAGCTATGGTCACGCAGAATTTAGAGAGAAATGACAGCGGATGGCCCGTGACACTGCCTTTCAAGAACTTTTTACCTCCGATCTTCACTTCATAAATGCCAGGGCCCAAACGCCACATGGTGGGAAACTGATCATTGCTTTTTTCTTGTCAGTTTTTTTCATTCGTCATAAAACATGCCCCATAAAGTTCATCAACAGAAATAAGGGGGGTGGTGGCGATAAAATTTTTGCACCCTCTCTGGTGCCAAACCCCAACATCAATTAGAAGTCTTCACCTCCTTTAAAAATGAAATGCTTTTGAATATCTTGCAATTATTTCGGCAAAAAAGTCGTAAATTACTGGCGTCACCACGAAGGAACGGGAACTCAGTGGAGCAAAGCGATGTGACTCACGACCATGATTTTGAGGGAGTGAAAACAGGTTCATGATTTGTCTACAGCTGTACAGTGCATTTCATGAGGCCAGGGGAAGTCACGTGGCATTGATATTTGAAAGTGCAGGGTTTGGTGAGATCTCTCTTTGGAATTACTTTGAAGTTGGCCGCGCCTCACATGATAGAACTTTAGCACTAAGAAAAAAAAGCTTCTCTAGAGAAATTGCTAAGCATTCGTTCCCTCGACTGTCATTAAATTTCACTCCATATTTCTTGATCGTGTCATACCTTGTGCATAATGGTCATTTTGATTCTGTTTAGCATCAGGTGGAAAGGCAGCATGATACACTCTCAGTCAGATGCGGATAACGAACGGAACATAGGTGGCGTGCTCCTGCGTACTGATTAAAATCCTGTCTATAGGGAGCCCAGCAATAAAAAAATACCCGTGACATACGCGCAGCGCGGAAGTCACGCATACTAACGGTAAGAGCAGGTGCAAGAAGGAAAAAAAGAAAAAAAGGAGTGCCGCCTCTCCGTCGTGCCCGCCTGGTGCCAGGAGCCGGCATCAACTTACACAGAACTGTTCAGCCACAACCGTGAGCGTGGAAAAAAAAACGAGAAAGAAACGCCCCCTACTCCTGCCATCGCAACGATAGCTGGGCGCCCAGCGCTGGCATCACGTTCACCGTTGCCTGCATGCCGTGGAATTTGGGCATCGTCATTTCGTCCCGCTGTCTTGTGATGGTCGTTTATCTACAAGATGGCCTGGGACGGAAACATTTTTCAGTGCTATATTGCACGCTTTATTCAGGATAACATACATATCTCTGCATTTGGGCATACACTGGGATGAGCAGTCCCATTGTTACTCTTTTGACTTCAATAAAGAGTACAAAGAACTTTTAGCTGTCGAGGTATGACACTGTGTCATGCACTAAATAAAAGAGTACAAGTGCATGCGCGACAGCTCACTGAAACACTGGCCTATGTATGTTGATGCTCATGTTCTACGAAGCAAGTTGAACTGATGATTTTAGGAAAGTAATGCAAAAAAGAAACAAACCGAAGGCCGCGAGACAGAAAAAGATGAAAATTGAAAATCGATTGGTCGATGTTTGATTAGTGGTTGCGTAATTTGATGAAGAATATGAAGTACAGAAGTTAGAAGTCAGGTGTTAAAGTCAGCAGGACAGCGCCGCCGCGGTGGGCTAGTGGTTAAGGTACTCGGCTGCTGAACCGCAGGTTGCGGGTTCGAATCCCGGGTGCAGCAGCTGCATTTCCCGATGGAGGTGGAAAAGTTTTAGGCCCGTGTGTTCAGATTGGGTGCAGGTTAAAGGATCCCAGGTGGTCTAAATTTCCGGAGCCTTCTACTACGGAGTCTTTCATAATCACAATGTGGTTTTAGGACGTTGAACCCCACATATCAATCAATCATCGAAGTCAGCAAGAGACCGTAGGTGAACGACATTCGCTCACTCTCTTGACTATTAAGTACAGTTCTCATACTCCAGCATGGACTTGTTACAGTGAACCACGACCAAGACAACCAGTGTACTGCTGTGGAGATAATGTACCAGCTATAAAAATCCCCATTTTCTAAAGAGCAACTGCTAGCAGTAACAATGAATATCTTGAGTTTCGTTAGGCCCCATTTCTTGACCCTAACTGCACGCCGACCTGCCCGTTGCTAGTTTGTGTACGTGATACCTGACCTTGGCGCACGTTTTAGCATTCACGTGAACAGCAGTGTGATGCCGAATAAAGGTAAGAGTAGCCACTCCCCATAAGTATTACCAGTTAAGGACTTGAATTGAGTAAAAACCACTCTATAAGGCGAAATAATGCGCATAGATTGTAGTTTCAGAATTAAGTAATTGGTGAAATGCTAAAAAGGTGCTTTTGCCCCAGCGTGCAGCTCGCGGCAGTTCACGCGTACGAAATGCAAATGTTTGAGTAGACACGCTTAAATACCCATGAAACGTTTACGTGCGAAAGCGCATTGTCTTCAAACAGCTGAGAATAGGCTGCTGTCACTGACACTAAGTACCTCCTGACACAAATCAGCGAAATCTCTCACATAACACGAACGTGCGAGAAACATACGCAGGTTTCGAGAGCCGAACACAGCCTCGTCCGCGAATTTTGATGAGCGTAACACCCGCAGTTCACGGGGAAGCACTAAAACGATGCACAAACACACGTTATTCGTTCTTGTGGAACGGCGCAACATGAACCAAAGTCGGAGCCGAAAGTTCTTTCCGTTGTTGCCTCGAGTTCATAAAGCCCTAAAAACTATTTGCTGAACAAATCCATGCACAAGGCACAAAACACTTCAAGGCTGCGAAGACAGTTTGCAAAAATCCACTTGGTAGATTTGTACCCCCGCAAGACGACTCGCCTTCATTCGGTGGCGCTGTGGTGCTATGAGTAAAACATCTGCTTCACGTGCATGCGGTCCCGAGTTCAATTCTAGGGCTGTGCTTTCCATGTTGATCTCGCAAATATAAGTATTTGTGATACTAATGGCTATCTAATTATCTGTAGTTGTTATATCTGCTGCATTCTCTGCGAGAAACCACTCTCAAATGCGTAATATGCTGCTTCCTTTCCGCCACCGCATCAGGGCCGGGTCGCCTACAGAATGTCACGTTTACTCGCAGGCCATATCTTGCGAAAAAAAATTTGACCTAAAATCCCGGCTCATCTAGTCCCGGCGATTTTGAAGGCCACTTCGAATTGGGTCGGTTTCTCTGGAACACGGCTATAAAGGCGCGTAAAAGTGGCAATAAATTTACTTGATTTCTTGCCTTCCGGCGTGTAGTCTAGCCAGGTTTTGACCAAGAGTGTACTTCGTTTACCGTGAAACTTGAAATCTTCATCTCTGTATTGACACCTTCAGAGACCGGCTTTCCGCACACCTAGTTTTGCCTACGCTTTGTCTAGGTTTATGGTAGACGCTGCAGGAGACGAATTGTGGTTTCGTGTTTTGTGAAGCTACGCAGTATGAAAAACAGCGAATTATTAAAAGAAGCGAACAATAATGAGCGACTGAAACAGTACTGAATAGAAGAGCAATTTTACATAAATATCTCATTGTTATAAATATGGCTATCAACTTAGCTTAATTACTATATATCGTTTTTGCATTCCTAAGAGTTCATTTCACTTTTTTTCTAGAAGGCACTGATTCCGAAGAAGCAACGTTCAAGTACACGGACTATATACACTGCTCAGTACTTCAGATGCCCTTTTACGGCCATCGTGAGTGGAGTAGACACCAAACTGCATTTGTTTGCTTTCAGTCTTCAAACTGCTTTCAGTGTGAATCCGTCTACCACGCATCAATAAGAAGAGGCTGGTGCTGTAAATTTGACTTCTTTGGGAACGAGAAAAGTGACGTGGTTGAGTGAGGTCATTCAGCCGATCAAGTGCACCCCTACAGAAAACAAGCTGTCACGCCAACTTTTAGGCACTGTGCACAGATATTGAATGAACCTAGAGCTTCTTTGCAAAAGGAGCGCAACACGGGGTGCCCGCACTGTTGGCGAAATTAGAGAAAGGCTACCTGCTCTTTGATGTTTACGTGGACTGCCGGTATAGCTGTACCTTCTGACATTTGAAGCTTTGTTGCACCACTCACATCAATTGTTTCTTGTAACTTCGTTTCTTACAGTGATAGCTGTTAAGACATGACAATAAGGGTCTTTTTGGTGCTGTAGGTGGTCGCCCTCTCCACCGCCGTGTTCGTAGCTAGTGTCGCGCGAAACAGGATAAAAACAATGTAAATAAAAGCACCTAGAATATTTCAACCCACATTTCCTGCACCCAGCCCACTATTCAACCACTTAGTCATGTCGTTTTAAGGGACGAAGGTCCACTCACTCTAGCCTTGTCCTGCGTCAGGCGTAGCCGGCAGTATCTTCCGAGCAGTGTAATAGATAACGCTTTCTCATCACCATTTCTCGTCTCATTTCCTAGATGGCATTGGTCCAATAGATTTGTGTGCAATAGGACGGATGAACGGATGCACTAGCAGATAGACGGACACACAGACGCACAGAGAGGCAGACAGATGAACCGACAGATGGATGGACAGACTGACTGACAGACAGAAATACACAGGATGGGACAGACAGACAGACAGACAGACAGACAGACAGACAGACAGACAGAGAGACAGACAGACAGACAGCCAGCCAGCCAGACAGACAGACAAGTAGACATTTCGAGGGATAGACAGATGGACGCTTCGCCACACTCATCATGACTCCATGAATATGCTGTGACTTTTTTTAATTTCCGGTTTAACGTCACACACAAAGGGACAAGATTATTACAATACACAACATGACAAAAAAACGCTACAACGGCCATCAAGCACGGCTAAAGCACATCACGCCCTAAAACTTCTTCATAGTAAGCTGGGATTCTACCCTTTCTAACCATCAAGGAACACATCAACTTGTTCTCAATTTTGATAACTGCCTTACAGAGTATATGGCGCTCCCATGGCTATATTTTACTTAAATTATCAGAGTAAACCAGCATGACTGTATTTTAAAGAAAGTATGCCAATGTTTGTCTGAGCCGAGCTGCTGCTTAAAACTCCGTTGCAAACTGACACCAGGCACACTTCACGTAGGGAAAAGAACCAAGAAATAATAGATAATTTTGGTACAGCGAAAGAACAACTAGACATCACACTGCGATTTCCATAACGAGGGGTCGTCGGACCATTAAAATGACTTGTCTTGTCTTGTCGCCTAGAATTTGGCTCATATTCACAAGGGGGAATGACCGCACGTTACCCTATAATATGGAACGCTTCCTAAAAAAAGAAAAAAAAGAGAGACAATGCTTCCTAAAAAAAGAGAGAAAAGAGATAAGAACAATAATAACGTTCTTTTAAAAATCAAAAAGGTGAAAAGAGCAGAAGAATTTGATAAACCAGAATATATAAAATATTAGCAAAAATGAAGAAGCGGGACAAAGAGCTGGCTTATATTTACCTACAGAAAATGTTCTAAATTTTGTTGCCTCTGTTTTGGGAAATCGCCGCAGTGCATTCGATGTGGTGTTCAATTTCAATCAAGGCTCTAAATGTTTTTCAACATAAAGCCCACGTTAACAAATAATAAAAAAATAGCGGGTCAAGAAGTAATTTTTGAAACGCAGATAAATCGGCGACATATCAAATTTATCGGGTTCTGCATAACCAGCTGTCTGGTCGGCTTCTAAAATAAAGGTATAGTTATTAGTGTCTATTTTGTTGTTGATTTTTTTTCGCACTCTGAATCTTCATTTTCTTTTTCAATATACTGACTTCATCCTACAACTTTTTTTCTTTTTTGTTGTAAGCACTGGTGCAGTTATCATCCATATGAGACTATATGTTCTCTAGGCAAATCCCCCAGAGTGAGTATGAGCCATGGATGATAAGCTACAAACAAATAAACAAACAAACAAATTAGATATATCTGGTGGCACCACTAGCAGCGTATCCTTCTGGTTGCCGTATTCGTCTTCAGCCAAACCATAAAGCTTTTCGAAAAATTTCTTGGAAGTTTGTAGCGCGTGCCACGTTTCTCCGAAAAATGACGAAGGATGACAGAGTGAATGCCTGCTTACTACACCAATGTTACGTTTTATGGTGGGGTGGGACCCTGCCATTGAGCTTGCTAAATCTACCTAACTAGTTTTGAAAAAGGCTCTTCAAAGGTCGCTTTTCCAGCTTTTCTCGGGACTGTGAAGCACAGTGCACGCAAGCGTGAAAGTTTTTCATTACACTTTTTTACCTCATTTCTATTTTAAATATCTTCAATTTTGCAAGCACGTCCACTTAAATACTAGGCAAACCTTTTGCTAAAATATCACCAGACCTGTGCGTTACCAACGCCTTCTGAATAAACTATGCCTGGAACGTCACTCACCTTTTCTTTGGCAACCTCCTGCCAGCACGCAGTCTCGGAGGCCATTAATCCTGCCGCATGTTGAAACCGGCTGCCGTAGGGGATCGCTCACCTTTCGTACACTCAGTCACGTGAAAGTACCTCGGCAGCTACCCGAAGGCAACTGTGAGAGCTATAGGTTTGCAAGGAGCGGCTGTCAGAGGCGCTCGCCTAAGTACCGCAGGGACGAGGTAAATTTTGCGAGCAGGTCAGTATGTTCACAGCTCTCGCTCTAGATATAGTTTTTATTGTGCATTGAAATAACACACAGCCGAAATTCTGAATGAAAGAAAAGCGTCCTTTTTTCATTTATTTATTTTTTCATATTTTCCTAAATATCTCACATGGACCAATACAAGACGAGTGGGCGGACAAAAGACTGTCAGTCAGCCTAGTTTTTATGACAGCAAATAATGGTGTTCAACGGCACTTTTGCATTGATCAAGATTGGTGATGAGGACAATATATGAAGAAACGGCATTCCATTTTCGTGCAGTATGCATAAAAATAATAGTGATAGGTTGTGGTGTGTCCATCTAGCTGATACAAAACATTACGTTGCGAGTGGCAAGAGGAACGATGTGAAGTAATGATTAGTTTTGTTTCCTGAAGGCAGAGAATGTAAAAAACCTAAAAATAAGACTGCACGAGCATTCTTGCGGCGAGAACAAAAGTAAAGGGAAGCATAGCTCGAATTTAGGGTGGTTACATACGTCCTGTAGCAATAATCAGAAAGAATGAACACGGCAACACAGTTCTGGACCAATTCAAGAGAATTAGTTATATTAACTGGGTAGTTGTCATAGATAGTAGAGTCATAGTATAGTTTGAATCGGATTACCGGTTTAAGGCAAGTGATTTGAGCGTAAAGGATGCTGATGATAGCTTACGATGTAGGTAACCTTATATGCAATTGCAGGAATTTGTTAGTTGGTTTCATTGATGGACGAAGGACAGATCGCTAGATATATGAGCTTTGTATGTATCTAGATGTCGAGTACGGAGCAAAAGTGCTCATATGTAAGAAAGCGCTACTTAGTTACTTCAACTATGAAAGGATACGTGGAAGAAATCACTTGGGTTGAGTCGCATGCACCATCAGTTCTACAGTCTCGATGTTGAGATGATCCTGTAGAGATAAATAGTCCACTGATATATTTATTTGACCACACAGAGTACAATCATGCAGAGAGGTATAGATTTGATAATACGTTAATTGGAATCTCAACAATACCTTGCCGTCTGGTGTTCTGTGCCAGTGAACAGTGAGCCAGTTCTGTGCCAGTGATTGAAAAAGACGATGACGAGTAATCCGTGCCAGCTTGAGGCACGCTGGAGAACGCAAGTTGCGTCGCTCACCATCGGAGATCGGCTCAACGTCGAGCGGCAGGATCCTTGTAGCTAAGTTTTGGTTTGCTTTTCATTCCTAGTATTTCTTGTTAGTTTCTTTCAACTGAAACGTTGTTGCAGCCCTTTGGAGGTCAGGCAAGTCAGAATATTCTGATGTCTTTATCATCACCCGGCCAAGGGCACTCCCCTTGGCTGGCCTCACTACCGGTCAAGGATTGGCCACTCGATACCTTGCTACGCAGTAGAGATAGCCACGTCCCTGTGGCTCTGGTTCCTACAAATGGGGGTTTCATTCCAATGAAGAATCCGAATGTGATACAACTAGAGCTTCAGAAAGCCTCGTCGCTTTTCCAGAAGATTACGGAGGTCCGCCAGCTTGGCCGAGGGGGTATCCTGTTGCGTCCGAGAGCTCCCGAATTGCACTGAATTTGCTGCACAGCCGGTGAGCCCGTTTATTCCAGCTCATCTTGCATGCACGACGGGCATAGTCCGTGGGGTGGATACAAGTCTGACACCTCAAGAAATTCTTGACTTATTTGCTGTAGCTGGGGCAATTTCAGTCTATCGATGCACCCGAACGACTGATAAAACAAAATTGCCTACTGAATCAGTTATAGTAACTTTTGCAGGGAGATTTAGGCCAACAGAAATTAAGGCATGGCCACTAATCTACTAAGTAGAACCACTTTCCCCGAAACCTTTGCAGTGGTCAAAATGTTGGCGATTCGGCCACAGCATGAAAGCATGCAGATCACAGGCTAGATGTCGTCTGTGCGGAGAGAGTCATGACAGCTGCGATTGCAAATCCGATGACCAGAAGTGCTGCTTGTGTAATGGAGCGCACCCTGCAGACTCTGCTGAATGTGGTGCAAAAGAAAAAGAAATGGTTGTTCTAGAAATCATAAAACGCAGGCGTTGCTCTAGGATGGAGGCGGTAGCAGAAATGCAAAAAAGATCGCATCGCTCGCAAAGTCGTTAACTGAGGCTATTGAAAAGTCCACTGAAAAGGCAATGCAGCGTCTGGCAGCTACTCTTTTTGAATCTTTGGCTGATATGTTAACACAACAGCTGGCACAAATCATTGGTACAGTTTCTGTGCAAAGTCGGGATTCCCACGCTCTGTTGATTTCAAGGGGTACAGAGGAGGAAAATCAGACATTCAATTATAGATCTATCTCTCCGAAAGCAGGACCTTCAAAAAATAGAGTTCAGGCTGAGTCAGAACCTGTGACAGATGATTCAGGAGACTTTACAGATATGGACAAAGAATCTCTAAGAACTTTAAAACGTAACAGATCTCCTCCTTCTATAGAGTCTTCTCAGAACCCAAAATCCAAGAAATACTTGTCAAAGAAAGACTTTTCTTGGAACCTTTCAAAAAATCATTTCTTGAAAAAAGATATTCTGGATCAGGCAGTTTCTTCTGCGGGTATAGCATCAAAATAGGTTCCCTAAAAATTCTGCAGTGGAACTGCCGGTCTATTTGGTCGGCAACTACAGATTTACAATATATTTTTTCGCAAATTTCTCCCGACATAATTGCCATTCAGGAAACCTGGCTTGGTAACGGGGAAAATTTTTACATGAAAAATTATCGATTAATACGGCTGGATCGGCCGAGTAGAGGTGGCGGTCTGGCTTTCTTCATATCAACTAAATTTTGTCACAGAGTCAAGATATCGTATCAGTGTATGGATACGAATTACGAAATTCTGGTGTTAGACATAACACTACCAGACTGCTCGCCTTTCTCTTTTGCAAATGTATACTTTCCTGCAGGAGTTCAAGACACGGGATGCCTCGATAATATGGTAGCTTCATGCAGAAAAGAAATAGTACTGTGTGGTGATTTAAATTCTAACCATGTGTCTTGAGGCTTCAAATATGATGTATGCGGAAGACGTTTGTGGGAATGGACGCTGGATAATAACTTTTCCTGCTTGAACTCACACGTTGCTACATTTGTAAGGGGTAACTCTAAATCGACTATCGATTTAACATTTTCCAGCCCCACTTTAAGCATATCCTCGTGGAATATATTAGATTAGGCTACAAACAGCGACCACCTTCCCATTACGTTTGAAATTAAGTTCCCGAGGTTTAGTTTGGCAGGAAAAGTTGGCTCATTCGTAAGTTATGCTAAAATACAAAAAGACTTAAAATCTACGTTAACTTTTCGCGAGGAAACGCAGGAAGACTTTAGGGCTATGAGTCTATCTGTGGTGTTGAAACGATCACTAAAAAATTCAACGTTTACTGTAAACTCGAACACAGCGGGATCTTTTAGCCCGTGGTGGAATCTAGAATGTGTCAGGGGGTATAGAAAGCAAAAAGCAGCTTGGAAAAAGCTGTTAATTAACCAATGCGCCAAAAGTTAAAGTGATTTTAAATTCATGGCCGCAAATTTCAAGCATCTAGTGCGCAAAGCAAAAGAAGACTATGATATAAATAAATTTAATTATCTGTCTAAGTCTAAAAATAAGAAAAGGCTTTTCAGGTTTTTACGTGCAAGAAAAATGATTCCACAGTCAGAAAGCAGTCATTACACCGTTATGTCTCCTCGCGAACTTTCTGAATTCTTGGAAAATATTGCTATAGGCTTGCAAACCTGGTTTACGACAATTATGCAAAGTCCATGATGAAATTTAGGGTGGATTGTGATTTCCAGGAGGTATCTTTAGCTGAACTGGCAGATGTGATGAAGAGCTTACCGTCCGCCGCTCCCGAACCTGATGGGGTGACCTCTAGAATGATTAAAGTGTTATACGAAATATCGCCACATGGAATCCTTAATTTAATTAATTATTCACTGAAAAATTCTTGAATTCTGGCCGATTGGAAGCTTTCCAAAATAATTACGATACTTAAGAAACAGGGAATGGAGTTTACTCTGGATAACATACGGCCTATTTCATTGACATCTAAGCTGGTCAAGCTTGTAGAGAGAGTCTTATATGCCCGTATAATAAACAACATCAATGAACATACAATACTAAACCCCAGACAAATTGGCTTTAGATCGGGATACTCCATTTGGTGTGCACATGTGGATTTGGAAAGTCGCATACAACTGGCTCGGCATCGCCGCGAATACTGTGCACTAGTCACTCTAGACTTAGCTAAAGCGTACGACAAAGTAGAATATCCTATCCTAATCCAACAGATGCAAGACCATCGCCTTCAAAAATATATAACAGCATGGATTACAGAGTTTGTGAAAGACAGAGAATTTTATTGCTTCTTGGATGGATGCTCTTCTAAAAAATATAAGCAGACAAGAGGTGTACCTCAGGGCTCAGTATTATCCCCGGTGTTATTCAACATATTACTAAGTTCCATTCCAACTCATCAGGATATCCAAATTTACGTATATGCAGATGATATTGCTTTCTTTGCAACAAACAGTGATCTGCACTCATTGTATCAGGCATTACAGAATTACATGAACAAGCTAGAAGGATGGCTTGACAATATCCATATTTCATTGAACGTCAAAAAAAGCGCGCTTCTGCCATTCTCTTTTAAGGATCGTGTCAACATTTCTCTGATGTATTGTACCGAGCTCATTCCCCAGGTCGATTTCCTGAAATACCTAGGCATCGTATATAATAGGACGCTAAATTGGAAAAGCCATATAGACGAGGGTGGCTGTAAAGCGTCACGTGCCTTGGGGTGGTTACGCGAATTGGGAAACAGAAAAATAGGATTGCGTAGGAGTTCATTGATAATGATTTACAAGACGTATGTACTGCCTATTATGGAATTCGGGTGTGTATTATTTTCAGGCAGCGCGGCTTACAAGATGAGACAATTAATATTATTAGAAAGAGAAGCTTTGAGCTTGCGTCTTGGACTCCCAAAATTTGTGGCAAATAATGTTTTGTATGTGGAAGCGCGCCTTCCACCTTTGTTAACTCGGTTTAGAATACTTACAGTCCAAACTTTCTTAAAAATATACAATTCGCCTCTGCGACAAGCTTCATACGTTTTTATTCAAGAACCAACCGCATTCTTTGGAACACAAAGGTCTAGACTACACTCCCCTCAGATTAGGTTCGTCCAAGCGTTGCTAGAGCTTCTCAATGTAAATATTTATCAGATTTGCATAACGAAGACACCTAATTCAAAACCTTAAATTAAATTTGATGATATTTTCCCTTCTAATGCAAAACAACTGTCCCTTCAATATTTAAATATTTGGTTAAAAGATTACTTGACTCATCTGTCCATAAACAACATTATTGCGACGGATGCATCTGTATTGAACGAAAAGGCTGGAATAGGCATCTTCTGTACTTCTCTCGACTGGTCTTCTCAAATCGATTACCAGATTACACGCCTATATTCACCGCTAAATTATTTGATATAATTCTATCACTTCGTAAACTTCCTGCAAGCGAATCAGAAGCGGTCATACATACCGATTTTCTATCAGTATGCACTGCACTATCTACAGTAAAAAATTTGACATTAATGAGTATTATTAGCAGTTTATTACCAGAAAACCTGAAAAAATTTCACTTGCTATGGATACCCGGCCACTGCGGAATTTATCCAAATGAGATGGCAGACTCGTTAGCCAAAGCATCTTTAATTGGAGCAATCTTACCTATTTTACCTGATTTCGCCTACGTAACAGCACTAAGATATAGAAAGGCTTGTTTGCACAAAGAAATAGAAAAATTATCATTGGAAAAAGTCAGAGACTTCGTACATCTAAGATATTGCTGGAACAAACATTGGTGTGTATCTCGGCAGTTAGAAACTACAATCACCAGGTTACGATGCAGAATTCCGCATCTGAATTACTACCTACAGAAAGCTGGACTAACAGCATCTCCGTTGTGTGTCTTTTGCAAGGAATCGGAATCAATAGATAATTTCTTTTTATACTGAAAACGTTATGCTTATCAAAGAAAAAATACCTGGTCGAACCAATTGAGAAGCTAGGTTTAAAAATAAACGTGGAACTAATTTTATCCTTCGGAGGGATTACATTAGGTTATAGCAATAGGAAGGTTTTCTCTGCTGTGTACGAGTACATAAGGGCAACAAAGAGATTACCCTGTTAGCCTATTGTTAACATTTAAAACTACGAGACTACCTGAATGCCTGACTGAACACACTTGATGATCCTGCCGCCCGGTTCTTGGCCGATTCCCCTTTGTGGGCGAGTGCCAGCAAAGCCGAAGGTTCATCATCATCATCATTATCTTCGTGTCTGAGACTTTTGACAGTCGCGTCTTCTTGTACGTTTCTTCGAGCTCCTAGTGCGTGACAACTAGTGAAGGTGCTGGGTACCCTATGCACCGAACTCCTACCAGTACAACAAGCTCCAGCTTCATACCAGTGCTTTACGCCTGATCACCGTGCCAGCCGAAGGATACGACGACTGGACACTGAGTTCGCACTTCTCCCACAGAGGATGACGGCTCCAACTATCTTAGGCAGCACCATCCCAAGTGTCTCCCACCCAGCCGGTATGGAAGGCGCAACGCAAATGCACTATACGCTGTTCAAACCACGAATGCCGAATTCCTTTTATGGTGCTGCCCATGATGATGATGAGGATTCGCTAGTCCGCTATGACTTCGTTCCCGCTCAAAACATGTGGGATGACACAGACAAGCTCAGACATGTCTACTTCACTGTGAATGACGGCGCACGTGCTTGGTGTGAAAAGAGGGCAGGTGTGTTCACGTCATGGGAGAACATCAAAATCCGGCCTCTCAAAACGTATGCAAGTCCCGATTGCCCAGAGCGAGCTGAGCGGGAACTCCAGTGCCGTATGGAAATGCCAAATGAGAGCGTATGTTGAAGACATGATGCGTCTTTTTCGACAAGCCGACCCTCAGAAGCCGAAAGAGAAAAAAGTGCGATATCTGAGGCGTGGAATGAAAGAGCAGTTTCTCGGTGGTCCTGTACACAGCCCATAAGAGACTACATCAGAGTTTCTTGCTGAAGTCATTCTAATTGAAAGCACGCTACGGCAACAGGGTGAGACGTACAAGCGACCAGTAACCTTCGCCTCCACTACGGAGTACAATGGCGGTCTTAGGGGCCACGTTGACTTCTTTCGAGAGCTCATACGCTCTGTTATCCGCCAAAAACTGCAGAAAATATCAGTGCCCTTGGCGCCCAGTGTCATTTCTTTGTCCGGCATAGTTTGAGATAAAAAACACCTTGCACTACACTAATCGTCCTATCAGACAGAGCCGTGGCACCTAAGTGACTTACCTCGCATTTATATTGCGCAATGTTTGCTCCAGCCAGTATGACCTTAGGCTCCGCTTCCCAGCCCAGCCCCTGCCATGCTTCCGATAGACGAATTTGTGCGCCAACCGGCACCACATTTCACTCCGCTTGACACCACGGCCCAGCCATGCTTCAGGCGACCAAGTGGGCGCGTACCTCAGTGACAACCAACCAATGCTGCGAAAATCAGACGTGTGGCGGGCCCCCAGTCGAAGACCTCTTTACTATCCCTGTGGTGAACCCGGGCACATCTACCGATAGTGCGCTTGTTGAGAGCTGGGTCTTCGAGCTTTTTCGGGCAGCTCTCTACCTCCTAGGTAAGGCAAGTGGCCGCCGAAAATTGCCGACTACGTTGGCCAGCATCGCGGATTGACATCTCGGCACCACTCACGTTCTCCATCACCATGGTGATTCTCGCCTAATCATCGCACCTGTTCGGGTATGGGGCAAGGCTGGTCACCTAGCCCGCGCCGGGAAAACTGGCCACAGCAACCTTCGAGGGCAAGGCCGTTCAGAGTGGTCATGCTCAAGGCCGCCTATCGACGCGGACTGACAATACCGATTATACATTGAAAACGACATCACCGGCTGATTCTGGAAGAGTTTCCCTAGATATTCCTGTTTTGTTAGATTGTCGCGAAGTCAGCGCTGTAGTGGAAACTGGTGCGGACTATTCCACAAGTAGCAAAACACTGGCCGCTCTTTTGAAGTAAGTAACGACGCCTTGGAACCGAACGCCACTTCGTACAGCTGGCAGGCATGTCGTCACGCCACTAGGTATGTGCACGGCATGATAGCAAGTCTGCGGATATACGTTGGCTGCTAGTTTGAGAGTTTTCTTACGGTGTTCTCGAGACCTGATTATAACCTTGAATTTTCTCAGGCAGCATGGTGTTATAGTTGACATTCGACGACGTCAAGTCACTTTCGTGACCACAAATGCCCCGACAGCTTCCGCGGTCTCCTGCCATTCCCGAGTATCCCTTCACGTCGTCGACGATGCTGTCACGTTACCACCAAGTGCAACTATTGTGATTCAGGTGGCGTGGGACGGAGGGATGCGTTGTGAAGCAGACGTGAAAAGCAATCGCTCGCTTCTGCGGTCTCGGGGTGTTTGCGTAGGGGGAAGCCTTGTTTACCTTCGGGATGATCACTGCAGCGTTCTTGTCACAAACCACAGCTACGAGCACCGGCACCTTTTGCCTGGAACTGTCAATACTTACGCCGACCCAGTCACCAGTGTCACCGAGTGTTTTGCTTTCGAGGCCATCGGCACGGCTTAGCGCCTTTCCGCAGTGCCGACAACAGTCCAACGCTTTCTGAAGACAACAAACAGCGTTTGAGATAGCTGTTGCTGGAATTCCACGCATGCTTTGAACGTTCTAAGAAAATACGTCAAACACCTCTAATGAAACGCCGTATTACCCCATATGGCAGCAGCCTTATTGTGTTTCATCAACGGAATGGCACGCAATTCAAACGCACGTCAAGGAAATGCTTCAGGATGGCGTGATACAGCCTTCAAGCAGCCCTTGTTCATCAACGGGCGTTCTTGGGAAAAATAAAGATGGCATACTTTGCTTTTGTGTCGACTACGGGAAGTTGAACAATGTCACAAAGAAATACGTGTACTTGTTGCCCAGAGTCGATGATTCTCTGGAAAGTTTGCGGCACGCGAAATATTTTTCGTCCATGGACTTGAAGAGTGGTCATTGGATTATTATCCGATGTCGACAAATGGTCGACATTGGTCGAAAAACCTGACCGGGAAAAGGCGGCTTTTGAAACTGCGGATGGCCTTTATGAATTCAAAGTACTCCCTTTCGGCCTTTGTTTCATTCCAGCCACAATCCAGCGAATGGTGAACACTTTCCTAGCATATCGCATGGGGAAAAGCTGTCTCGTCTACCTTGAAGATGTTGTGTTTTCAGAAATGTTTGACAAGCATGTTCGCCACCTTCGAAATGTACTCGAAGTCATTATGTCGTCCGATCTCACATTTAAGCTTCAAAAACGTCGTTTCGGCTAGAAAGCACTAACCTTTCTTGATTGCTTGATATATGGGCTTTAATGTCACGAAACCACCATATGTTTATGAGAGATGCCATAGTTAATCGCTGTGGAAATTTCGCTGCGGAAAGATTTTCCAACACTACGGAGCCCCTATCATGCCTCACACATGATGTTACACTATTTGCCTGGGCTGACGAACAGCAGACTGCCTTTTCGAAACTACAGCACCGGCTCTCATCCCCTCCCATGCTTGGCCATTTCGATGAAGATGCTGACACACAAGTACGCATGGATGCCAGCAATTTTCGTCTTGGAGCTTTTTTCGTACAAAGACATGATGAGATTAAACGGGTGACAGCCAACGCAAGCCGCAAACTGTCTCGCGCAGAATCTGACTATTCCACATCAGAAAAAGAATGTCTCGTGGTAATTTGGCCATATCTCTACTGAAGGCCATTTGAAGTGGTAACTGATTTTCATGCTTTTTGCAGGTTGACCAGTCTTCGAGACCGTTCAGGATGATTAGCACAATAGAGTCTGCGCCAACAAAAATTGTTGTCATTATCCTGTGCCGTTCAGGCAAAACGCACGAAGATGGCGACACGCTATCACGAGCTTCAATCCGTTAGTACAAGCGCTAAGAGGTAGGCGCCTTCACTGCACTTCTCAGCTGCCGGATCTGATGTCTCATAAAAGTGATGATGCCGATTTAAGGCTGATTATAGATCACCTGGAAGGTGGCACCATGCCCATTCCTCGTCCGATGTCGCGAAAGTTGCCATCATTTTGCGTGAGAAATGGCGCCTTATACAAAAGGAACACCAGTGTCTATGACAGATCTCATCTTCTGGTCGTGTCTTAAGCCCTCCTCGATGACGTTTTATTGCCACGACAAGCCCACGTCCGGCCGTCTGAGCTACTAGAGAACTCAGGATCGGGTGCCACAGCTTTACTACTGGCCTAAAACGTCTGACTTCGTCAAACGCTATGTGGAGGAATGCTACGAATGCCGGCGTCGCAAAACACCGCCCTTAGATCCTCTAGGCCAACTAGAACCGATCGCATACAACGGACAGCATTTTATAAAGTGGCAACAGACCTCTTAAGGCCTTTTTCTTTGTCTTCTTCCGGAAACAAGTGGATTATTGTCGCAACCGAGAACTTGATACGTTATGCTGATACGAAGGCACTGCCACGAGGGACTGCATCTGAAGTTGCCAGTTTATATTTATGCATAAAATCGTGCTAAAGCACGGCACCTCATCATATGTCATCACTGATCAAAAGAGATCATTTACAACGAAGCTCTTCGATAATATCTTCAGGTTGAGTTACACAACCCATCGAAAGACCACTGCATATCACCCTCAGAGCAATGGTTTGACAGAAAGGCTAAACAAAATGCTAGCCAACTTGATCTCTATGTTTGTAGTTCTGCAGCAGAAAACGTAAGACGACATATAGCCGTACGTAACGTTTGCGCACAACGCTGCAGCGCAAGAAACTACACTCTCCACGCCACTTCGACTCGTTTATGGTCGAGATGGCAGATTATGCTAGACGCCATGGTTTTGTATGAGGACATCGACCAGCTCAACCAATATGCTCCCAACATCAGTTATTAAATTCCGCGCGATGAAGAAACACATCGAATGGCCCGTGTGCACATGAAAACTCAAGAGTGAGCAGATCCACGGCGGTCCACATCCAACACTGAAAAGTTAATTAAAAACCTGGTGGCCAAGTTTGGGTTTGCACGCACATTGGCGGCGAGGTCTCGGTGAGAAATTCTTGAGGAAATACTTCGGACCTTACAAAGTACTCAGACATGTGATCGACGTCATCTACGGAGTGATTCCAGACGGAAACTTAACATCATACCAGCGCAGGTTAGCGCGCTCAGAGATTGATTGATTGATTTGCGGGGTTTAACGTCCCAAAACCACTTCTGATTATGAGCGCGCTCAGAGATTGTACTTGTCGTCCACCTAAAATCATACTTTGCGCGGTAATGCGATTTTTTTTTCGTTTGCAAGGAAACTCTTCAGGTGAACAGTGAATGTCGTTTGTTTCCGACTGCTGGGCCAAGAACACTTTTTTATCGTCTGCTAGTTTGTTTATTGTTAGTTTATGCTGCCTACTTTGACCCACTGCTGTGCACTCTTTTGTTTGAGCAGCGGGTCGATGCTCTCTTGGGAGGAGGAGTAATGCCATCTGGTGTTCTGTGCCAGTGAACAGTGAGCCAGTTCTGTACCAGTGAAACAAGACGAAGACGAGCAACTCGTGCTAAGTTTTGGCGCGAACATCAATTGATAGACCAGTACTTTCGGTACTTCCCAAGTTAGAATACTTATCCGAGGTTTGATATAAGAAATTCGCTATTGTTACAGATAGTTTGGAAACTATGAAAAAATGGACAGGTTATCAGCACCTCTAATTGCCATGGAAAGCCTAGTGGAGTCTGTCAAAAAAGCTTGAAATTACCATTTCCAGATTCCGGTGCCATGTTCTCCCATTAAATTTTTATTCACACAGAACTGGTCTCACACTTTACCCTCTTTGTCCATTCTGCGAAGAATTAGAAACTATTCAACATTATTTGGCTCATGTCGGAACTATGCAGTAATTAGAAAAATACTTCTAGCTATTCAATTTGCGAACGTAGGTTTCAATTTAACCACAGAAAATGTCTGGAAATTGCCACAGAGATTCATTCAATGCAGTGTGTAATTTTTTTCAAAACTCTCAACGTTTTTCAAAATAAAGCCCACATTTACAGATACTCAAAAACTACTGGGTCGAAAAGTAGTTTCTGAATCTGGATAAATCCGTGACATACAAAATAAATCGGGTTTGGCCAAACCAGCTGTCCGGTTGGCTCCCGAAATCAAGGTATAGTTGTTAGTGTCTATATTCTGTTGACTTTTTTCTCCCTCTCTGCCCCTTGTTTTTTTTTACTATACTGTCTTCATTCTACAACTTTTTTCTTTTTTTCTGCAAGCAATAGTTCAGGTATCGTCCATATAAAACTATATCTTCTCTTGGCCTATCCCCCTGAGTGGGTATGAGCCATGGATTTTAGGCTACAAACAAACAAACAAACTAACTAACTAACTAACTAACGTGCCAGCCGGAGGCATCCTTTTTCGTGTCTGAAATTTTTGGCAGTCACGTCTCCTTGCACGCTTTTTCTTGCACGCTTCTCCTTGCACGCTGTCTTCTTGCACACTTCTTCGAGATTCTAGCGCGTGACCATATATAAGAAAGTCTTCAAGCCTGCAAGTCAGTGCGCAACGCCGTTGCAGACTCACCTGGGCTACGTATTGCAAGCACGTCTGCAATCTACCTACATAGTCATAAACTACACTAACTTTCAAGAAGTTGGGAAGTCGGCACTATACCATGTTAGTTATTCTGTGGATAAGCGAAATATACGCAGCACATTTGTAAGTCACTATGTGCACTTTATGATGAAGCTCATGACGGTGTGGAATTATTGCTGAGCGTTTTACAAGAGATTCAAAGGACCCTACCATCCACTGACTTCACAATTCACATTGTCTCATGTTTGATGGCTATTTGACTCTTGATGTACGCCTGTTTAGTTATGTTAAAAAGATATTTACCCGAGATAACACTCAAGCAGAGAGTTTTTGGGAAAGGGGTTTGAAGCACTAGCATGCAGCTACGATAGAATAACTGACGGCGATGCATAGAGCCGGCGTCCCATTTCATTCATTCCTAAAAGTATTTTGAAATAATTACAATTTTCTCACTTGCCACGATACGGTGATTGACACCAGCCATGCCGGCGGCGTATCACTCAAGTGCCAAGATCAGCTCTGGTGATCAGGCAACACGTTTCGCCGTCAATACTTGAGCATCTGCTGCTGTTGTGAGAGGCAAAGAATTTCTGCCGCCAAATACCTACTAGATAAATCGGTATAAGCGCACTTCTGGCCTGGTGTACGGCAGGACAAAGTTGCAGTCGCTTCGGCGGGCACCCAGCTGGTGGGAAATCGGCAGGATGGGCCCGAAAGACCTAAAATTGAGGTCATTCTCTTTTTTTTGGGTACAAATTGATATACTCTGTGAGACGTGCCAAGGATTTGTTCTGCGAGACGTTCCACGTGTCTGTGAGACGTGCTTTGTCTGTGAGACGTGCCAAGGCTTATTTAGCGTGATGGTGGGTACAGACACCGGTGGCGGCAGTGGCATGAAATTTCCACACAGCAACCTTAAGCACTTTTACCTGAATAACGCTATTAGTGACTAATGCATGAGGACGGCAATAGCTGCCGTGAACGCTATCGGTGACTAACACTGCCGCTGACCACAAATTTAGCACTGTTATTTGGCTGACTCTTGAATGCACACGTTACAGGCATCTAACATGATCACGTGCTACCCAAAGCAGACGTGCCCTTTCTCATGGCAACGTAGAATCATGGCAAGGCTGAGAATCAACGGCTGCGAAGTGACCGTGTGTACTGAAGAAGCTTTTCGTCGTTGCCTTCGCCGCAGACCCTGGAGGGAGACGGGGGAGCGCAGAAGAGAAGAGAGATTGGAAAGGGGATGCGCATGTACAGTAGGTTTATAAACGCCAGATTACTGACGTGGCGTTTTGTTGTTTTTGTAGCACCGACTCAAGATAGGGAGAGAGGAAGAGCGTAGAAGAAGGCAGAGAGAGGGGAATGCGCATGCGCTGCAGGGGTGTGGCAAGGTTCCGCGCTCTCAACTGCGCTCTCGAGAAATAATTTGATGTCATCAATACCGGCGACAGGTACTACTGGGGGCGTGTGCTGCCTTCTGCTTCCATCTCCTCTTACCCGTGTGCTCAGGTTTGGGTGCAGGGTAAAGAACATCACGTGCTCGAAATTTCCGGAGTCCTCCACTAGAACGTCTCTCATAATCATATGGTGGTTTCGTTACGTTAAACCCCACATATCAATAATTCAAATCCCCCTCTTACCTAACAATTGGTAAAAAAGACACTGTTATCCCAGCCACAACTCAGGTTTCAGTGATAGTGTTTGGGGCTGACATTTATATGACAGAAAACAATTTTATGCTTTACCACAAGAGCATCTTTTATCGCCGCTGGTTTTCATACCCATCTTAGTGCAATGTAAGATTGCGCATTAAGTGGACTGTTCATTGCTCCCAACCCATTACACAAGGCTCAGTCATAAGCGTTCATTGCCATTGCCAATTGCACAGGACGCTTTAGAGATGGGTCATTGTCTTCAGCCTTCGCATAATAAAGTGCAAATGCTACCTTCTTGCACATGCACTGAATAGCGATCAACACTGTAGCGGTTGTTTTCCTGCCTCATGAGAGTTATGGTGACTTATGGCGTAGTGGGTACCTTGTATGCTTACTACTACTAGTCGCCCCAAGATAATACGTAGGCTAAGCATCTACCGTATAGGTATGAGAAGAGAGACATTATTAATGATATATCACATGTATATTCGTCCCATTTTGGAATTTGGCTGTGTACTTTTCTCTGGAGTTTAAGCTTACAAGTTGCGGCCTCTAATCTGGAAAGAGAAGCTTTGCGCTTATGCATTGGCCTTCCCAAAACAGTTGCCAACAATGTGTTGTATCTCTAATCGAGGGTCCCTCCGCTTTCTTGTAGCATTCGCCTTCTGACTGTTCAGACATTCTTCAGAATTTATGAATCACTATTACGCCTTTCAGAAACAGCCTTTATTTCCACTACGGAATCATTTTTTGCTTGCTAGATGGCCGCGATTTTCCACGCAACAAATTACATTTGTGCAAAATTTACTGGAGCCTCTAAACGTACGTATATGCGACATCATGCCGAGTCGTTATAATTCAGCCTCGATGGAAATTCGATTCGACCACATTTTTCCTAATAATGCCAAATTACTTCCCCATAATAATTTGAATGGTTTACTACAAGATCACCTGCGCTGTAGTACAAAGAACATTATTATTGCTACAGACGCATCGCAATACAACGAAAAGTCAGGAGTTGGTATTTTCAGCCCGATTTTGAATTGGATTTATTCCCTTCAACTACCCAATTTTATACCCGTTTTTGTGGCAGAGTTTCTGGCAGTATTGCTCGACTTACGCAAGTTAGAAACAGCAATTACATCAGCTGTCATATTAACAGATTCTCTAACTCTCTGTGCAGCACTTTCTCTTAGTGCTGATAATCACTTAACAAGGGCGTTCCGTGCACTAGTACCTGCGAATTTAGAAAAGTACGATTAGTCCGGGTGCCTGGGCATAAAGGGTTATTTGTGAATGAAATACCCGATTCCTTAGCTAAGTCGTGAATCAGCGAACCGATTCTACCGCTCTGTCCATCATCCGCTTATGTGACTGCTGCTCGATTCCGCAGACGTACGCTTATGCAAGTCTTCAAAGGTTCAGCACTAACAAACTCTACAGAATATCGCCATTTATTATATCCCTGGCGAAGAGACTTTTGCCGCACTCGAAAACAAGAAGTAGCTATCACAAGGCTGCGTTGCCGGGTACCAAATCTAAATTTCTATAAACACAGGTCTGCTCAGGCACGTTCGCTACTGTGTGCATTCTGTGATGAACTGAAAACAATAGATCATTTCTTTTTCACCTGCAGGCGGTTTAACACACTACGGAAAACCCTATTAAAAATACCTTTGCGTGGTATTGGTATGGACTTATCTTTGCCTGTCATTTTGTTTTTCGGAGCTTTCATTTCTGCTTTCTCTAATGGGACAGTATGCGTGGCCATCCGGGACTATATTGATGAAACTAAAAGGTTGATTAATTAACCAGTTTCATTATCCTAACATGTCCACATAATTGTATACGTATAAAATCAGATTATTGCTCTATTCTAAGAACAAATTGGTTTATGTAAATAGTTGTAAGCATTACATTAAGCACCACACTTGCCTAGGCTATCGGTAATCATTCTGTTATACCTCAATCATTCCAAATCTGAACAGTAAATTTTAAAACCACTCGATTCTTGGCCCATCCCCCACAGTGGTTATGCGCCACTAACAATAGGAGAACAACAACAACAAGAACAAGAACAACAACATGGTCCACGCCTGGATCTAGAGAGCTCCCCACCAGCTTTTGGTGTGACTATGCTGCGTGTTGCGCACAAGCCTTGTGGTTTCTAAATCACGATATTTAGTCTTTAGTGTTACGTTGTAGGATGGCGCGTAGCATTAAAAAGGGCAAGTGACATGAAATATTCGAACGTGCCTTGTTTCGTAAACGAACTTTTTGGGGGGCAAGTTTATGGACGACATTGTAGCATTCACCATACCAGTTTTCCCTGGGCCTGTTTGTTGTTTGCGCAGCATTACCTAGAAAATAACATGAGTGATAGCCTGCATTTGTTTGCAAGCTTGCATTCAAATATTTTTGTAGTACGCAAAAAGAGTGGCATGCTCCAGGATGTTTTTTAAAGAGAGAAGACAGTATGTTCTTGATACTCTCTTTATGATTACATCTCAAAGGTGCAAATTTTGGACTAAAAGTGAAGTCTTGCGTGTCTACCGGTTCAGAATTACTGCTATCATGCTCCGTCACAGATACATTTGAGTCAATTACCGGTAGTTAAACTGCCAACCTAATACGGGGAATCGGTCTACAAACCTTCTAAGGGTGTGGAGTATGAAAAACTTGAGCTAGATATTCTAATGTTGATATGAAATGAAATGACAAATGATGAACATTGCCACAGGCAAGGGATGTTTAATTTTGGTGGACATTCGTGAGAATTTGCGTGAGCGATGAAGAGCTAAATACCAATTGTACATGTGTGACAGGATGAAACTTGATAATGTTGACAATTTGTGATGAATTGTTCCAAGTGCCAGACAATGATCGGTAAAGTTAGCATGAAATTTCTTTAGTTAAGCGTGGTACTTACAAGAAGTAAAGAGATGCTTAGGAAAGAGAAGCGCTAATATAAGCTAGGTTCATGGATGACCAACTCGCCCTACTTACTACACTGAAGCCTATTATGCATTTGACGACTTACAAATGGGCTCATATAGGGTGTTATTGTAAAATATTTAGATACTTTACCTTTTGACTTGACCCCATAATATTTTGGAGTTGGAGAAGTTATTTCGATGGTTCTGTCACAATTAGAAGATGGCATTTGAGACGTTATTTTTTGTGAAGGTTCTTATAAACTTTGGATTTCTACACCATTCTACTTGACCTGTCCAGCTGCACTTCAGCGTGTGGCTTGGTGAGCCTAAGAAGTGATACCTCACGCTGTGCTATGTGCTGTTTAGCCCACGTGACCCCAAGGGGGCGTCTCCTTTGGCAACATGTCTATGCTTTCCCTACGTAAATAACTCCGCATGTTACGTGTTTTCTGCGGGAAACAGTTGTAAAGCGATTTTCAAAGCAAATTTAGAGTGGTGGATAAGCAAAAAAGCATTCCTCAACTGGTGTTAAGTTTGCTGTACAGCTTCTGTAGGAATAAGAATGTATTCTGTGTGTATGATGTCATTGTTATAGTGCCGGCCATGTAAGAATGCTAACAAAACTGGCTCTTCATAAGTTTACTACTTCTAGATAACGGCTGTTTTTGTTTTCAGAGTGCATTCTTTGGTTATCAGAAAAAAGCAAGGATTCGGTTCCGCAAGAGTGTTTGGATAAATTCGACACTATCTGTGGGGTTGGCAATACGTTATACCGAAAAGATTTATGTCCGGATGAGGAAACCAGCAACTAACTGCCAGAGAGACCCTGTTTGGCTGAGTAGAAGAAAATCATAAATAAATTCAAGCTTGTGAAGCAAGTTTCTTTATTTCTTCCTAAAGGGGTTGTATGAATCGGTAAACCGACTTTACAAACCTCATGAATCACTTTATATTGAAAGTTAGTTCATAGCAATCAACGCCGAGCAGCGACAGCATTTGTTGCGAGGCGAAGACTAAAAAACGCACAAAAAAGAATAATATCGCCTCTTAAGAAATCCAAATTGAAGGACACACGATTTACTGTCAGGGTACGAAAGTTACAGTAACTTATTGGTGCTTTGTGTAATGGAAAAAGTGTGAAAACCTATATAGCCTCTCTTATAGAAGCCTAAGTAACTCTGTGGACGTGAAAACGTTATGTGGCACGAAGAATGCCGACCGACATCATCATTGCAGTAGAATTCACGTTCTTCGCGATGATGTAGAAACCAACTTCACCCTCTCGGCGCCCGAGACGCATTACCCGAGGTGGTATAGCAAAGTGGGAGACAAAACGTGTGGCCTCTATTTCAATAGCGGCGATTGACTTGCTGGTCGCTGGAAGATGAAGCAGAAACGCTGGGTAAGTTTCAGTAGGCTAAGAAAAACTTGTACTTACAGACTGTACAAAGGTTACACAGGTACGGACATCAACGTTACAAAAGAAAAAGAAAAACACTTCGGAAATAACAGTCTTCTGTAGGGCGACCCTATGGGTTTCGGCAGAGTGGACGGTGCCTAGCACCTGAAGCCCAGCTAGGAACACTTGGCAGAGTTTTAGGGCATCTTCGTATTCTCTCGGTTCTTCGCCCTTACACAACTCTCAGCGAATTGTCGCCTGCTTGTTCACCGATAGGACTGCACTTGGTAAATCAAATACCCCACCACGAAAACACCACCTTTGTGCACATGCATATTCATTTCTTTCCTGAAATAAGACAACTATAATATAAATAAAACACAACTAGAAAATGTCATGGAGGCAAGAGACAGTTTAGCGGCGCACAAACATTTAGACTCAGAGCTTTACGTACTGGTTTTCTTGGCCATAGAGACCGCTTTCCTAGACCACGCCAAATTCTTGACGACGGGGCAATATCTGTTTGTCTCCTATGTGCTGTAAGAGGAACCGCTCGCTGACCATTGGTGGCTCTACTTACGAGCTTATTTGCGCAGAAGCTGTCGAAGACATGCTACTGCGACAATACGCACTCAATCGCCGACCGGGCGCCCGATCATCACGACATCCACCACGCTCTCACCTGTCGCCAGCTCCCCAGCTTCGATAGCTACGGAAGCCAGACCGAGACAACACGTTGTCGGTGACCTGAGAGTTTTCCCACTGCGCGCTGCCTCGAAAAGACGCTTGTGAAGACAGCACGCAGCTGGGCTTCAGCTCAACCGAAGTGCGGAGTCACCGTGCCGCTCTGGGTGCCGGAAGAGGCCCATTGATGCGCCGACTGCCAGTGCCGTGAGGAAATTAGGGGGCCGTCACAATTACGTTCATAATCACCCCTTTCGTTGCCCACGCGGCGGTTGTTGTTTTTTTCCGAGTTAACAGCAACTGGAAACGCTCTACCGTGCCTGGCGCTGCCGAACTACGCGGCGCACTATGCCGGCACCGTACTGTCCGCGCGGTCACGGCAAATCCAGTGGAACACGTTCCGACTGAGTGCCAATAAATTAATGCTGCCTGCAAACGGCTGGCCAGCCTTCCGAAGCTTACGACACAAAAAACTAACCCCCTTGCAAGCAATTCTAACCAGGATCCTACAGTTGCCATCACCCAACATGATCTCCTTCGTCTTATTTGCCTTCACTGACTGGCTGCATTTCTTGTACTTTCAACACCGTGCCCCGCACCAGAAGAAGTACGCAGCAAGTCTAGTCCATACATCTCATACGTGCCTCTTGAGTGCAGTGCCGACTTGCGTTTTGATGGAGAAAGGCCACAAAAGCCCACCGTGACCATGCTCTGCCTGGTATACTCGAGGTTTAACAAAGGGCCTAGCCAAATGATTGCACAGGTCACAGAAGGCGATGTTCTTCTTGCACATTTAAAATGCTCACAAGTGTCAAAGCATGGTTTGTTATTTTACGTGAATTAGGCTTTTCGCTAATACAGCGGTAAGCCTGCGTAATCACACAAGGTCAAAGCCTCTTTCTAGGAGTGTTACACTCAGTCAGGCATTCGCCGCTTGATTCTCAGAGTGAATCAAGCTGTCACACGCCGCTACGTCTACGGCAGCAGAACTTGCGGCTTTGCGTGGCGCCCTAGAGTACATCAAATCTCAGAGACCGAGTGAATGGGCTGTGCTTTCAGACTCGAAACCGGCCCTACAGAGCATGAAGTCAGTCCTTCGACGAGGTTGCCATGAACAGTTAACTTACGAAGTTGTCAAGCTTCTTCACCACGTCACAGAAACAGGCCACGAGGTCAAGTTTCAGTGGCTTCCTGCCCATTGTGGGATCAGTGGCAATGATTCTGCAGACAATGCCGCTCGCACATCGCACCAAGAAGAGCACATCCTTTCAATTACTTTGTCAAGGACTGACGCTGCAAAGCAACTTCGTCACCTGGCACGAAGTCTGTGTCTGCAGGAGTGGAACACCTCAAGCATAAGACATACGAGACTCTACCAAATAAACCTTCGACTGGAACTTCGACCTCCATCCGGACGTCGTCGACGTGAAGCTTCGCTTTTTTGTCGCCTTTGGTTAGGGGTTGCCTTCACAAAAGCATATAGAACCCTCATCGGATTGACGGACAATGCGGAATGCGACGTCTGCTGCGTAAAAGAAGGCATGGACCATCTGATATGCCATTGCCCTCGATTTGCCTCCGAAAGACAGAAGCTTTTGGACGCATTGCGACAATTGGATGATCGGCCACTCTCTATGCAGATGCTACTGCAACACCGTCCTCGCCTTTCGTCGGCTCAGAAAGTAGTCAAAGCTGGCTTGTGCTTTTTGAGGACTACAGGCCTACGTGACAACCTTTAACTTTTGTGTAATGCCACCGTTGGATACGCGCCAGCCGATAGACTGACAATCCTTTTTTCTCTCTCTCTCTTTCTCTTCTCTTTCCCCTCTCTCTCATCTTTGTGTCCCCTTCCAATTCCCCCAGCGTAGGGTAGCAAACCAGGCATGTGCCTGGTCAACTTCCCTGCCTTCTCTCTTTTTGTTCATTCCCCCCCTCCCCAGGCATTCGCAACCTTTTGTAATTCTCCTTCACAACGCATATGTATATTTGTTATTTGTCGTTGCCTGATATAAAAATAGAAATACATCCTCAAATGAAGTAGGCTCGCAGGAAACTGTAGGGTGGGAAGGGCTGAATGGGGGCTCCTTCGCAGACTGCGTACGCGGAAGCTAAACCAGCTATGGGGTATGGGCTTGTCCAACTCTTTGAAATGGTGTGGACAAATATTGTGGTTCATAAACGTTTGCTGATGTCTCATGTGTTGCTAATGAATAAGCACGCCAGTCCAGCGTTTTTGCGCAAGTTTATATACACAATTGTCCCATATGACCACTCATTTTAATATTGCGGCAGCACTTCAGACACACCACCGAAAAAGCAGGTAAATACAGTTATGTAGTGTCAGCCTTTAGGCTGCTCTGTAAAACTTGGACCAGGCCAAGAAAAACAAAGACCACAAAATATGATTATTAGGTCAGGGTTAATTCTCAACCACTTCCTCATGCACAATGCCTTTGTGCTTCGGTTAGCATTAAAAAATGAAGCAATAAAAGTTTTCTGGCCGCGTAATTTTTAATGACACTTGTGAAATTCATCATACTCGAAAGAACGAAGAATCGTTCATAGTGAACCTGGACTTTCTCGACATTTTTCACGAGTTTTATGCCCTTTATATGAGGGTCTAAAAAGACATAGATGTGCACCATTATGGTAGACAATATATCATATATTCTCTGATTAGCTAGTACATGTGTCTTAAGGGAAAGAGAAAAACAAAATCAGTAGAAAGCATCTACATATACTTGTTGGTATTCTAAGGGAGAGCTATGAGGTATGCAGCTATAGCCAAATGCTGTGAGCTTCAGCTGCAGAACATCCATTCAGGAAATACGAGCGTCTGTTTTAGTGTGGTTCCCTATAAAGCTAATTGAATGCTGAAACTGATTGAATGTTGTATAACCACTGCTTACCTTCGAGTACCATGAAAAATCAAAGCTTACTTCCCTCGCCTTTTCTACGTTCAAAGGTGCATAGAAAAAACTTCATGGTGAGGCTACGTCTGTACAACAGACAGCGCACTGAAATCTCAATCAATACACCCGGAATAAGAGCAGTGTTGAAGCTTTTCAGATGGCACACCATATATTGAAACAATCTTGACAACTAATGATAAGAAATTGGGTACAGCTTGCTAGCAGGACAACCAAGAGGATCTAAATATAGGATTTTTTTGTTTAGCACTGCTACGAAAATGCAATCATACTTCTGTGAGGATCCGCAGCGTATCCAAGGAGCAATCTTTCCAGGGAATGAACAGTGGAAGCTTCTTTTTCCGAATCAACGTGAGCTGCTGGTGAAATATCTGTCACTCGACCAGGTTTTAACAATTTTTGCTGCATTGAACAAATTTCCGATGAACCTATGGGGTATGACAACACATGGCACAGACTGCAAAATTTCGGGGTGACAAAGGAGGCACGCATATGGGTAAACTGGTATGCCGCATAGGATTCAAAATGCTTGAAACGGTGACATACTTTTATTCATTGATTCAGCAAGATAGCATGAAGATATCCAAGCCTTTGTATCCAATGTATGAAGAAGACAGGTACCCTTTTCAGCTTTTCGAACAGCGGCAACAGTTGAAAACGTGGGCTTACCTTTGGCATGTTGCCTGCCACTGTCGCGTGTTGCCCGGTCGGTTGCTTGCCAAATAGCGAACGATATGCGTGCGCTGCTTGTCAAAGGAGACAAAGCGAGTCATTTCATCCAATCTGCAGCAGCATCAGTTATTTACAGAATGGTCCAACTGAGCACAATTTGTGTATTGCCAGAAACTGATAACGGTGAAAACAAAAACACTTGCATTACACAGCCTTAACTTGGCGCACTCTATTTTATTGTAGTCTAAATTATATACACGCTCGTTTGCCTGAAATGTTTCTTTCACGTTGTGGAACAGCTTCCAGGTCAATCATGGAAGTATTGGTACTTTATCACCTTCCAGAACACAATTGTGGCTTGGTGAGCCTAACAAGTATACACCTAACAAGTATAGTTTAATTATGAACAACTGATGTAGGCCTTGGAAAGAGCGCTCCCTTGAATGAATAAATAGTACCAACCTATCTTCAAGCCTCGGATGCTCTAGCGCTGAGATTATGAATTCCTCAAGCTCTTTCTCCCAGAAGCGCGCCATTTGCCTGGTGACGCCTGAACGCATTCGACACTCCGTCTTCCAAAACGAGGCCCCGTCAGACGTGCAGCTGCATGTACAGACAATACGGCTGTGTCAACCTTGTGTTTTCAGCTGACATGCACGAGGGCAGCTACAATGTTCTACATGTGAAAGCAGTGCGAATATTTTCAGGTAATGTGGCGGCGAATATACACCCCAGTTATCGTATGGGCTCTTTACGAAACTCACGCAACATTTTTAGATATTTTAGGATGGTTTTGCAGCGATGATCTTTGAGAAGTGTACTTCAATTGATGAAACATGTTTAAATATATATATATATATATATATATATATATATATATATATATATATATATATATATATATATATTTACATATATAAGGGAAAGAAGTGTATACCTAAGGGCTCGTTTTTCTGTGTTTTAACACAATATTATTGAGATATAACAGACAGTAATGCCAAGGAATGTACAGGGGAAGTTATTAAAACCAATGGAATGTAAATAAGAAGAAATATATATATATATATATATATATATATATATATATATATATGCAGGTGTGGTGGTTGAGTGGCCGTAGCTTTGCAAGTAGTCAAGTCGAACCTCTGTGAGCCGTCACAACGTGGTTTATTTCGACATTTCGGCCTAGGGTCTGGCCTTCATCAGGATTGAGGGTACAGTTTGTTGGTGCTCAGCTTTACAAATTCTAGAATCAGAGGGGGAGAGACAGAAAGAGGAAACAACGACAGAAAAAAGAAAAAGAAAAAGAAAAAAGGAAAAGGAATATAAAGGGTGGACTCTCCCGGGCACCTCCTTTCAATATTCCTTTTCCTTTCCCCTCCATCTCTCTCCCTTTTCTCCTTTTCACCTTTAGGATAACTGTGGTCTGTGTATTTTTTCTAGGGCGAAACATCGAATTGAACCACGTTGTGACCGCTCACGGAGGATGTACTTGACTATATGCAAACATGTATATATACTTTAACTAGCTCCTCCGCATTGCTAATTGAGTTCTGCGCGGAAGAAAAGTAAATGGTTTACGAGAAATCAGCTTTTTTAGTCCCGTGGTAATGATTTATCTTTTATATATCGAAGATTATTTCGTTAACCAAGTTAAAAATAGCATACGCGTAGGTTTATAAAACAAAGAGCTTACTCAGGCTCATTCAAGAAAAGCATTTCGCTTCGAAGGTTCACAGAAAGAAAAAAGCCTTATTGCCGCAAACACACAGTAAACGTTTTTTAGCTGACTAGCACATTACTCTATCCGACTGACTAAATAACTCATTGAGCGTAGTAAGTCTTAGGATGATTCCACCAGCGTTAATTTAACGATGTGGATGATAGTGTCAATGCACTTTAGCGCCAGTAAATACATCTGATTTACGACTCCTCTAGGGTCATTTAGTAAATTCGGCCGCACAATTGGCTGAGTAACGTGATTTTTTTGCGCAACGTACAGCGCAGCTGTACCAGCGTACTGCTGTAGCTCCATCGTTAGCAACAACTACATAACTGCTTAGCCAATACAATTTCAATATGCCGGAAACATTATGCTATCATATTTGTTCAGTGCGCATACAGTTGGACAAGTCTATGTTCTCGCATAAAAGCCAGAAAAGGGCCGGCGGCTGTCGATGACGAGAGGCGTACGCTGCTGGAAGCGTTGGCACCGTCGCATTGATTTTTGTCGCTTCTTCCTCGGACACTGTACACTACAAAAAATACTTTATTTAGGTTCAATGAGGCCACTGCTGGGCCGTATTGGGATTCTCACTCATCGAAATTTTGTATTCTGAAACCAAGAAGCACCGGTAACACTTGTACGTGCTCGGTCGGTCGGCCTAACCTTTAGTGGAAATCGTGGTGGTAGAAGGAAAGGCTGAAAGTCATAGTTGCTGGGAATTGTCTCGCCGTATGTCGAAGGTAGAAGTTAATGCATTTCAGCGTTGCACTCACTTTGTTAGTTTTAAAGTAGAGCTCAAGTAATTGCGTATGCAAGAATTGCAAGAGTAGTGTTTGTAGCTAGGCGACATCAAGCAACCGCTGTATTTTGGTAATCGTGAGCTGGAGCTCATTTAATTCTCAATAACTGCGCGGCGATGTAACACATTTACTGTCTCTGTTCACAGTCATCTCTCTAGTTTTTTAAATATCACAACAAAGCACCCTATGTCGCATGCCATACTGATGTATTCATGCACGAAACTTAAACATTAACGGCCACATTCTACGCTACGCAAGAAATGAGGCATCGTTGACGCCATCGAAAAAAAAGAAAACGTGCTAGAAAGCGTAATGAGTGGCGTTGGTTTTTATTTCCATTGTAAAGATATTTATCTGCGCCTTCCTGAGTGAAACACTACAAATACTATGTAATTTCAAAACTGTCATCTGCTTTTTTATCACGCCACTATCATACACCAAACTTTTATGATACCACCGTCATCCAGCTTGTTAGTCAAGCCATCCGCCAAACACGTTTTTATTCGTCACCATCAGCCGGCATTTTCCACCTTCGCCACCATTGGCTCGCCACCAATAACACCATCTATCACCATATTTTTAACTCTCACCATCATCAGCTATTATCACTACTACAGCTTCCACAATATCTAATATCAATTTCAGCATATCCACTATCATTTCCACTATATCCAGTACTATTTCCCCCATAGTCATCAACGATACCAGCATTCACCAACCCCCCGCAGGGGCGCCTGCGCAAGTAGGCGTTTGGTGTGTAGCGACACCACGGACCCGAGCTAACGGGGGAGTTTCGGCTCCCTCCCACGCCTAGCCGTGCATGGCTTTGCCGTGTCCGGGGAAAAGGGGATCCTGGGGGTTGAGCCAAAGCCGGGTGATTGGAGCTTTAAGGCCCCCCGGCAGAGGCAACACACCTCTTTGGCCCCGGCTTCACGTAGACGGCACCCCTGGGCTGACCCACCCAGGGGAAATCGGCAGTCGCCTTTTCCTAGCTCTCTATTCCTACATCTTAGTCTTTTCTCGTCTTTAAATCTGTCCTGTCTTCTACTCTCTTCTGTTTACTTCCAAACTTCCTGGCGGCAAGGGTTAACCCTCTGCAAATAGCCTACCTTGGTCTAGGCGCATTGGGTTATGGCAGTGTTGTACGGCTGACGTCTGCAAGCTTTCAGCACCTGTAAACTTGCAGCGTCCCCTTGTTGGGCTCCGTGTTGGGTGGCCGCCAACGCTGCTGAAAAAAAATAAGACCGGCATGCATAGCGCATTTCCTCTACTATCTGATCGTACCGGCCTAAAGCGGGTACGCACCGACGACATAAATCTCTTCAACCAGCCAATAGAAACTTTTCCCCACTTCCACGTCATTCACTGTGAAAACACCGGAAAGCAAGCCAGGACCGTATCTTCTTTCGTAGTTGCCAGGTGTCTTACGGAAACTCTCGGGGCTGGATACAAAGTAACCAAAATGGCGAGCGGAGACCTTCTTCTAGAAATTCGGGACAAAGCACAATTTGTAAAGCTAAACAGCCTCTCAACGTTTGGTGACGTACCGATCACCGTAACACCACACCGATCCATGAACACCACTCGCGGAGTGGTATCTGATGCTGACTTACTTGAGCTCACCGAGACTGAACTTTTGGAAGGGTGGAAGAGCCAAAATGTCACTAATGTACAGAGAATTATCATCAGAAGAGATAATAAGGAAATACCAACGAAACACTTGATACTCACGTTTGCATCCAGTAAACTACCAGATTCCATTCAAACAGGGTACACAAAGACATCTATCAGGCCGTATATACCAAATCCTCGTCGTTGCTTCCAATGCCAGAGGTATGGCCACGGCTCTAAAACCTGTCGTGGTCGCCAGACTTGTGCACAATGTGGAGTCCTAGGCCACGTGTCCGAGAACTGCAAAGAACCGCCACACTGTGTAAACTGCGAAGGAAACCATGCCGCATATTCACGCTCCTGCACATCCTGGAAAAAAGAAAAAGAGATAATTACATTGAAGGTGAAGGAGAACATTACGTTTAAGGAAGCACGGCGAAGAGTCGCTCCATTCTATGGACCTTCATACGCTGATGCGGCGCGTCAGGGGGCACCGCCGCACCAACCCTCGCCACCCCTTCGGCCCGCGCAGAGCGAGCCGTCGGCTGTGGCACCTGCCCCCAAGGCAGCTGTAGCCCAGGCTACACCGCCAACTCCCAAACAGAGAGCGGAGACTCCAGAGTCTTCGGGTCTCAAGGCCTCCCCTCACCAGGCGAGGCCCAAAATCCAAACTAACAGCCCGCACGTGCGGGCATCCAGTGCCTCCGAGGAGGCAATAGATACGTCGACACCCTTGGTGCCGAAAGAGCGGCGTGGCTCCTTGGAGCGCGCCAAGAAAACAAAAAAGCAAATAACAGGGCCTGGTGATGGCCCTGTTAAGTGAACTCAAACTCCCCTTCTAAACAGCCACTCGCTTGTCGTACACACAGCATTATTTTACATTCACCATGAACACACAAATTATACAATGGAACGTCAGGGGCCTTCTCAGAAACCTTGACGACATCCAAGAACTCCTACACGAACAGTCACCAAAAGTGCTGTGTGTACAAGACACACACCTTCATTCAAAACACACAAATTTTCTTCGTAAATACGCTATTTTTCGGAAGGACCGTGATGATGCCATGACATCATCCGGAGGTGTTGCCATCATAGTGAATCAAGGAATTGCATGCACACAATTACAACTCCAAACATCCCTTGAGGCAGTGGCTGTTCGAGCGGTTCTTTTTGATAAACTGATCACAATCTGCACCATTTACATTGCTCCTAGCTATCAGCTGCAAAAACGTGATTTACACTCTTTAATTGATGAACTTCCGGAACCTTATGTTCTCCTTGGAGACTTTAATGCGCATAGCAGGCTATGGGGTGACTCTCGGTATGACGCGCGAGGTCGACTGATCGAACAGTTCCTTCTCTCGTCGAGCGCGTGTCTCCTAAACCGAAAAGAACCAACCTATTATAATCTCGCCAATAACACCTACTCATCCATAGACCTGAGCATAGTATCTCCATCCCTTGTGTCTATACTCCAGTGCAAATTCGTCAGTAATCCATACGGAAGTGACCACTTCCCCGTAGTTTTGAGCACAACGACAGTAACTGAGTGTCCATCACGTGCTCCCAAGTGGCTCATAAACAGAGCCGACTGGGAGCAGTTTTATACTATTGCTAGCCTAGGTTGGAATGACATCTGTACTTTGAACATTGATGTTGCGGTGAACTACTTCACAGCGTTTTTGATCGATGCTGCAACAAAATGCATCCCACAAACAAATGGACACCCTGGAAAACGACGTGTGCCATGGTGGAACTCTGAATGCCGAAACGCGCGCAAACAGCAAAACAGAGCTTGGAGGCTGCTTCGGAACTCGCCGAATGCCGAAAATCTTGAAACCTTCAAGAAAATAAAGTCTCAAGGCAGGAGAACGCGTCGGCAGGCCAGAAGAGAAAGCTGGCAGAAGTTTTTATCAGGGGTTAATTCATACACACAGGAGGCTAAAGTCTGGGACATGGTCCGTAGGATAGCAGGAAAACAAGTACACACACTTCCACTCGTAAACACTCAGGGTGATACCTTGGAAGATCAGGCAAACTTCCTCGGTGCACACTTCGAACAGGTATCCAGCTCGTCCCACTATACTGACACTTTCCAAAAATACAGAACAAGAATAGAAAAGCAGAAACTCGAACACAAATCCACTAGATACGAGGGATATAACCAAGCTTTCAGTCTTGCTGAGCTCCGAACATCTCTGAACTCCTGCAGTACTTCCGCCCCAGGTTCAGACCGGGTGATGTATGAAATGTTAAAAAACCTACCAAACGAAACCCGAAAAACCTTACTTTGTTTGTACAATGCTATTTGGTCTTCTGGCACTATTTCTACCTCCTGGAAAGAGGCTATTGTTATTCCCCTTTTGAAAGAGGGCAAGGACCCTTCTTTAGCTTCGAGTTATAGGCCTATTGCACTTACAAGCTGCTTGTGCAAAGTCTTCGAAAAAATGATAAACTGCCGACTTCTACACTTTCTTGAAACAAACAATTTGCTCGACCCATTTCAGTGCGGGTTTCGAGAGAGTAGATCCACGACAGACCACCTTGTTCGTATCGAGGCACAGATCAGAGACGCCTTCGTCCATAAACAATATTTTCGCTCTGTGTTCCTCGATATCGAAAAGGCTTATGATACAACATGGCGTTTTGGAATTCTAAGAGACCTATCCCACCTTGGCGTGCGCGGAAGAATGTTTCACATAATCAAAAGTTACCTGTCAAACCGGACATTCCGTGTCCGTCTGGGCAGCGTGCTCTCCCAAACATTTGTCCAGGAAACAGGAGTACCACAAGGTGGCGTGCTTAGTTGCACACTTTTTATTATCAAAATGAATTCTTTGCACTTGTCCATTCCCCACAATATGTTCTATTGTACATATGTCGACGACGTTCAGCTTGGCTTCAAGTCATGCAACTTGACCATGTGTGAGCGGCAGGTTCAGCTGGGTTTAAATAATGTCTCGAAATGGGCAGATGAAAACGGATTTCGACTTAACCCACAAAAAAGCACGTGTGTTTTGTTCTCTCGAAAGGGAGGCATGCACTCGGAACCTGACATTCGACTGAACGGGCAACGTCTGTCCGTCAAAGCCGAGCATAAATTCTTAGGCCTAATCTTGGACAACAAGTTGACATTCGTGCCGTACATCAAGTATTTAAAAACAAAATGTTTAAAAGCCATGAATGTTATAAAAGTGTTGTCGCGTACTACGTGGAGTAGTGATAGGCAATGCCTCATGAACCTCTATAGAAGCCTCATTCGCACCCGCTTAGATTATGGGGCCGTTGTCTATCAGTCTGCTACTCAAAGTGCCTTGAAGATGCTGGAACCCGTGCACCATTTGGGCATCCGCCTTTCTACGGGTGCTTTTCGCACCAGCCCCGTAGAAAGCCCTTACGTTGAGTCAAATGAGTGGTCGCTTCATCTGCAAAGAACTTACATGTCCTTTGTTTATTTCCTTAAGGTGAAAGCAGACAAGGAGCACCCCTCATACTCTACAATTAATGATTTGTCGAGCTCAACTCTGTTTCAAAACAGGCCTTCGATGAGGCAGCCCTTCTCAGTTCGCCTGAAGTGTCTAGCTCAAGAAACTGCAGTGTCACTTGAACACAGTTTAATGGCTCCTGTAGCATACCCGCCACCGTGGCAGTGGCAGACTATAGACTGTGATGTGTCTTTCCTAGAAGTTACAAAACATGCACCTATTGCCCACATCCAAACATACTTTTTGGAACTGCAACACAAATACGCACGTCCTGAGTTCTTCACAGATGCCTCCAAGACTAACTCCTCTGTGTCCTACGCTGCTGTCGGCCCATCCTTTTCGGATGCTGGCCCTCTACATCCACGCACAAGTATCTTCACAGCGGAAGCTTAGGCGATACTTGTGGCAGCTAAACACATCAAACAATCACAAATACAAAAAGCAGTAATTTATTCAGACTCCCTCAGTGTGGTAACGGCTCTGCACAGTCTTAAAAAACAAAAAAACCCGGTCCTTGTCTCACTTTACTCCATTTTGTGCACACTTTACGCACTCAAACAACATGTTGTAGTGTGCTGGGTGCCAGGGCACCGTGAGATCCAAGGCAACGTGAGGGCTGATCAGCTCGCTGCGTCCATCCATGAGAGCACCACCATTACATCCATATCAATCCCGGCCCTTGATCTTAAGCCGTCTCTCAAACAAAACCTCCGGGACTACTGGCAGAGCAAGTGGGATACACACACACAAAACAAACTACACATTATTAAGCCACACCTTGGTCATTGGCTGCCCGTATCGAAATCGCGTCATACAGAGGTAACACTAACGAGACTCAGGATAGGACACACATACACGACACACACATATCTGTTGTATGGTGGCGATCCACCATTATGTGACAGATGTGGTGAATCCTTAACCGTCCTTCACATGTTAATTCAGTGTAAACACTTAGAAACTCTAAGAAAACAAAATTTTCCAATACTCTACCGACAACATATACCTTTACACCCTGCAATGTTTGTCGGTAGGGAACCACTTTTTAGTCATAATTCATTGTTAGCGTTTTTAAAAGAAATTCACAGCTTTCATGTCATATACCCGGGCATACCGTAGCATGACCTCTCCAGAGAGGTTTTTGCTGCGGTGGCTACACAAGAAAGCCCATGCCTCACGGCCCTTGGACGCAAGGGTTTGAACGAGTGAGGCACTTGTGCTAATGCCATACATATCCACCATCGTCTTTTATTATCACCAACTTTTGTCATCTGTTCACATCACACACACCTTTCACGGCATGGTCATGATTTTATTACTTGTATGTTTTTACCCGCCTTACTGCGAGGTGTTTTATGGCCCTTATACAGCCGCATATCACAATCATTGTCCATATTTTAGTAAGATGAACTGGCGCTCTTTGGCCGTGAATCGGCCCTTGCGCCATAAAACATCAAACATCATCATCATCAGCATTCACCAACCAAGGATTTTCAATAAGGTTACATTTGTTATCTCTATGAAAATAAACGTATCGGTAGCAGCCGGAATCAAATTCAGACATTCTGCGTACCACTTAGGCATGTTACTACGCAGCTGCCTAAAAAAAGATTGTACGAAGGCGTCAGGTTAGGAAAAGGTCACTTGTTGTTGCAGTGCTGGTTTGCTATTTTTTCAAAGTTAGGCTTATCAAAAGTTATGTGAATTGGTGGTGGAGGTGACACATCGGTTAAACAATTGTATACATAAGTGTAGTGCACTGAAGCCGATTGACGTAACAACGGCTGCACCAGAGAAAGCAAGCAGATGTGTAGCACAAGTACTACACATAACTTTGCATCCCCTGGTGTTGACTGCGGACATTACTCCAGTAAAACAACTGGCTATATAGAAAAAATTGGAAGATCACACATACCTGGGGAATCGATGTTTTGTGAAGCATGTGGATGGATGTTGAAGGTGCTTTATTTTTGTCATTGAGCGAGACGTCCTAAACTGGCGCTAACTGTAATACCAACTGGCCATAAACTGCAGTGAGCACGGGCCCGCATCCAGGAGAAACAAATGAACAAGTCGTCTAGTACAGTGCGCTCTTTCGCTCCTCGTCACTCAGTCTTCATTGTGTTGCGTCACTAACCTTCATCTCTGCAACTACGCGGTATTCTATGCCCAAAGTCTGTATTGTTCACGCATGATAACCGGTGGAGTCGCTCGATATTCCGAGCCATTGATCCAAACGCCTTCTGCTAGCCATGTACCTGACCAGTCATAACATTTGTCCACCGGGCAAGCCGGAATATACGAGGATTGCCCCTGGAGCTTGAGCCCCAACAGGAAATGACGCCAACTACACCACACCCAAGCGGTACAGGAAATACTCCGACAAATAATTACACGCTGGAGAAGTCACGAGTTTTTAGGGTGTTTCGTGGCTTCATTTTAAACAATCTCGTTGACTGGTTCGCTCCCTTTGAGCGCGTTGCTGCTTTTAACAAACGGACCGACGCCAACTTGCTGCTTAATGTCTACTTCAGCATTGAGGATAGCGCTCGTACTTAGTACGAGAACAGTGAACCCTTATCGTCGTGGACGATGTTTTGCCTTCGTAAGCTGGCAAGTTACGCCGACCCCATTGCCATGAGCGAGCGGAGTGGGCCATTCAATCATGCATTCAAATGCCAAAAGAAAGCGTGATGATGTACGTGGAGGATATAACGAGCCTTTTTCGTTGCGCTGACCCGGGTATGGCAGAAGACAAAAAGTTACGGCACCTAATGAGAGGAGTTTGTAGCGTAGCGCTAGTGGCGGCTAGCTGGCGAGAGAAAAAGAGGAGCGCCGGTGGCTTGAGGAGCGGGGTGCCTCCAATGGTCCAGCTCTTGGCCTAACTGAACGCTGCAGCTGTATCTCCGCGTAAGCGTGCATCCCAAATAAAGCTGTGACCTCGACATGGGCTCATGGCCGCCATCTCGTCTCGTTCCTCAAAAAATTGGTGACCATGAACACGCGGACAAGCGACCGACGTGGCATTCCTGCGGCCGAGCTCCCCGGCCGTGAACCAGCTAGCACAACCCTGGCAGTCCTAATGAGACCCGCCACTGCCATCATTCCGCACCTCTCGCCTAGAGTCATGGTTTGAGTAGTATGCGGTGGCCTTGGATCACAACGGTATCTAGATACAAAAGTTCATGTATGGGGTATATAAATATCATCTTCCACACAACCTCAAACGCCGCCTCACAAACTTCTTTTGAAGCCCTCGCCCGTAAGATCATCTGCGAGACGCCATGATCACGTTTTACGACATCAAACGTGATCCTTTCCTAAGGGCGAAAGAGTTGTGCCTTGCTCATCGTCTTCTAGGACGCCTCCCGCACCATGGCCACTCGAGACCATTGCACTGCTGGCTAAGAGCTTCGCAGGTGATGGAGACTATCTTTCTCCTTCGATGAAGCTGTTGAACGAGAGACCCACGACCCCGGAGTTCACGGATCCTGCCTCTGGTGTATCGGTGCTGCCAACAAAGGCATTCCCACTTCTCTCCGTTGTGGATTCGACACCAGCCGCTACTTAGTGTGCCTTCGGATTCATTGGAGAGATCTGGAGAGCTGCACTATCTGCCCCGAGCGATTCGACGACCTCAGACAGGCAGCTGACCTGCCAGCAAACTCCATGCCTGTCTCGGCAGCTGTAGAAGCCTGTGACTTGGGGGGTGCCACGGTGCTGCAGCGCACGCTACCAACTGGCTCGCATGCCTACCTTGACCATGACCAATCTACTGTGGCTAGAATAGAAAAGTGCGATGAGTGGCAAGCCGCGTCTACGCAGCGCACTGAGGCCTCTGCAAAGGAGCCGCATGGGGGCGCACGTAGCCGTTTATACGCTGTTTGCACGTTTCCGACATTTTCGTCCAGTGCGTTTGTTCTCGTTTATTTTGGTGTGGTGGCCCTCTGACACCAATGCTTTTATTTGTACTCACATCGCGCCAAAATAATGTCATTTCTTCGTCCCGGGGTGCAGTACAGGCTACAACTCAGCTAAAAAGATGCATGCGTTGTTCGTCGTTGCGAAGAACGAATCTCTGTTTGCGCAGTGGCGGAGAGCGATCCCGCGGGCTGACAAGCTGCTATGAGAAAACTCCGCTGTGTGCGCGCTGCACTTCGACGAGAGGTACATCTTTCGGTAGTTCGAGTAAACTGTGAACGGCGAAATTTTTCGCGTTGAAAGGGACAGGCCCATTGGCGTGCACAGGATTTCCGTTCACGAGAGAGTGGAAGGCAAATGTTCATTGCAGTGTCCCCAACTCATAATGAATCAGTTTATGAGGCAGACTTTATGCTCCCCTCCCAGGTGACTAGGGGGGCGCCTACATCCTCTGCCCCCCCTCGTGCGGATGCTATTCATTGGTTAGGCTGCGCACAACATTGCATGAGCCTAACCAATAAAGTGACCAAGTTTTTCTCCTCACCCATTTGCGTTTCCACACAGAGGAACTCCAAAAGGAGCTAGCATCTTCCCGTGAAAAGAGGATGTACTTGAAACTCAGGCGCGTCACGCAGCCAAGAAATATGAAGAGCGCATTGTTGTAAACTGATAGTTGGTCACTACTCGGAAATGCGTTGTATGACCAGTGTGCAGAAAATAAAATACTTTCATCGAGATACCGCTCCCAATTCTCGCCTCTGAGTTTGATTATGCGTTACCAGAAGTAGCTATAGCGAGGCACGCGTGCTACGAATGATGGGGCTTTGTTTACAGATCATTACTTGAGGAAATAATGGTTCGCTGTTGAAAGTGTTGCAAACAATGGCCCACAACTGAGTTCATCGTTCCACTCTTCTACCACTTCACGTCGGTAACATGTTTCAGTGCCGTCACACGCTCATCTTGTCAATATTTCAGTTCTGTTACGTACCCGGGCCGGCATCTTGTAATTCCAGAAGTTAGCATATTGCTCGTTCACAATTTGAAGTGGTGCACAATGTATTTTAAATGTTTCACATGGTCCAAGTGCGTGTTTCATTCCCGTCTCTCCGCAGCGCATCGCCGGTTTGAGTGACGTGAAAACGTGTGTCAGCGTCACCTGGTGGTTTCCTTTGGAGGCGTTACGCGCTAGCCGGCGCGTTCATCACACTGCCCTACTTTCCCCACTGTAACCTAACTCTCCCGGCTACGCCAGCTCCCACCTCATGTCTTGCCACTAGCGCAGCCATTTTCTACGACCTACCAACCGTCCTACGAGGATCAGGACGTTGCTGCTGCCATCGAACAGTCCGCCAGGTGTGTCTTCGACGTTTCCGGCTGGTGGTCCACGAGGAATGTTGACCAACCATCCGTCTTCCTCGACCTTCTTTGCCTGAAACATCTCAGACAGGTCAGGCTCCAGGGCGGCCACCTAACCACACGCCTCGGAGCATGCCACAACCACGGACATCGTCAAGATCGCTATTCACCCCCCCGATCGCAGAGGCATCGCCGTCGACGATGTCACAAGAAGTTTCTTATTGCTATTTATGGCTGGGCCTTCGTGATGTTGCGACCATGACGGTAAATCCCGAGGACTGTCCACCTGGCTCACCACAGGTGCAGCACACCGTGTATGTCCTTCCAGACACGCAGGTAAACCATCCACTAGCCTACCTTCACGCGTGCTCGAGAATTTCAGCTGTTATCCCAGAAACCCTCCGCTCAATCTCTGCTCGCCCAACATCGGCTCTCCCTAAAACACCGAGTCATCTTATCGGTGTACGCCTACGCATTGTACGTCTTCATATGCCAGAAAAAGCCATCTATCGGCGCCTTCTGAGTCAGCTCGTCTTCATGTTAAGCCATGTCGCATTTCAACTGTCCAGAGCGCACGACTTCCAACTTGTTTGCACCCTACTCAGCAGACCATGCAGCTGCTGCAGCTGGTAAGATTCCACCGCACGTGACGGTACCAGCACCCTCAACACACTACCTGCGTGGACCACATTCCCTGTACACGTTCCTACCTGCAGCAATATGAACGTACATCTTGACCCACTGGACTGGCCATACTACACGCATGCCACACGTCATCTTTCATACATCAGTGTCGAGTGTGCACGTCCACCGACCTCACCGAAATGGCCCATGTGTGTTCTCAGCTCTTGATCATTTTTAATCTTGTTTATTGTACCAACAATCGGCAAAAGCGTTCCTTCATTATGTTCCTCGACACCCAGCACTTCTCCCAGTGCCATCCACCAGAGCTGTTGGACTGCTCCGTACACCTTCTACCCTCACGACGTTCGGACTTTTCTAGTGGAGATTGTAAGAACTGCCGCACCCGCGCATAGTGTTCTTCCTACGCCTTATACGTCCTTTTCTTTGGCACGTAACACGCTAGGCGGAAAGCCCTCGCAGCATAGCGCTAGTGGCAGCCAGCCGTCGAAACAAAAAGACGAGTGCCGCTGGCTTGAGACGCGTAGCGCCTAAAATATTCGCGTGCTTCTGGCTGGCTGTATACGCCATGGCCACCGCTGTACTTCAGCAGCTCGCTTCTTCTCTGAGTCGTCCTTTCATTAAACCAGCGACGACAGCACGTCTTCGTGAGACGTCGTCACTTAACTAAAAATAAAGAACAGCACTTCGCTGGTCCCGATCGAAGCCTCCAAAGACTGTTGCGGCGTTTTTTAACTGAAGCCACGACCATGAATAAAATGCTGCAGGAGCGGTTGGCTGTGTACGACCGCCATATCAATGCCGCTTCACTGGCAAACCGGATTGGAGTTGCGGAGAGTAACGTCAGTCTCAAAGCTCTATGCAACCTTATTCGATCAGTGGTGTGCGACGCGCCGTGAAATATTCACTGCCCGCCACCTCCTATGGCAATATCTATATCAAGCCTCGTCAGGAGCGAAATACAGCAGGCTGTACATGTCCCGCCTACTAGCGATGCTTCCCCTCCTGTACAAATGGAGCCTCGGCGTGCACCAAATGTCGACGCTGTGACCATTTTCGTCCTTCCTGCTTCATACGCTGAAGCTGTGAGCCGTTATACACCGCCACAGCACTTCGTTCACCCCACGCCTCAAGATGCACTTCCGTCAGTCCAACCAATCTAGCATTTCGAAAACTGGCAGCTCCACCTGAGAAAATCGGATGAATGGTGCACACCGGAAAGGCGACTGCTGTGCTACCACTGTGGTGAAGACGGACATGTATACAGCAAATGCCACTACCGCCGCCTAGGGCTTCAGGGTTTCGGCGTCGACTCGCCCATGCCAAAACTTCACCAAAGACCCATAGCTATTGAGGAATACCTGTCCTAGTAGCACATGCCACTGTCCCGCGGCGACATTCAAGCTTACCATCGCCAAAATGGTCTTCTTTAGGTGTCCGAAACATTTAAGTGGTGGTGCCAGCGTGGTCACTCAGTCCTTGGCAAGAAAACTAACCCTTGCGACCTTCGGGGCGAAGTCGCTGATAAACAATGCGAGTGAGGACCACTACCGACGTGAGTACGCGGCAGCTGCGATTCGACGACGATAGCTCCCGAGTTAGAAAGCCAAAATTCCCTGCACATACCTGTAGTGCTCGACGGCTGCCACAATGCTAGTGGGTCATTAGACACAGGGGTTGAATACTCCGACATTAGCAGAAGAATGCCGATGCATCTCAAGTAAGTAGCTACACCAAGGTACGGAACATTAATCTGTTCAGCCGGTGGGCACGTCGTCATCCCTGTGGGTATGAGCACGACTAGAATTTACATTTGCGGAAGCACATTTTCTCGCAGCTGCCTCATACTTCTGAAAATCTCTCGAGACCTCATCCTAGGCATCAACATTTTACGTGAATACGGTTCTAAAATTGAACTCAGAGAGCACACCGTGACGTTCTCGACAGACGGAGCAGCAGAAAAAGCTGAGGACAGCCATCCCGGCGCTTTTCATGTTTTGGTCGAAACAATCACAATCATCCAGTGTCAAGCGTCCTTGTTGATGTGTTGTGTGAAGAACTACGTGACGTCCAGGCATTCGCCGAAGGCAGCTTGGTACTTTTGTTCAGCATAGGTGTCTGTGCAGCCCGCAGCCTCATTATGCTTCACGACAGGCCAGTCACGCTGGTTGTGACAAATTTTACTTATGAGCGCCGGCATCTTTTTTGTCGCACAGCTAATGCTTTGGGCTATACTATCAAAGACGGTGCTGAAAAATTTGCCAGCACATCAATAAACAGCGGGCTACAATCTGCATTGACAGGCGTTCCTACAGCTCTCGCAAAGATGTACATAAATTCGAACCTCACGGAGCCAGACTGCGCAGCGCTGCAGGAGCTGTTGCCTAAATTGCAAGTCGTTTTGATTGGTCCTCAAAGGTGCGAAAAACACCCCTTACAAAACACCAGATTATTATGCACACTCATACTTTGCCCTACATCAACAACGCTAACGAGTTTCGGTCAAGAATGTGGCGCGATCAAGGTTCAAGCTTAAGAAATGCTCCTGGACATGTTCTACAGCCGTGTAATAGTACAAGGTCATCGCCAGTCGTTCTTGTAAAGAAACAAGACGGAAAGTGGGGTTTCTGCTTGGACTACAAAAAGCTGAAAGAAGTGCCTAAAAATACGTAAACCTCTGCCACGCATCAATGATTCACTAGACCGTCTATGGCGTGAAAGGCATTTTTCATCTACGAACTTGAAAAGCGCATACTGGCAGATTGATGTTGATAAAAGAGACCGAAAAAAGCTGATTTTGTTACACTGCATGACCAGTGTGAATTGAAGGGGCTCCACTTGGGCCTGTGTTTCGCACCAGCGATATTTTAAAAAATGATAGACATTGTTCTTACCGGTCTGTAGTCGAACACCTATCTAGTTTATCTCGATGATGTCCTATTGTTATCGGTCACCTTCGAGGAACACTTGAAGTCTCTGCAGGCCTTTCTGAAAGCGCTGCGCTCTGCGATCCTCAATATGAAGCCAGAAAATTCTACTTCGGCTATACAAATTGCAGGGCCGTGTTGTGAGCGCAGATGGTGTTCCACCTAACCCAGACAAGACAACCGCCGTAACTTGCTTTCCAGTTTCCATTGACAAGAAAACAGAACGCTACTTCCTCGGCCTTTGCACCTACTATCCTAGCTTCATCGGCAATTTTTCATCGTCAATCGCTGAGCCTCTGACTCGTCTCACGCATGATAACGTACCATTCGTTTGGAATGAAGAGAACACGGCTTTTATAGATCTACGTAAGCGTATGCAGGTACCAACAGTAGTCGCTCGCTTCGATGAGGATGCCGCCTCCGAAGTTCAAACCGACGCGACCAATATAGGCCTAGGCGCAGTGCTAGTCTAACTTAAAGACGACGCCGAGCGAGTAATAGCTTACACCAGCCGTATCCTGTCTCACACCGAGATGAACTATTCCACCTCGGAGATGTTCTGCAGAATACGTGGGATCAAGTCCTCCTAAACTTAACACTCTGCCGTTAAAAAACAACATGATTCACACCGTTCCTTCTCGTCTAGGAACACGACGTCTAGACCATGCTAGTTGCTTTGTTGCCACACGATTACGACGGTTCGCTCACACCTGACGCTGAGCAGCTTACTCAGTATGCCAATGAAGGTCCACAGTTGGCACGCCTGCACATCACGCAACAACAAACTACAGATACACGCCGTTACATTCTTCGCCATCAACAGGCAGAATATCATGCAAAAGATGTGATTTGAGCATGAACTCCGGTTCATCGCCAAGGGTTTTCTTATAAGTTCTTAAGCCGTTAAATTGGACCCAACAAAGTACTGCGTCGTGTGGGTAACGTGAAATATGAGGTCATCCCGGTCAGAACCATGTCACCCCAGCGTCGAATGCACCACGCTGAGATTCTTCACGTTGTACGGCCAACACCATGCTTCACGCGTTAATGCGATTGTTTCACGGCCTTATTACTTAGTTGTTGTTTCTTTTTCTTTTTCAATGTGCCCACAGTGTGCTCATTTGGTTTTCTTCCGCTTATTGACCACCAGATGCTCGAGTATCGGGGCGATGTTTCTTTTTTAATTTCATGAGAAGAATAAATCCACCCACCCATTAACGGCGGCGAGCACGAGCCCGCATCTATAGAAAACGAGAAGAAGTCGTTTTGGACAGCGCGCTCTCTCGCTGCTGCTGCCCGCCGAATCTTTTGGTTCTGTCGAGTCGCTAACTGGCGTCTATGTAACTACGTGGTATTTCTTGCCCGTAGCCCTTCTTTTTTACACGTGACAATATGTACATGTTTACGCACGCACATGCAATAAAAGCCGCATTTATTTTATATACAAAATGTGTACAGTCACACAACGATGGAACTGCAATGTTGATATTAGCAACACCAGAAGTGGTAAGCCTTGGTGAAACGCAGCTGTTTGTGCTGGTGAGCGCGAAGATGGCAGCCCTCAACACTGCTACTGAAATCCTTCTCAGAGGATGGTCCCCATCTACAACTTAACTTAAACCAACATAACAGCTGTATCATGGCAGTATCTAAGTAATGTTTATAAAATTGGATATTAAGACTGCAACCACAATTGATGTTACGCGAACAATTGAGTCTATTTGAAAAGCATATCCGAGGCCCAGGGAGGCTCTGTGGAAGAACACTTTATTCACGCGCAGAATACTAGGGTTTGACTTCTGCTGGTGCAATGAAATATGTTGTTTGCATTTATCCGATCAACACAGCCAATGACATCTTTTCTTAACGCTCAAGCATTAAAGTTACCCATGTGTGTTTTCGCATTTCCTGGGTAAATACAAAATGTCCATCACTTCTGGCACAACCCGCATACGAGTGGCACATACCACGTTGTTTGTTGAAAAGTGTTTGATGATGAACACTACGTCATTTCGACATTTTATATGTCATAACTAGTGGAGCATATTCGTGAAACCATCTTATAGTATATATATACTACACAGATATATATATATATATATATATATATATATATATATATATATATATATATATATATATATATACTAATCAGCACAAAAATTACGACGCCTACGCAAGTTGTGCTGCTGGTGCTCCAAAGCCACCACACCACGTTCATTCCTCAAAAGAACACAAGCAGTGTCATCATCAGTTTCTACGCTCAAGGTGCACTTGTGTGTTCCAGAACGCAACAGTCAGCCTCGCCCACCAGAGCTCTACTAACCACGTATTGCTGCCCTCTCCTGTGAAATATTTGTGCGACTTAACGGAACTTCAATCTGATGTGGAACTACAGCCCATTTGGACATTTTTTGTGCGTACTAAGACTGCTTGTTCATCATGCATTGTAATATGCAACGCACGCATCCTTTCGAGGCCAGGAGGAATCCTGTAACGTAAGAAGGTAGCGATGGTTAGGAGTTGGAAGTAGATGTGGAAGAAGTGAGAATGGGAGAAACATGGAGTATGAGCCAGGCCACTTTGCCTATTCATCATAGCGATATATATATATATATATATATATATATATATATATATATATACATATGGTCGTAGGTTCAATTCCTGCTCACGATTGGTTATTTTTTCACCCACTTTCTTCTTATTTACATTCCTTTTGTTATAATAACTTTCCCTATACATTCCTTGGCATTATTACCTGTAAGATATGAATAATATTGTGTCAAAACATGAAAAAACGAGCCCTTATGTATACACTTTTTTCTCTTATATATATATATATATATATATATATATATATATATATATATATATATATATATATATATATATATATATATATATATATATATATATATATATTTGGAGAGAAAGAGAGAGAGAAAAAGAGATTGATAGAAAGATAGATAGATAGATAGATAGATAGATAGATAGATAGATAGATAGATAGATAGATAGATAGATGGATAGATAGATAGACATGTGGAATGCCAGTTGGCTGCAGTACGAATCGCAACATGAAAAAATAACTGTCTATTAACAAGGCAGCGACAGCGATGCGACTATGCCAAAGCTGCGCTTGAACAGCTAGAGAAAGAATGATAAAAGCGAGCCTGGTAGCTCGGGTCTTATAGCCACCCGTTGGGAAGTCATACTCCGGTGAAACTTCGGTGGCGCTGTCCCTTATCGGATGCGTATTAGACCCGAGAAGTTGGAGGGGCGCTGCCTGGCGGCGTGTCTGGCTGACCTCATGGCAAGGATGCTTGGACGCCTGTCGTGGCTATAGACGTGGCGTGCCTAGATAACACGCGCTCATATCATGCGCTGTTCCACTGTTTGCGATCGCTTTTCGCTTGAATCGAGCTTCAGATGAATGCTGAAAACAGCATCTATATTTATCCTAGTTCTAAAAATTGACAAAACACTTTTGTTCAGTACAATGGCCAGCGGATACCGCACTCCAGGGTACACACATTGTTTGTGTTTTTACGCTGATAAACTCGAGGATGGGTTCGATTCTCTGCTGTGGCTACATCATTCTGACGTTAGTGAAGAGCAAGAAAATGTTTCATGTCCAGTATTCAAGTCTTGGTATTTACACATAAAACAACCTGCTTACAATATTAGGTTCATGTTTTCACGAACGATTTCCTTCAGTTATACGGTGTTTTCACTTCCAAAAGTTTTTGTATCGGACACATTGACCTGTCTAGCCATGGACAGATTTTTTTGCCTATGTACCGAGCTCTACACACAGTTGCAAAAACCCCTGTAGTATCGAGGCTCACAAAGTATCTCTGTAGCACTTGGATGAGAATGCCACTGCAGCTGTTGTATTTTTTTTTTACTGCGTACTCGCTTACTCACCATGTAGTTTGAGGTTTTCTTCGCAGAAATAATGGTGCTTCACCCAGCTATAGAACGAGTTATGGTTACCTGAAGAAGCCAGTACTTAGAGAGCAGCATCGTCGCAACGGCTCCGTGGCACTCGTAAGTATACCCGTTTAGATAGTTCAGTCGTAAATCATTTTCCTTGCATTGGATTACACCTGAGCTTCATTAACTTGTATGTGGGCATGACGTACGAGAACAGACGCTGACTCATTTAGGTGAAGACCGTTTAATTATCACGTGAACCACGTCCCCGAGAGCGCCATCAAAACTGTTCACAACGCTCACTTAAAATTTCAATCACTTGCTTTGAAAACGCGCGACGTTTGATCGGAGCAGCAGTTCATACTAACTGGAATATACAGCCACATAATTTTGGGGTGACTAGCTGTTCAGAAGAAATATTCTCTTTAGGTACACTAACATCTAAGCATTTCCCCGAACGTTTTGTGTGAAGATATACCTTTGTCCAACATTCTTGATATTATAAAAGATGTAATAAAATAGTTTTGTGGGAGACCTATATAACGTGCTTTTCAGTAAAAAGCGCAACTTTGTCAAATCACCCACCTGATCTGCATAAAACCGCAATGTAATTAGTGAATTCAAAGACATCCTAATTTATTTGTAATTCTTCGCGACGCATGTTCCAACCCCGAAGTGTACACCAAGTTGTAATGAGGCTGTTATCATTCATCACCGTAAAGCTTTTTTACCACAGCTTTCTTGGCGTAAGCGGTGAAAACAACAAAGGCGTTGCCGCGTTGCGAAACAGTTTTCACATTGACTCTCCCGTTCAGACGGTGTCGAAATTTGGGCTTGTTGGTGCATTGTGACGACTGAAAAGAGCGCTAATAAACGGGGACACAAGAAGAGGACACACGGCACAGGCGCTTATGTTGTAAGTTAGCGCCTGTGCCGTGTGTCCTCTTTTTGTGTCCCTGTTTCTTAGCGCTCTTTTCAGTCAGTCTTCAGACGGGAGTTTTGCCCATCAGATCGTCACAACTTCATTCAACTTAGTTAACTTTGGCTAGCAGTGTGAACAGCCGCTTTCTATCTTGGTAGAAGTGAATCACAGCAATGTGCAGTTATGCCATCCATATCGCACAAAACCGGGCACACAGCGAGCGCTGAAAGATGCGATACTCGGCCGTGAAGCAAGTGAATCCTTGCCATGATGTCACTTCACTCCGACTGCCACGCCAGGAGTGTTCGTTCTCTGGGCTAATATCAGCATGCGGACGAGTCACGCTGTCTGCGCCCGTTTGTGTGAAGTGTATCGCCACATCACTCCTCTCCACCGCCCCCACGGAGTGCAGAGCCCTCAGCGGGTCTGTAGAAATCTAAGAAGCGTACTACAGTTTGTCGTGAAAGGAGTGGGTTGCGACGTGGCAGCTGCGGAAGGACGCCATTGACTGAAATTTTTTATGGACGTCGAAGCTGCGAGTGGCGCCGAAGGCGGAGAGCCATCCCGAGTGAAAAGCGCGAGCCGGTGCGCACAAGATGTGGAAATACTACCGTCGCTTCTACCTCGCCGTCAACCCTGTTTCGTTCGGCATGAGATGGCTCATCTACTTTTGCTGGACCGGAACGTCGCTTTAATCTGAAAGAATGAGTGGCCACAATGAAATAGACATGGCACTTACGTTTTTGTTTAAGTGGCAAGCCACTTGCCAGTCGAGCATCAGCAGAGAAGCAGTAGTGCAAGCAGCATCTCAGCTCGAGTGTGCCACTGAAACGTATGAAGTTCAAAACGAAGCAGCGTTGTCGTTGCGACAAGGAAGCCGGATAGGAGTTTGAAAGACGCGCTGCCGGAGTCATCATCCCATGGCAGGAGCGCGCAAGCGTGCCCTCTATGAGTATCGAGTACGCTCATGTGGCAAGGTAAAATACGAAGACCGATCTGTTTCGTCACATGCCTGAGAGGGATCAGTAGCTTTGGTGAATGCTTGAGCGGTGGCTGGTATTGGTACACCATAGAATGGTGTCGGGGCCACTTTCCTGAGGTTCATTGGTAAACGGACGCTTGGGACGACGTTGGCAGGTGTCGTAGCAAAGCCGTCAAGTCTCGTGAAACGAGACTTGTTCGTGTCACGTGATGTGTATGGTGCCATCTTCTCAGCTGCCTCTAAAACAATGTCTTGCGACGACCGCATGGTTACCTTTGAATTAGTTGATGCTGTATCACGCAAACCCTGTAGAATGAGACTTCACAGTTTTTGTTGGCCTTACGTGATTTTCCTAAAAACTTTGGCAGGATAAGAGATAGGGATGAGGCACTCATTTGTGCACTTGACGCGCTCAGTATCATCTTGGGTGTGTCATCAGAAACCATGTGATGCAATGTCTGCGTGTTCAGCTGTGAACTGCTTGAAGCTGCAGACCCAAAACTTTGTGTAGGTTCGATGCTAACGTTTCGCATGGTAGGTAGTGAGTGAAGTGGCATTGCCGGCTGAGGTAGGGCTAGCAAGAAACCTTGAAAACGGTGATACGCCTGTGGTCCCGGACTAAACAGCAGGCATCACAGAGCAGGTGGAAGCACGTCTATTGCGATGGCGCACCTTTTATGCTGCGAGATCATGTTCCGCAGGCAGAAACCAGCCTTCATCTTGAGGAGCTGAATGGCTGGACTTCCTGGCGAAAAGTTGGGAAATTCCGGCGATAAAAGAATACAGGGTGCTATGGCTGTATAAGTGGTGGCGCTTCTGGACCAGAGCTTTTGGGGGCGTGGTCGGATTGCCAATGTTTTTGAGCCTGAAGTTGCTCTAAAAGTTGTACTTCTTGGCGAAGAGCAGCAATGACTTCTTGCTAGGTCATGGTGGTGCAGTTAGTTCAATATTTAGGTCACCAGATGTGGGATGCCAGATCAATGAAGAACGCATCCTAACATAAAAACGTAACTGTTTATTAACTTGGTAGCGACAGTGAGGCGAGAATGCCTACGCTGTGCTCTATTGGTTAGAGAAACAATCAAAGCGAACCTGGCAGCTTGAATCTTTATCCACCTGTGGTGACATCAGCTTTTAGTGAAACTGCGGTGGCGCTGCAGCATGCGGCGGAGTTAACCTGGCTGCATCGGTTTGTGCGCAGTGTGTCACCACAGATAAATATGTAGTGCATGATCATCATCATAATCAATTCCTGACCATCACGCCGCGCCTCTTAAGCAGCTGAGGCTAGCTCGAGCTGTTCGAGAACAGATCGTGCGCAAGCGCCTGGTGAATTAGACGCTGCAGCCACCACCGCTCCGCTTCGGCAATCGCATTTGATAATGAAGTGGCGAGAAAACGACACGACCACGTTGGCCATCATCCCGTCTTCCTCTCTCGCTACATTGGTGACCCAGAGAACACGCCCTTCGCCGTGCTGCCCGCTGCCATATTCCCGCGACTGTGCCGCCAGTGCTGCCATTTCACCCGGTCTACCCTCGAGCGTGGTTTATGCGGCTCGCTGCCATTCTCGCGGTCAGTGGCATCAAGGCACAGCCTATGATGCACGCAATCCTGCTGAGCACCTTCCCGGTTGAGCTGCTTCATCTAGCCGCCGAGTCGTCCTCCAGCCCGCGACCCTTCGACTACCTCTGCGCTGCGGCGCTCGCCTGCTAGGGTGAAACTTACCGCTCCCTTCCGGGGAACCGCGAATTCCAGGTTTCTCCTCCACCCCAGCGAGCGGTACCAGACAGCCCGCAGTCCTACCTTGACATACACCTCACTTCCCTGTCTAGAACTACTTCTACCTCGAATCTGGTCGCAGGAACATCCAATTTTGCACCGGACCATGACCATAGGGTAGAAGACGCCCCCACTGCAACTGACATCCCCTCTGAGAGGTGCATTTTCTCGAAGCTCACGAACGCTGCTCCGTCTCACCTGCCTGCCGCCTGCACGTCTTCCACAACATCGACGACTTGCAACACCGTGGCCTCACTAGACTCTACGACGACCACGTTGCCACCCGCCTCGGAGCCTGGCACAGGCAACCTTTCGCCTGTTTTTGACTTCCAGACCACGGAGTTTTCGCCTTCGACAACGTCCGGTAAGTGTCGATGACGACTATCAGAAATCTTTGAGACCGTACCTAGCTCCGCGGCTGTGCAGTGAAGAGGTGTGGATACTCGCTCATTTTCTTTCTCAGGAAAGCAATCGCTGCACTTTTTTCTGGTGAAAGGTGCGTGCCTGGGAGCGCTAAATGTGTGGAGATTGTTGTATATTAATCTATTTGTTTTCCGTTTCGTGATTGATGCCGTAGGTGGCGCCAGTGTTGTTTATGTATATGAGCACGCGCAAGTTGAAATAAACGGGCTTTTTGTTCCGATGAACACTCAAGTTGTCTAGTCGTTCATTCATCGGCGGCACGCCCCCGGTACATTGGCGATGAGGTTGCTCGTTTAGAAGGGGTTATGATTTTTGTCATTTTCGCCGACAGTTTCCCGCGCCATGAGTGTTTCCGGACTGGCAACACCACCCCCGTTCCTTCCCATGCCTGGCTGCCCTGGTGTTGCCTGGCCGCAATGAATCCGCATCTTCGAGAATTTTTTGCTCGCATCTGGTGTTTCAGACTGTGCGCCGGACCGTCGCGAGGCGCTGTCCTAACCCACAGCCTCGGCGTAGAAGGCCAGCAAATATTTCACACACTACTTCTTCAATCTTCGGCCAACGCAAATTCCCGTGAGCCAACTACTGATACGGATTCGGGAGCTGTCAGTACACTTCTCAGACACAGCATAAAGCGTCGTCGTACGATACCACTGTCGCAGCGCTGCATGCACATTCACGACAACCACAAGTGTTTTGGTCGAACGGCACTGGTTCGGTAGGTGCGTGCAGCAAGTCGGTGAAGCAATCAATGAGTACATTACCGCGTTACGTAAGCTTTCTGCTTCGTGCTCTTTTCCTTCAAAGAAAGATTTCTTGCACGACCAGTTCATTGCGGGCGTATTATCATGGAACTTGCGTGAGCGGTTGTTGCTTGAAGGGTTTTCTCTTTCGTTCACTTGAGCTGTACCATTAGCAACGCAGTTTGAGCAGGCAACCAATGATTGCAAAGGATTCGCTACTGCAGATGTCCAGAGCATAAATGCTCAAGAAAACACCCCTCCGCCCGCATCTTTGGCCAGCGACCCCTCTAAGTGGTCGCGCAGCCGACAGGGCCAGTGTTACCGGTGTGGTTCACCTCGGCACAACGCATCTTCGTTCCGCTGCCCCGACAAAAACAAGTGGTTGCATGGTTGCGGTAATACGGGTCATTTTCTCTCAGTCTGCAACAGAAACGCGGCTCATGTTCGTGAACAAGACTACGAAAGTTCGATAACTGAAGAAGTACTGAGTATTCTTGCCGTGACGACATCCACTCGTCCCGCAATCTACGTATGGGTAGCAGTTGGTGAAACGAACTTAACTTTCCTCGTGGATTCAGGGTCTTCAGTATCGATTTTGACGCATGAGCTATTGAGGCAGCATTTTGAAGGTCAGCAGCTTTAAGCTGCTCGAATTAGACTACTGAACTGTTAGAAGAAACTCGTTCCAGTGTGCGGTTGCTTCTTTGCTGATGTCACGTACAGTTACTGCACAACAATGCTTCTTTTTATGTCGTTCAAAAAGGCACCTTGCTTTTGGGTATTGATTCAATTAGGGCGCTCAGTCTGCAGATTGATGGGTCGTCACTACAGTGCCTTGAAACGACAGCGGTGCGTACTAGCGCTCGAACGGAGCACACTGCAGTCATGACAGAGGCGGAGGAGTCCATTCACCTTGCATCAGAATTAGTCGAAGAGTGTGGTGCTATTTTTGATCCAGGACTTGGTATCGCAAAGGGTTTTGTTCATTACGTCAAAACACGGTGACAGTTCAGCCAGTTACTTCAAAACTCAGGCGCCTTCCATACCCACTGCGGCCAGGAGTCTCGAAAAAACTGCGCCGCTTGAAAAAAATGGACGTGATACAGCAAATAGAGGCATCCGAGTGGGTGTCACCCATTGTTGTGGTTGAAAAGAAAGTTGGAGGTAACCGCCTTTGTGTAGATCTTCGACAGGTAAACAAAGCTGTCGTAGCAGATAGCTTTCCCCTCCCTCATACAGAAGAGCTATTGCATAGTTCTGTGAGGGCAACCCACTTTTCCCAGCTTGACCTTGCACCTAGCCTACCATCAGGTCATGCTTCACCCCGATGACTGTTATAACACACGACGGCCTCTTTCGTTTTAAGCGCGTGTGTTTTGGGTTTGCGTCGGCACCATCTGTTTTCAGAGTATGATGTCGGACATTCTGCAGGGCGGCAGTGGCGTCCGGTTCTATATCGATGACATCATTGTGTTTGGGAAGGCAGAGAGGAGCTAATGGTGAATCTTACCGCCGTGATGAGGTGCATAAAAGAGGCAGGACTCAAATTGAACACAAAACGCGTCATTGATACACCGTAGCTTGCGTTCTTGGGCCACAGGGTCACCGAAAACGGTATTATGCTATTGAAGGAAAACGTTGCTTCCATCCGAGACACTCCAGCGCCTACGGATTCAGCCAGGCTTCGATCATTTCTGGGATTTGTCGAATAATATTCTAGGTTTATTCAGAATTTCGCTGACATGGTTGAACGAATGCGTGTCCTGCTAAGAAAGAGGCAGCAATTTGTTTGGTTTGACGAGATAGACGCTAGTTTCAGAAAGACCAAAGACGCGCTGGCATCTAGATCTATACAGAGAATTTTCGATGAATCTCTTCCAGTATTAGTGTTGACGGACGCATCAGATTGGGGCGTTGGAGCGGTCCTACAGCAGGTGAACGGACATAAACTTCACACTTTCTTTTTCACGGCTCGAGTCCTTTAACCAGCTGAGAGGAAATATTCCGTAGAACAGGAAGCGTTGACCTGTGTTTGGGCGTGCGAGCGGTGGCACGTGTACTTGTAGGGACGCCACTTTACGTTGCTCACTGATCATCAAGCCTTGGTGGCATATGCTTTTAACCAAAGGAACAGGAAGTGTTGTACTCAAGGGTAGCGCGATGGACAGAGCGCCTACTACTGTACAACTATACTGTCGAGAACCGCAAGGTGTTGGAAAACCATGTGGCGGACGCACTCTCACGCCTGCCCGCGCCGTGTTTCCAGGAAGAAGAAACGCTATTTGACGAGGTTGTATAAGTTCTCGAAATTCCTTCCTGCATTACCAGAGAAGCAGTTTGAGCAGTCCCATTTGCAAGATTGCGCACTGCAACAAAGCAAAATCTATGTGCAATCATCGTGGCCTGTACACACATCTTTGTCACTCGCACACAAATCACTAACCCATTTTGCTGTTTTTAAGTAAGAAATCTGTTGTATATTGGTCTATTTGGCTTCGGTTCCACGATCATTGCCGCAGGTGGCGCCAGTGTTGTTTATGTGTATAAGCATGCGCAAGTTGGAACAAAGGGGCTTTTGTTCCGATGGGGACTGAAGTTGTCTAGTCGTTTATTCATCGGTGGCACCCGCCGCCAGTACAGAGAGGTTCTGTAAAACTCTTTGAAGTCGCTGTTTGGTATTGTAACGTGAACTTGAAGCACTTCCGATGCTGATGCCATTGGTGTAAACCGTGATATGTACTCTCCGATATAGTGCTCCTATATATTTGACGCTCTTAGAGACAGTTCTTAATCCAATTGCATAGCTTGCCTCCTAAGCGTTCATGGAGGCGAGAATGACATCGGGAAAAACTGAACCAAAGCTGCCTCGATGTCAAGGAAGACGGCTCTCGGAAGATGATCAGTAAAGAGATTCTCTTTGAAGTAAGATACAAGTGCGATGAGATAGTCGAGAGCCGACCTGTTCTGGCGGAACTCGTTAATTGCTTGGGGAAATTCGCTGCTGCCTTCTGGAACCCATTTCAGTCGTTTGTGAAATACTCGTTTCATAAGCTTGCCATCTCAACTCAGTTGGACGACGGCCAGGAAACTGGTAGAGCTTGTGGGCTGCTTGTGAGTTTTCAAAATGGGCACCATTTTCGCCAGTTTTCACTCCGGGGATACAACACCGCACATCCACGGCGAAATGTGTTCTAGGAGTCATATGGCGGTCAAATGGGGTAGCTTTGCAATGGCTTCATGGGCTACTTTGTAATGACCGGGTTATGTGCGCCTGTTTGACTCGCCGCTAGCAGCATTCAGTTCCTCAATTGTAAAAGGTATGCCTGGCACTTGCACTGTTGTCAGTGAGTTTCCAAGCTGATTACCTGCAGATGAGGTTTAGGGTATCGATGTTGTTGATAGTAGTGAGCAGTATTTTTTGAGAGCTCTTTGAGGGATTCTCGTTCATACAGGGAGAGTGCGGTGAAAGCGTGAAGCTGTTTGAGTGGCATATGCGCATACTTTCGAAATCCACCAGATCTTGGATGAAGGTTCACGAAAGTCGAATGTTGAGCAAAAGTTGACAAGGTGTCGATTATGACGCTATATCTGTCGACGGACTCGGATGTCTTCCAGACACTTTGTGTGCAAAACTTTCCTTATAGCTCTCCTGAGAACAAACAGCACACAGTCTTTCAAACACCTCTTCATTTGACGGATATCTGTCGTTTTTCATTGAAACATGGGTGCATTTCTTTTAGGCAATGAGCCTTCCTTGCAGGTAATTCGCTATCGTTGGTAGCGGCAGTAATTCCCTTGCCTGCGGCGTCTTTGTACATTTCCAATTTGTATATCTCCGGATAGCTCTTCTTGATGCCATGTTTGCAACAGCAGCTCATCTGGTCAATAAGTAGTGAAGAATGTCGCGTGTTGCAAGTGAATGTCGCGAGCAACTGAGCTTGTTACGAAGGCTACGTTGATGCAGCTAATAGTAGTCGTGGTGCTTCGCGGGTAGCTGATGCGGCCGACATTTTGTAGTGTGACGGTCTAGGCTAGTTGGTGTGACATGACGATATTTATAGCGCGAGAACAGAACTCCGACAAAGAGTCTTTTTGTCGGCGTTCTGTTCCCGCGTTATAACTATCGTCACATCATTTCGATGTTCCGTTGAATGTTTTCAGAGATGCTCTGCAAGCTTAGCACCTCGAGCCTAAATGTGTGAGTTGCCCCACATTTCATTGCGGTCTTTGAAATCTCCACAATTGATGCGCTGGAAAGGTGCCCTTGAATGCAAGTTTTCAAGCATTGAAGCGCTGAAAGGCCTGCCTCGTTTCCGGTATACTCCGATGACCGTGTATTCTTGTTTAACAAATATTGTTAAATCACAGATATTCCTGGTCGCAGTGGGGCGGGATATCTGTCGAGGAGGCTTGTATGTCAATATGAAAGCCGATGAGTAATCTGCTGATACCGTCAGGTTGCTTTTAGGTATGAACAAAACATTTGTTTTTTTTAAATCTAGGTCGTCGCGTGATTCAGAAATGACGATCGAAGGTAATCGATACTCGTACCCCAATCTCAGGAAGTCTGGGAGCTTTAAGTGAAGGGCACGAGCTTTCCACTGGATTATGTAGCATGTGCGGAAGATTCTGTGAATGGTCACTTCAGGTGATGATGTTGTTGAGGAAGCTATGATTACAACTGCAAGGGAGGAGGCTCATGCGGAGCGTAAGACGACAGCAATAACGGCTCCATTGTAAAAATTGCTTCCTTTGTAAGAACAACGGCTCTATTGTAAGAATACATTGTAAGAATCAGTATGCGTGCAAAATCTTGGTCTGTGTTTCTGTGCTGTTGCGTTTCGCAGATCAGACTGTCGCGTAGCGGTGGCTGAGACGTGTGACTGCGGTACTCTACTGATGGATCTTGCGAGATGCGTTGCGATGGTTTGGAAAGTTTCAATGAGCCAGTGGGTTTCCCACATTTTTTTGGCGACATCAGCGCACGTGTCACCAGATGCATTTTGGCTTTGTAATGACATTTGCTGGAAAAAGTTTTTCATATTCGTGAATACAACTTCCAGATTAGGCGTTGATTCATTGCGCCTTGACAGCTTCCCTTGTGCTTGCTCCGAATAGCATGCAATTATAGCAGCCTCTTTTAACGCACCCTTTATATCTAGCAGGGTGGGACCACCACAGTTACGAAATTTAGGTTGTTCTCTTGAGGTACCCTCCTTGTGCGAATGAGGACCAACACAGACGTTCTAGTGCACCCGGCCATTGCAATACCTCGGCATCTCACCATGCCTTTGGCCCTTATAACACTTTTTAGCTTCCCCGACGTACTCGGACACCGGGTAGCTACAGAATATAAGCGTAAATTGTTTAGGTAGAGGAGACTCCTTGCGATTTGCAAAATAACGGATCGACGACGTACCTCTTTCACCTTGCCGCCATCTTCGGGTGTGTAGGGGCTGAGTCTCCAAGCCGACATGACACCATAATCACGCAGATAGCCTTGTAAGACTTCATTTGAATAACTCAGAGGGACATCTACTTTTCATAGTTCCCAGCGTAACAGTATGGTACCCGGGCTTCCACAAGTACGCCTGATAATTTGGTCCCTGTGGATAGACGGGTAGCCGTAGGAAGGATGTACACTGTGACCATCAGGCTTCTGTTCTTGTTGAGGTGAAGTTTAAGAACTTTCTGTCGAGCCACCGTTACACTACGGCTGATGAGGCATTGTCGATTTTCTATGAGCTTACTCCAGCCGTGAAAGTCCTGAACACAACAGGAACGCCAGTACCTCTATTTTTCTTGAACACATTACAGTGAAAGAAGCCAGGTCAATATCATCTGCATTTTAATCCTAAAAATTTGTGCTGTCTTGTTTCTTTCGTAGTTTGTTGTTTGCAGTGCGATGATCAGTGTTTCTCCTAAAGAGGCTCCAGGAGTAGTAGTTGCCACCGCTGCCTTACATGCGGCATCGAGTGCATCTGGCGGCGATGTTCTTGGTGGGGTGGGTAAGGAACAGGGATTCGGAGGTCCATTTGATGAGCTTTTCCGGGTGGGCGGAAACTTCCAGGTAGTCACGGGGTGAATACAAAGCACAATGATGATGATGTTTGATGTTTTGTGGCGCAAGGGCCATTTCAAGGCCAAAGAGCGCCAGTTATTTATATTAAGGTTTGAAGAATGATTGTGATAAGCGGCTGTATAAGGGCCATAAAATTCCTGGCGGTAAGGCGGGTAAGAACATACAACTAATAAAATCATGACCATGCCGTGAAAAGTGTGTGGTGTGAGTAGATGAAAAAAGTTGGTGATAATAAAAAACGCTGGTGGACATGCATGGCATTAGCACAAGTGCCTTACTTGTTCATACCACTGCGTTCAAGGGTCGCGAGGCAAGTGCTTTGTTGTGTAGCCATCGCAGCGAAAACCTCTCTGGAGAGGTCGTGCTACGGAATGCCTGGGTATATGATACGAAAACTACAAATTTCTTTTAAAAACGCTAACAATGAATAATGACTAAACAGTGGTTTGCTACCGACGAACATTGCAGAGTGTAAAGGTGTATGTTGTCGGTAGTCAATGGAAAGTGTTGTTTTCTTAGAGTTTTTAAGTGTTTGCACTGGATAAAAATGTGAAGAAGTGTTAGTGCTTCATCACATCTGTCTCACAATGGTGGATCGCCACCGGACAAAATATATGTGTGTGTGTCGTGTATGTGTGCCATATCCTGAGCCTCGTTAGTATTACTTCTGTATGACGTGATTTCGGTACTGGCGGTCAGGGGCTAAAATGTGGCTTAATAATGTGTAGTTTGTTTTGTGTGTGTCTATCCTACTTGCCCTGCCAGTAGTCCCTGAGCATTCGTTTGGGAGACAGCTTCAGATCAAGGGCTGGGATTGATATGAGTGTAAAGGCAGGGCTTTCGTGGACGGATGCAGCAAGCTGATCCGCCATCACGTTGCCTTGGATCTCACGGTGCCCTAGCACCCAGCACACTACAACATGTTGTTTGAATGTGTAGAGTGTGCATAAAATGGAGTAAAGTGAGACGAGGACAGGGTTTTTTGTTTTCGAAGGGTTTGCAGAGCCGTTACCACACTGAGGGAGTACGTATAAATGACTGCTTTTTGTATTTGTAATTGTTTGATGTGTTTAGCCGCTACAAGTATCGCGTAAGCTTCCGCTGTGAAGATACATGTGCCTGGATGTAGAGGGCCCGCATCCGAAAAGGATGGGGCGACAGCAGCGTAGGACAAAGAGGAGTTGGACTTGGAGGCATCTGTAAAGAACTCAGGGCGTGTGTATTTGTTGAAGATCCAGAAAGTATGTTTCGATATGTGCAATAGGCGCATGTTTTGTAAATTCTAAGAAAGACACATCGCAGTCTATAGTCTTCCATTGCCACGGTGGCGGGTATGCCACAGGAGCCATTAAACTGTGTTCAAGTGACACTCAGTTTCCTCAGCTAGACCCTTCAGGCGAACAGAGAAGGGCTGCCTCACCGAAGACCTGTTTTGAAACAGAATGGAGCTCGACAAATCATTAATTGTAGAGTATGAGGGGTGATTCTTGTCTGCTTTCACCTTAAGGACATATACAAAGGACATGAAAGTTCTCTGCAGATGAAGTGACCACTCATTTGACTCAACATAAAGGCTTTCTACGGGGCTGGTGCGAAAAGCACCCGTAGAAAGGCGGATGCCCAAATGGTGCACGGGGTCCAGCATCATCAAAGTAGTTTGAGTCGCAGACTGATACACAACTGCCCCATAATCTAAGTGGGTGTGAATGAGGCTTCTATACAGATTCATGAGACATTGCCTGTCACTACCCCACGTAGTACGTGACAACACTTTCAAAAACATTCGTGGCTTTTAAACATTTTATTTTTAAAAGTTTGATGTGTGGTACGAAGGTCAACTTGTTGTCCAAGATTAAGCCTAAGAATTTATGTTCCGCATTAACAGACAGGCGTTGACCGTTCAGTTCAATGTCGGGTTCGGGGTGCATGCCTCTTATCCGGGAGAACAAGACACACGTGCTTTTTTGTGGGTTCAGTCGGAATCCATTTTCCTCTGTCCATTTGGAGACCTTGTTTAAACCTAACTGAACCTGCCACTCACACATTGCCAGGTTGCATGACTTAGAGCCAAGCTGTACGTCATCGACATATGTGCAATAGAACATGTTGCGGGGGATGACAGGTGCAAGGAATTCATTTTGATAATAAAAAGTGTACAACTAAGTACACCACGTTGCGGTACTCCCGTTTCTCGGACAAATGTTTGGGAGAGAATACTGCCCATACGGACACAAAATATTCGATTGGACAACTAACTCTCGAGTATAGAAAGCATTCTACCGCGCACACCCAAGTGAGACAGGTCACTTAATATGCCAACGCACCATGTATTGTCATATGCCTTCTCGATATCGAGGAACACAGAGAGGAAGTGTTGTTTATGGACGAAAACGTCTCAAATCTCTCCCGCGATGTGCACCAGATGGTCGGTGGTGGATTTACCCTCTCGAAAGCCGCACTGCAATAGGTCGAGCAGATTGTGTGTTTCGAGGAAATGTAAAAGTCGGCGGTTTATAACCTTCTCAAAAAGTTTACAAAGGCAGCTTGTAAGTGCGATGGGCCTATAACTCGATACTGAGGAAGGGTCTTTGCCCTGTTTCAAAATAGGGATAACAATAGCCTCTTTCCAGGAAGCAGGGGTGGTGCCAGAAAGCCAGATAGCATTGAATAGGGAGAGTAAAGTTTTTCGCGCTTTGGGCGGCAGGTTTTTCAACATTTCATACGTGACACGGTCGTAGCCTGGGGCAGAATTACGGCAGAAGTTTAGTGATGTTTGTAGCTCAGCTGAGTTGTTAGGTTGGTTATATGCCTCGTAACTGGTGCACTTGTAATCTAGCTTTTGCTTTTCTATTTTTGCTTTGTATCTTTGGAAATCTTCAGTGTAGTGTGACAAGCTAGACACCTGCTTGTAGTGTGCACCGAGGAAGTTCGCTTGATCTTCCAGGCTGTCCCGCGGTGTGTTTAAGAGTGGGAGTGAATGTACTTGTCTTCCTGCTACCCTAGCAACCATGTTCCAGACTTTAGCCCTTTGTGTATATGAATGTGTCCCTGATAAAAACTTGTGCCAGCTTTATCTTCTGGCCTGCCGACGCGTTCTCCCGCTTTGCGACTTTATTTTCTTATAGCTGTCAAGATTTTTTCGGCTGTCGGTGAATTCCGAAGCAACCTCCATGCCCTGTTCTGCTCCTTTCGGGCATTCCGGCACTCAGTGTTCCACCATGGGACGCGTCGCTTGCCCGGCATACCAGATGTTTGCGGTGTGCACTTGGCTGCTGCATCAGTAAGAAAAACTGGGAAGTACTGCACAGCTTCATCTAAGTTAACCTACATATGTCAGTCAAACATAAACGAGTAGTGTTGTGAAACTGTTCCCAGTCCGCTTTGTCTTTCTGCCATCTGGGAACATGTGAAGGACCTTTTTCTAGTGGTGCATTTAGAGTAATCGGAAAGTGATCACTTCCGAAATGATTGTTGATCACTTTCCATTGAAGTAGAGGTACAAGCAATGGGGACACAATGCTGAGATGTATGCATGAGTAGGTTTTGTTGGTGAGGTTAAAGCATGTTGGCCCTTTCCTATTCAACGGACACGCACCCGAAGAAAAGAGAAACTGTTCGATTAGGTGACCTCGTGCATCGCAGCGAGAGTCGCCCCATAGACCATTGTGTGTATTAAAGTGCCCAAGGACCACATAAGGTTCCGGTAGTTCTTTTATTAGTGACTGAAATTCGTGTTTTTCAAGACGGCACTGTGGAGGTATGTAAAGAGAGCAGATGGTGACAAGTTTGTTCGAAACAACTGCTCGAACAGCCAATGCCTCAAGGGATGTTTGTGCGGTAGATGTGTAAATGCTACGCCCTGATCAACTATAATGGCCACACTGCCAGACGACGCATTAGCGTCATTGCGGTCTTCTCTAAACATTACATAACAATGCAGAAAATTGGTGTTTCTGGAATTTAAGTGTATCTCTTGTACACACAGCACTTCTGGGGAGTGTTCGTGTAAGAGTTCCTGGATATCATCAAAGTTTCTAAGCAATCCTCTGACGTTCTGTTGTATAATTTTTGTATTCATTATAAGTGTAAATGAGTGCTGTTTGTACTAAAGAAGTATTGCGTCAAGTTAAGAAGCCTTTTCAGGCCCTGTAATGATGGTTTTTGATTTTCTTGCGCGCTCCAATGCGCCGCGTCTGTCCTTCGGCACAGAAGACACCGTTGGACTCGCTGTTGTGTCTATCACCTTGGACGAGGTGCTGGATACCCGCTCGTGGATCACGCATGCAGGCACGGAGGTCTTAGGGCTATCTGTAGAGACAGAAGGCCCAGGGGCTTCAGGTCCGGAGGCCTGCAAGCCTTTTGGTGGCGGAAGAGCCTGTGCTACTTCCGCTGAGGGGGTGAATGGCGCTGCCGCTCGTCTACTTTTTTTGGTAGGTACGGGCACCGCGGATTTTGGTGGCACTGCCCGCTTTCGTGCCACCTCCCCAAATGAATAAACTTGCATTAGTAAACGCTTGCACGCCTCCCTAAACGAGTTGTTTTCATTTACTTTGAGGGTTAGTACTTCTTTCTCATGTTTCTATGTAGGGCGTGTGTGAGAGTAAGCGGGGTGTCCACCATCGCAGTTCGCGCAATGGGAAGTGGCTTCTTCACATTTGTCTGTAGCGTGTTCCTGCGAACTACACTTTGGACAGGTTTGACGGCCGCGGCAGCTCTAAGAACCGTGGCCAAATCGCTGGCAGTTAAAACAACGTCGAAGGTTGGGGATGTAAGGTCGGAGCTTTAACTTCAAGTAGCCTGTTTCAATATATTCTGGAAGTGTGCTTGTGCAGAATGTAAGAATGAGGTTCTTTGTCGGAGTTTCTTTATTATGACACCTAATCTTAATTCTCTGTGCGTGCGTTACATTCTGTTCGTTCCAGACCTCGAGGAGCTCACTCTCTGTCAGGTTAATTTGGTCTTGATCAGACACTACGCCTCGGGAACTGTTCAGAGAGCGGTTGGTGTGATAGATACAGGTGTTGTTCCAAAAGAGGTGAGTTTCGTCAGTTTTTCATACTGGGTCTTGGTTTGGACTTCAAGAAGAAGGTCCTACTAGCTATACGTGTAGCCTGATATCCTGGACCAAGGGTATTGGTTAGGCATTCCGAAACGACAAACGGGGGAATGGTTCTTGCGTTCTTTTCTTGCGTTACACAGTGGATCACACGGAAGCGCGGGAACATTTTTTTCTGCTTTATATATAGATTCAGTGTTGCTTCGGTGCGCCCGCTCTTAGGAAGAGGGCAATCAGACAGTTTAGGAATGGAGAAGAGGCCATAAAGTATATATAAATTTGGCAGCCATGCCAGCCGCCCACCATCGAGCCCAGCATGGGGACGCGGCAGCACAATTATAAAGGCATGCAATCGCCAGTTTTACAAAGCCACTATAACCCAATAATGTGTGACCAAGAGTGGGCACATACACAAGGTTAACTCTTGCCGCCTGGAAGATGGAAGTAAACAGAAATGAGGAGATGACAGGATAGATTGGAAGAAAGAAAAGACGAAGATCAGGAGGGAGAGAGAGGCAGGAAAAGGCGACTGCCGATTTCCCCTGGGTGGGTGAGCTCAGGGGTGCCGTCTACGTGAAGCCGGGGCCAAAGAGGTGTGTTGTCTGCCGGGGGTCTCAAAGATCCAATCACCCAGCGTCAGCTCAACCCCCAGAATTCCCTTTTCCCCGGACACAGCAAAGCCACGCATGGCTAGGCGTGGGAGCGAGTCGAAGCTCCCCCATTAGCTCGAGTCCGTGGTGTCGCAACGCACCAAACGCCTATTTACGCAGACGCCCCTGCGGCGAATACGAAGCACAAATCAGTAATAAAAATGTCATATAGGGAAAAATAGTTTAAAAAACTAACTGGTTAAACAGAAGCAGTGCTTCAGAAATCTTCGTCTTCGTTCAGTTCAGGATAATTTTCATTAGTCAGAGAAAAAAATTCGTCAAAAGAAGAGTGCATACTGAGTCAGTTTGGGTAAGTTTTACTTCATTCTGCCGATTTGAGTAGAGATCATCTTTTCTACGCTATACATGGCCTGTGGCACTCGAGTTGAGCTGCGCAATGATCAACATCGGCCTCAAACAGCTCTGCTATAATTATTCAAGCCCATATAGGGGAGCTCACGTGACATGTTTTTCTTGACACCTCGAACACGCAAGTCTACACACAACCTCTGTTGCAAAATCCGAGAAGCGCGGCGCCATTGCTAAGCCGCACTTTGGAAGGTGTTGTATAGAGATACCGCAAGCAAGATAAAGGAATATAATGAAAATGGTGGTTATAGTATATCGTCTAATTGCGTAAAAGAATAAAACTTTTCATTTTCGTGAAGCATCCTGTTATCTTCCGTGATGACACTTTAGAAGAAATTGAGGCAATAGCAACCGTTCGTGCTGGAGCATAGCGAGTTTTAAAGGTGTAGTATATCTCTGTGGTTTATTCTTCTCCAAAAAAAGGGCATCGACGTGGCGTAGGATAATATTTAGCAGTGATGTATCTTGTATTCAACAAATCACTCTAGCACATTTGATTCGTTGTGCAAATGTTCCCACGTGTGACATTTTTGACTGTAGCCATGGTACCCACATCACTTATTTGTACCGGCAAGATTTACTTGTAGTTGCATATAACCAAACAATCATTTTCCTAAACATTCATGGGATAGAGCCCACGAACTTGCCGTTTTCGTAGCTGACAAGCAGGAATTGAATTGCGTGAACGTCCGAGCTTACCTCAAACGCGTCGGCGACTGCAGCGTTTGAACATTTGATGCTAGGCCATCATTCCTCCTCGAAAGGAATACAAGCAGCAGGAATGCCTATACGGACATGAACGAACGCATCACCAATTTTCACACGTCACCATCCCACGCTATCTGCAGGGAAAGTTTTCTGCCTCCCTGTTCCACATGCTGCGCATCAGATATGTATCTACTGTCCTCTGAATATGCAGCTGTGTACTCCACAGGTTTCGTAACAGCAAGGAACTCGTGAATTAATCTCAGCCACCCACTATAAATTGTTTACGCAAGCAACGGATAAAAACGCAAGCAACAGATACGCAGCGATGGATAATAAATAAGCAAGCAACGGATAAAACACATTTATCCTCTATCAAATGTCACTCTGCAGTAATTGGTTCATTAACAAAAAAGTCATCCCTGCAGTACCTATCACTTTCGAAGAAAAACAGTGCAGCTGTATTATCCTAGAGGAAATTTATGTGAAACACCAGAGTTCAATCTGACATATTTTAACTTGCTATATAAAATCCGGAATTCTCATTACACTAAGCTTTCTTTATTCAATTCACGCGTTGTGCATAGAAGAAAAGTGTTGGCATTGAAGGGCATTTTATCACAATCGTTTCAAAATGAAGATGATTGAATACTGCTTAGCACTCCTAGACTATATCTCGTTATACCAAATTTCGCTATCAAAGACAGCCGGCTAGTTTTTTTGCAATCTAAAAATCAAGTGGTGAAAGACGTATAACACGCAATTCTCAGCACAATATCTTTCAATAACTGGCCGTTACACCAAATGGTCCTACGTATTGTGAAACTTCGGCTTGCTCTTGGGCGCTAATTTACACGCCTTCATGTATTACCAATGCTTGTGACACCAGATATAAGAAACAAGTTATAAGCCACTCTTGATACGCAGGTCGAAAAAAAAAGCTTTCATGCTCTTAGAACCCTCGTGGTGTATGTCCTGATGCTCATGTGAGCTCGAACATAGTGGTCCTCACTCTGATGCAGAAAAAGCACCACTACATGACCTTTGCCTGCTACTTTAAGAAACTCAACCACAGTAAAAGACATGATAGTGACGAGAACACAATGTCTTGCTAACAGCGGAACAGGTGTTCTCGTTAGTGTCACTTTCCCTTAGGACAATAAATCCACCTTCTTTTTCTGCTGGCAGAATGCACATAGCAGTAGCATACTCCTGTTATGTGCAGGCTTGATGATTAAAAGTTACAATGAATTACGCAGAATGCTACGAACAGAACCACTCTATCAACGATTATAAAAGGGTTGTGTGTGTTTACATTTTATAACCACAGTCGCCATTCCGAAGTAGAAGAAATTGATTGAAAGCATTCTAATCGAAATAAAACTTGTGGATTTCATATAGATATTTCAAACATGCCATCTTCACTCCTGATGCCTAACGTTAAACTACGGTGCGACAGGTGTAGCTACACTGCTTTTTTAAATAAATAGATTCTACCACTGCAACGTTCAATCATATTAAAGTAATTACTGCCAAAATACTTTTGAAAGAGAGATTATCATGCTTTGGCAATTTCTTCGGTAGCGTAGAAAAGAGAACGAAAAGAAAAAAATGTCATCAGGTTGGCAGGTAGGAATAGTTCTATTTTTATTTATTCATTTATTTGTGAATACTGCAACCCTAACATAGGGTTTTGGCAGGGAGGATATACATTTGATAAACTTACAAATCGGCAAACGAATAAATATAAAACAGGTAAGGCATTTACACACTTTCAGAACGAAAAAAAAGAACAGTGGTTTGTAATATACCGGCATAAGAACATATAGAGAAATGAGCGCAACATTCAAGATCATCACAAGTGGAGAACGGTTAGAGTGATTGAAATAAACAGGAGCACATGTCATAGAATTTAGACACTCACTGCTAGAGCTGCGCAGCAAAAAGGTTCAAGGATGACTGGGAAACAACTTTGTTACTAAGGTTATTCCATTCGGTAATTGTCCTAGGGAAGAACAAATACTTGATTGTGTTACTACGGGTGGAATATGAAGTTATTGTAAAGGCATGCCTCTGCCTTGTGGTATATCCTGTGGACAAATGAAGTATATGTGATAAGTCTAACTTAGGATAACCTTTAACTAACTGAAAGAAAAATTTCAATCTCAATACTTTATTTCTTTGTGTAGGTGTTGGGAGGTCAGCTTTTGCTAATAAACATGTTATTGAAGTACGACCAAAACTGTAATAACTAAAGCAAACAGCTCTCTTTTGAATTTTTTACATTTCGCTGACATTTTTTCTGGTGTAAGGGTACTAAATTATGGATGCATAATCTAAAGTAGGTTGAACAATTGCATGAAATGCAACAAGGCGAACGGCGGGAGTGGAGTGCTTAAGAGCTCGTCTAAAATAAAATTATTTGTAATTGCACGAGCTTATTACAGTGTTAATATGTCTCGCTCAGTTAAGGTCATTCAAAATTCAAAGACCAAGGTACTTGTAGTGTTGTACCTCCTGCAAAAAACATTATTGGCTGAATATGCAAAATGAAGAGTGTTACGTTTGTGAGAAATTTTAATGAAAACGGTCTTTTTAAAATTAACTGACATCTGCCATTTATCGCACCAACGAATGGCCTTTTGAAATGCATCGTTTAAATGAATTTGATCAGTATGGTTTTCTATATCCAAGTACAGGATGCAATCATCCGCATATAACTTAACTTTTACAGGTATGTCATGTGATTTATCATTTATAAACTTTAAAAAGAGGAGGGGTCAGAGAACAGAGCCTTGGGGAACACCCTAGTCAACCGCTACTGTACGAGAACAATGGTCATTGAAAAAGACGTACTGTTTTCGATTAGAAAGATAACCGGAAATTCAATTTAGAAACTGAGTATTCTTAAGAATTAAATCCAATTTTAAGAGTAATTTATTGCGACAGACCGTGTCGAAAGCTTTAGCAAAATCCATGAAAATTGCATCTACCAGTTTTCCGGAATTTATAGATAGTGCGAAGTCATGAACTGTAGTTACCAGCTGAGTGCAAGTAGAAAATCTTTTCCTGATTTCGTGTTATGAACCTGACAAAATATAGTGCTTATCTAGGAATTCTGAAATATGCTTATGTATTATGGGCTCAAGTTTTTTACAGGAAGTTGAAATTAATGAGATCGGCCGATAGTTAATAAGGATTTCCACTCTTATGTAGGGACTTGACTTTAGCAGTTACGCAGTCATCCGAAACTTGACCATCTTTCAGAGATTTAGAAAAAAGAATTGTTAGGTACTTTGAAACCCATTGTGCATAGCGTTTTAAGAACTCATTCTACACTCCATCAGGAACTGAAGATTTTTTAACATCAAGCTTCAAAAGTAAATTGAAAACTCCCTCTTCACTTATGACAAAATCCAATAGGGGTGGGCCTGCCACATCAAATGTTTCCAGGACTCCATTATCCTTCGTAAAAACAGACTTAAAATGATCATCGAAAGCATTAAAAATAACAGAGAAATCACGAGTTTCCACACCGTCAATTTCAAAAAACATCAGTAGTCACAGGATTAGGCAAAATTAAACTCCAGGACCTCTCAGGAGATGAAGACATGAGACTCGGGAGTTGTTGACCATAATAGCGTTCCTTTTCAGACAATACAGTCTATAAATCTCATGCAGTTATGTAACCTGTGTAGTATAGAGCTTGCTATTAAAGGGCTATGGAGAAATATGGTATGCACATCATGTAGAACAGGGAGTCAGAAAACTGCCCCTGAAGATAGCATTGGCTGTAGCTTGCGAAAATAGGTGGCGTGTGCATTATTGTCTGTACTGGCTGTACTGCCCCGTCTATGCCTTTAGAAAAGAAATGCCATCCACGCAGCAATTGTCAACGTTAAATTCTTTACGCTTTTCAGGTTAGCTCGGACTTGTGTCGGAAAACAGTTCCTACTATTCAGTAAGAAAAATGACATATCTGCTAGCGTTTTCCCATGAATGCTTAGAAATACATTTATTTATTTTGTGATACGAAACAATCAAGCTCTGCCAATTAATTATTATTTTATTGACGCCATGGCTACAGTCAAGAGTAACGTACGTGGGAAAATATGCTAAATTATCTAACTCACTAATTGAATTTGTCTAAGACAAAATACAACGCTGTAAAGTTGATCATTACAAACCATGGATGCTTCTGTCAGGAAAGAAAAAAATCACGGCAATGTCTCACATCGTGAAAACGAGCTACGCGCAAGCACGAATGGTTGATGTCTCCTTATATTTGTTCAGGTATTATCACAAAATATGACAAGATGATGCATGAAAATGCGGAGTGGATTTCGTTACTCAATCGACCGAGATACTATTACCAGTATTTCATTTCTTATGATTTTTCTTGCTTACAGTCTATCGTTTTGATTGCGCTAACAGATCTCTGAGCGCATTTATGGCAAAACTAGCAGACTGAAACCTTGGTTAGCCAGCTTTTTTTCAAGTCAACCGCTTTATGGCGCCCCGACTATCCCATTCCACGACTTTTTTAATTATCAAGACTGACGCTTTACCACTAGCGCTAAGCGCTGTGTAGGGCACCTTCAAAGATGGCGTTCATTACTGAAACCTCGCTTCTGAATTTTACATAGGCGTCATGTACGCCTGCACCCAGTAGCAGTCAAGTGAAACGCATTGAGCTTGAGTATGAGAACACGTGCTCCATATACAGGGGCCTCAACTATCTTTGGGCAGTTTGTAAATATGCTGACACATGCAATGACTACACGATCAACTGCATGTTACTGACTGTTGTTCTGAGTGAGTTGAACTATTCTTTGTGTTGTGATTAATTGACTAACTACGCCTCTTTCATAGCTAATTTTTTAAGCAACAAAAATGAGCCGGACAATCCAATGAGCAAGTTGTTGATTGGTTTGGGAAGCATGCTATTAGACAGTTTTGAGCATTATACTTGTTAACTTGTAGTGTTTTCCTCCTAAGTGCAAATGCCCACGGAAAGCAAAAAATACAACTTGACAAGCACGCTCGCGTGCCAGCGTGCACGATGATTCTAGTGCTCCCTAACGCGACACGTAAGAACGGCCCAATTAGCCCGATTGTGCTGCCTAGGAAGGGCCACGATGTTGGTGGTGGCTGTGCGATGAACACGTTTCCCTATTGGCCAAAAAATTAATAAACTCTGTGACTGCTTACCACTGTCATGAACCAGTGCGTAAGAAGCGCATTCTTTGTTGGCGAAACGTCCGAGAGCACCCCAAGCAAGGCGCGCGTAGGTGAGCCAGTGGGTTTGTCACGTGGTATTTGTTGTGTTTCACAGGATTTGGAGTTACCAGAAAAACACTAATAATATACAGATATAGCGTTCACAGCTGTCTATTCGGACGTTTTGCGAACTGATTTACAACTTTCTCATTCGAATTTTTCACCCATGTTTGCTGCTTCAGAAGTTATTTAGTTAAAAGGATCTAATCGAACAATTCATCAGCACACAAAAAATAGCATAGCTCACTCTAGACAACGATCAGCAACATTCTTTTGGTCACGTCGTTAATGCGTGTGTAGGCATATTTTTTAACTCTGGTTAAAGATAGGTGGTTGAACCCGAGGTTAATCACGCTGCCGACGGGATTGAAGCGAAGTCGAAGCATTCTCTTTGAAAGCGGAAACGTTCACAATGCGTGATGAAAGCAGCGAGATCACGACTCTTAGAATGAAGTTCGAGGGAATGGTAAGCAGGCGTCAGATACAGCATCGACAATCAACTGGCGCCAGCTAAGCTCTGCAACTGCTCATCTACCTGCCGTAGTGGCAAGCTATCAGAATGAAGTTGAAGTGAATGGTAAGCAGGCGCCAGATACAGCATTGACAATCACCTGGCGCCAGCTTAGCTCTGTAACTGCTCATTTACCTGCCGTCGTGGCAAGATATCAGTATTATTACCTTTGTTGGGCTCTTGCAGTTCAACACACAGTCGTATCGTACCTTTCTTTTCTTGAATAATCGCTATAGGAAACACCCACTGAGAGAATTGAACGCGCTTGAATATATTTTGAGCCTCAAGTGACTGTAGCACAGTAGCTCAGCCAACGCCTGCTCACGAAGGGCAAACTGCAATCCCCGTAACTTGCTGGAATCAGGTGGAATGGACTCACCAACCCTTTGGCGAGTCGTAGCTGTTTGTCAATGAGATGGTCATACACTGAGCGTAACTCAGTTGGCAATGTAGGAGTTCTGAAGGTAAATAGAAGGTACTGAAGTGATTTAAGTCCAATGTTTATCTGTACTGCCACGCAGACGCCAAAGCCCAATAAAGTGGTTCCTTCAGACACAAAAAGTTTTTAGAGCAATTTATTCTCACAAAAAGTGAACATCAAGTACAATCCATAGGAATACTGCGATTAACATAGCATGCACAGACACCCTGAAATTGTTGCAGAAAAATATTCTTGCATTTGTATATTTCATGGTAAACGAACACACAAATACCTTGTAAATATGTATATATTACTTATTTAAAAGGAAATTGCATGGTATTTCTGCCAGTACTAAACAAACATCAACCTACGAGATCCTGGAAAACCTGAAAGCAAGCTTCAGATGTCTCTCACAGAAAACACAAAAGGGCAGGAACAGTGTAGAAGAAATTCGTGCTCGACAAGAAAGAAGAGCTCCTCCGACAAAACAGAGAGCAGGTCTGTGTACAGTCGTTCTAAGATCAGAAAGAGAGTACTTCTACGATGGCTTGCTGCAACCGTGTTGCATCCATTGCTCCATAGGCAGAACGCCCCAGAAAAGAATACAGGCAAAGCAGCCTCGATAACAACGCCTAGAACAAACAAAGCGATTTACACTGAGGCCACGATATCCAGCATGCACGGCTCTCCAGAAAACACGAGTGACGACGCGTTGCCTCGAAACATGCTGATTTGTTTCCGAAAGGGAGCAGTTCATGCATGTTATTGATTGAACTATTCTGCACTGTAGCGTTTGATAGTAAAGACATGAGACGACGTCTTTAAGGCAGCTTAAGTGGCCGTGCCGATCTCGCCGCTTTATTTAAGGCCTGAAGCGGAACCACGGCGACTGCCAGAGTCCGACACGCCAGGCCCGTGTATTCATTCTGTTCTCGCACAGCTTGTGCTAGAATCAGCTGCGCAAGAGGCTCAGCGCAGTGGTCAGAAAAAGACGACGATGATGATGGCATACAAGGCTCCCCTCTGGCGCTTTGCGCGATTGGAAGGTATACGGGAAGAGAAAGACAGTGACAAATGCAATATACATGTACAGTTCCACAACTAAATTATTACCTTAACAAAGCTCGACTTAAGGCGTCACCGCTTTGTATTTTTACAACGAAATTGAAACAATTGAACATTTCTTTTTATTCAGTCGTCATTACTCTTTTCAGAGAAAAAGATTTTTAGTAGCCCCAATACAAAACTAGGAATACAAGTAAATCTACGAGTACTTTTATCACTTGGTGGCACTTTATTTGGTTACTGCCACAGAAATATATGCTTTACTGTCTTTGATTACATGAATGTAGCAAAAAGATTACCGTGCTAGTAAACTTTAACCTTTTCAGATCTTTAATTTATAACTCTTAGCGAAGTCTGTCTTAAACAAGAGATGGTTTGACCGCTTGCTCAGCAAACATTTACGTTTATCGACAGTATTATCCCTAATGGTTAAATCCCACAAATGAAAATAAGTATTATCTCTAAAATAATTTTTAGATTGGCTTTAATTTAATTTTTGTTTCATTTAAGTATCCTACCGCCTGGTTCTTCACCCATCTCCCTCTGTGGATGAGCGCCATTCATCTGAGGTGGTTATCAGCATTAGCATCAGCATCACATGAACGTCAATCCGTGAGGTGTCCGTTGGGAAGTCCAGGTCCAAAACGGGAAGGCGCTATTGGCAATGAGTGGGTTTCTGGCGGCCGACACTGGGAAAAACGCAGCGGACGAAGCTGAAAGTGCCGAGTCGTGGTGGTGATAGACACGTACGTCACACGATGACTTGGCGGGATTGTTTGAGAGCACATCTGGTGGTTCAAGGAGACGTCCACAGGTGGAGCCGTTGGGGGGTGCCGAAGAGGCTGAGCTGGCGACGTGGGCAGACGGTGTGATTCAATAATGTGGTGGCATAACGGCCGAGCACTGAAGTGTAACAGCCGTGGCGGTGTGTTCGACAGTGCACATGGCGTCAGCATGACTATCGACAAGGAGTGGTGGTCCGGTCATACTAGTGTGGGCATTAGCGTCGATGGAACACTGACATCAGCGTTTCATTTCGGCTCACGTGCCGGTGTGAGTGGTGTAGTTGATGGTTGCACAAGCATCGTGCTCGAAGAAGGGCATGATAGTCACGGCTGGTAGGCAGGTGCAAGGCGAGTGGTTGATCGAACCACCACGCAGATGCAGTAGACACCTAGGCCATGGCAAAGGGCACGTCTAAAGAGATGGTACGCTCCTGCTGAGTTGTGTTCCCCTTCAAAGACTTTTTAAGATAGTCAGTCGGCACCCCTTGACTCGTAGAAGCACATTCGAAGGTCGGCGCATGAGGGCTCACGTGCAGGTCGTCGTAGCTGATGGTTGCCTCGGTCGATGGCGCAGTATGTGTCATGTGCTTTGTCATTGGCGGCCCAGGCACATCGTACGTAAGTGCATCGGTTTTGGTTGTGTATTCCGCACGTTCGGCGGTGTATGGCGAGGGGCACGAGTTTCTGCTGCAGGGTGCTTTGAAGGTGATGCTACTGGCTCCTGGCAGGACGCGCAGAGCGCTGTCGTGGATAGGTACTTGCCTTTGGACATTGTCGACAGCAATGCCTCTGACATTTGAGGGGAACAGGGGGTGTGACGATGCCTGTAGTGGCGGCAGGCTCCAGGGCATGCGGCGAGGTTGCCGTGGTGGAGTCATAACTTCCTGAGTTGTCCGGGCAGACGAGGTCGAGGACGTCATGCGCATGATGGGCACGACTGATGTACCGTAGTGCGAGGGCTTCAGATGAATGCCTGCATCTCTCGGAGGGGACGTCAGTCGAAATGGGGGTGTCTTCTACATTGTCTTTGTGGCCAGGTGCAGGATTCGAGGTTCCTGCGACCGGGTTTGAAGTAAAAAGAATTGTAGCGGTGATATCCAGGTGTCGGTCAACGGAGGGTTGTGGGCCGGTTCGTAGCGCGTGCTGCGACACAGTGGCAACCCCGAAGTCGCGAGACGCCGTTAGCGGGAGGTACGTGGGGCCTTAGCACACAAGCAGCACAGTGCAGAGGGCGTCTTATGGCTGCAGGCTTCAGATTGATTTTGCAGGAAGATGGCAAAACTCGAGTTGCAGTGCGTCCAGCAAAATGGCGCGCGTAAGCGGCTGCTCCGCGACGCCATTCACAGTGAGAACAGAGCCGAGCTGCATGAGCCATGCCTAGGGTATGGTCGGGTGGAACGGTGGAACTAGCGGACTGAGTGGTGGGAACAATTCAGTCAATGGCTCACCGAAGGGCGCGTTCTCTGGGTCATCACTGTAGCGGGCGAGACTAAAGAGACGTGAGACGATGTCGTGAAGATGTCCGACGGGGTCGTGCCAAACTCGCCGTTTTATTTGTAGGTGCTGAAGCGGAGTGGCGGTGGCTGACAGCGTCCGCCAAACCAGGTGCGTTAGCTCGTTCTGTTCTCTCACACCTCGAGCTAGGATCAGCTGCGCGAGAGGCGTGGCGCGGTAGACAGGAAATGATGATGATGGCACTACATCCACCTTTTGAGGAGGTCCAGCGTAGGAAGACCAACCCACACACCTAGGAAGTCCCATAGTAGGCCAGGCATATTTGATGCCGTCAACGCGCCCCGACATGCACGGCACGACTATAGCAAGCGTGGCATGCAGAAGAAACTAACGAGAACAACAAAGCAGTTGTTGTGTCAATGCTAGGATTGACCACCACATTTACCCCAGGAAAACATGTGTTTGGATAAAATGGTTAGTGATTCAGAGTACTCGGTACTCTGCTATGGGAGAGCTGGGTGCGCTCGCTTTGCTTCGTAGTAAAACCTACAGCAAGCAAGCAATTGAACACACGTTCACGTATTCATATTAAGCCATTCTTTTTCGAAGAACCACTGCCGAAGAAACCCTATAGGAGGTATCAACACACTCGATTTTGTCTTGAGCGTCAAGTGGCTGCTGTTCAATCTGTCTTGAAAGGCTGCTGAAGTAACAAAATGCCCTCGAGCTCTTATCTTTAACTTGTAGTTGTCAAAATGCTGCGTTGATGTGGATTTCAAAGGTTAATTGCTAGCAAACTCTTCAGCCAATGAAGTGACAGGAGATCCCATGTCAATCAGAAACGTGATAGTGTGACCTTTCAATTTGGCGGATGTGTCAATGCAATGATTGTGTACCTTGACAACACAAACTGTTTACCCGCTACACTATAAGTTATTGTTGTCATTGTAATGAAATTTCTGAACTTTCGCTGGGCGTCTGGACGACTTACGCGTAACGCCAAGGCACCCAGTCTTTTTGCAGCGGCGACATCTGCGACTGAGAGCATTACATGCAGGATAATTCGTAAGGTGATGAGCCGCGTCACAACCGTAACATGCTCGGAATTTCAGGGTGCCTTGTACAGCATACACCAGTGCCTTGGCTTTGTACTTATTACAAAGTGCACATTCATTTGTTTGTTCTGGAGAAAATGAAGACCTTGGTGTTTTTTTACCGTCACGAAGTGAAGTATCGTCGCAAAGGGCTTTTGCATTACCCACACTTTGTTCGTATTGACTAGCAATTGTGATAGCTCGTAAGAGAGTCCTTGAGAGTCTTCAAAAAGTAACCGCTTACGTAACTGAAGATGAGCAGTCAACTAGACTAGTTGGCCACGTAACATCTCATCAGTGAGACTTCAAAAATTATAGTCAGTAATAAGAATTGCATGCAGTGGAATGTTCTTCCACCGTATCAACTGCGTGCTGAGCACGGTAACTGAATCGTCGTTGAGCCACAATGATGATTGAACTCCTCAAATGGTCCGAAATTAAGGCAATGTCAGAGTCATACACGTCGTTTGTCGACTCGGTGTCATCATCGCACTAAGGGATGGAAACGGTAGCAGTAGCAGAGCAAGACTGTAAGTTTGCTGGCTTCAATGTCAAAAAAAATAAATCTCTGCCCCTGTTCATACCAAGACGGGACCAGGATCGCTCTCCGGCCTTAGGTTGGAAGATCTAACAATCCAGAAGCCACCACGTACATCTGAGAGGCCTTCTTTCACTTGTTCCAATGAACATCTGGATTTCCGGACGAAGGCACGAAAGGTGGGGGTGGTTGTAATACTGCAATGTTTATAGGAATGATGTAGCAGCAATTAACCGGAACGTCACTCCTGCATGGGTTCAAATCTCGTCGCCGAGATGTTGTATTTTACCTTACAAGAACAATGCATGTGATGCCTGAACATCAACGTTTTCAGTGTATATCTCCATGCGCTCATGATCTTCATCTTTCCGATTTTCATGTGACTGACTCGTTATACGTATTACCATTGCATCGCGTGCTGCTCGAAGGAATGTCACTGTCATTCCTTCGAGCAGGAATGTCATGCGGTCATGAATTGGTGATGACCTGTGCTTCTCTTTGAGTTTGTGCGCTGGCGGGGATGCATCGTGTATGTGCCGTGTAATAGCGAAGATGGCGGCAACTTGGTGCGCGTGTGGCTCAAAAATGGAGGCAGTGCGAGCTATGCGCGGGCATCGGAAGCTTCCAGGCCTGGCTCCTTCGCTAGGCGTCCGGACTATGGGAGAACAGCAGGCCTACGTCTTGGTGCCCCGGTGTAATTAAAGCACTTCCGCCTTTTCCAGCACGAGAAAGATCGGGCCGGGGACCGGACACGAGGCCGGGCCAAGCCTTGCCGCTTTGTACGGTCGGGCGCACTGAGGGCTCGGCCACGAGCACGCGGGGCCGAGTGCGTTTTCGTAGAGTGGTTCCTGTGGACCCAAACTCCGGGATCAAAGGCCGTGCCCCTACGTAACCACGTCTGTCACCGAACTAAGTCGTCGGACACTCGACGACGTCAACTCGGTGACACTGTCGGCTACATAGTCGTTGACTCTGAACCATATGAGCATCCTACGACCCTCGTGCGAGCGGACAGGATATGGGTTTGTTAACTGTGTTCATCTACTTTCTTATGTCGTTCGCGTGTGTCAATACGTTATACGAGAGCTTGTTTACCTGCGTTCGGCGTCGTTCTTTCTGGGGCAAACCCTGAATCTAAACATAACACCACATTCAGACAATGTCGGTGTTTTTAAGGGCGAAGCTCCTCCTAATCTAACCTTGTCATGCGTCACGTGTAACCAAGAGAAGCAGAGACGAGAAAGAAAACAAGGCGGTATCTCTCGCACACTATACTTGACGACGCTGATTCATAAAACTGCACAAAACTGCTGATGACTGAGGATATTCTAGATGTCACTGTACGACTACTGTCGAACTGCGTGCTGCGCGTGCTGTGCCTGTTTAGGCGGAGAAAGAAAGCCTCTCTCAGCCTCGTTGATTGTCGCCGTTCGTGGCGGATCGTTGGTGGGGCATGGATGAAGCAGAGCAGCGCGCGCAATGAAGACACTTGTGCTCGGCTTTCTTGGCTCACGTCTTGTCGGTCTTACCCGCACGCCGTCTGCATCGTGCAACGACATCAGACGCACGGACGCATGCATAAATGGACGGACACATGAACGGAGGGAACCTGCGCTCTACACCTCCTCATTCACTCCGTGTATATGCTGCGATTTTTATTTCGTGATAATTTCGAGCGCGCAGCGCGATCATTACAATTCATTCTGGAACTAAGGCGACCAGTAACAATAAGGCTCGAATCTTCAACGTTACTTCTATAAAATCAGTCAAGAATAACGCTGGCTGATGATAACGTTAACGCTGGGCAACGACTGTGGAAGCTGCTAGCAGTCTGCGTTATCCATGATTGCACAGTCATCAGCAACGTTAACAAGAACGCTCTGCAGTGCATCCTGAGAAAGTTTAATAGACGCAAGCACCCTGGACTTTTTGGTTTTGTTGCCAACTTGGTATACCCTTTTCTGGTGACATACGGTCCCAACATGCCGAGGAATCACCTAGGCAAAACTGTCAAGCCCTATGTGGCTGGAGTCAGTCCAGGTGTTTCAGGCCACTGACTGGTTGGAGCGTTCGTGTTAAGCTTGCTGACGACTGTGTCTCTATTTTCCTGTCTTGTGGAAACGATCTCAAAATGAAATGATTCGGCTGTTTTGGCCAAGATTCATGATGTTCGCCATCATCACTAGCGTATACTATGAACCATCGGTACTAGTGGGCATCTAGTTTTTACAATCATATTTGAATACAGGTCGATGCCACGGTGCGTAAGTTAGCAGATAGTACATTGAAATGAAATTGCAGTAGAATTTGTCTTAAGGGCTCTATCACGCTAATACTGAAACGTCCGGTTGCGTAGGTAGGAATCACATACTTTCACATCGAGCCCTCCGTTAAGATAAGTTTATTGCGATAGTGATTGCATAGACAATCTCGGCTGACTTTTGCAGGCACCGTCCTCGTCAGGTTCCAGATTTGTGTATATATGTGTAAATACTGCTATTCTCACGCACAAGTGGCACAAGAGACTGTCAAAGAAGAAGATAGTAGGTGCTATGGCCGAAAAAAAAAACAGCCGTTCACTACATCTAGACTTCTTTATCGTTTCTGCTCGTAAAAACTGGTGGTGTTGCTCGGTACGCCGATTTCCTATGCCTGCTAGTCTCGGGCCGGAAAGAAACGCCGCCTGTACACCAGGTTCTCCTGAAATTCATTGAAGCAGCTGTCACCTCAAAGGTCTACCACATTAATGCAATCCCCTGGCAAGTTCGGCGAGGAAATTGTTTTCAACAATCTCCACCCATACAGAGCATGTTGTTGACCCATCCACGGCCGTACCACGCGTCTTCAACACGCCTAGCATGCCTAACTGTTTCCACGGCAATCTAGCGGTGAATATTTGGAAGACTAGTTGGACCACTTCAACCTGGTGGCTGCCACCATTGACTGGGAAAAGCGCCTTAGGCTGAAAAAAGTCTACATCTCTCTTCTTCGTGCGGCAGGAGTGTGGTACGAGGGCTATGGGGCTTCGTTCACCACTTGGCCAGAGTTCAATCGGCTACTCCGTGAGGCGTTCAGCAACGCCGAGAGGAAAGAAAGTGCTGAGCAGACACGCCCTATTGCGAAAACAGCGTGAAGCCAGTACGTTTTTTGACCCTGGTACACGCTGGAGACACTGGTTACCCGCTTGTATTCACTGGCACTGCTGTGGGCGCACTAAGAAAAAGCTGTGTCGCACTGGTAGGGGCGCTGGCTGAACTGCTGCGATGCTGGTGCGCACTGCGAAGCGCTGGAAGCACTGCAATTTTCACTGGCAAGCGCTGGTAGATACTGGAGAACGCACTGTTTCTACCAGTGCTGCTGCAGGGTGCATGTGATTGTAGCGTGTGTCGTTGTTTATTTCTGTGTGGTTGAATGTGAAACGCTTAATTCAACAGCAGTGAGAGATGCTATCCAAACATATACCGAGCATACGTAATTTTTGTGGCGCACGTACGCATCGCAACAACTCTAATGTACCTTTTTCGCATATGCCCCCGCGTAAACCGGCCATATTCGCATCATACGTGTATTGCTGTAGCGATTTCAAATTGCACAGTGTTTGTAAGCCTGGAGCGGCACGCCACTCCTAACAAAAACAGAAAATTGTTTTTTCCGCAAAGTGGAGGACACGTAAATGAGCTCTCCCGATCGCTTCGCAAGATTTCATAGTGGAGGCAAGAAAAAGAGCGGTCGTTCGATTCTGCCACGCCACATAAATGTATGTCTCGTCATGCTTATCCTTCTACGTACTTCAGCAAAGAGTTAGGCCCGTATTCACAAACGCTCCTTCACTCAAGGGCTCCCCTCGACTTGACGAAGTCAAGGTGGAGCGTGCTCCTCCACGCAAGGAGCCGCTGCGTTTCATGAACACTCCTCCACACTTCCTTCGCCAAGGGAGGCCTCGGAAATGCTCCCTTCACTTGAGTGAACTGTATGCGCCGAAAAAAGCGCCTGATAACGAGAGTATTCGCAATTGTGGTTAAGAATTACCTATCTATGTACATTAAGAGAACGCCTTTTCTAGTTATTCTTTTTTCTAAATTGACATTAAAGCAAAATACTTGCATTTAGAGTGGTAGTGTTGTTTCCCTAAGCCTTGTGCTGATAGAGTTAGTGAAACCCTCCTTCAAGTCTGGCAACAGTCGAACCCAGGCAGCTGAACGAACAGCTAATGGCATTTCGTCTGCTGCTGAACGTGTCTACCTGCTTAGTTTATTTTGTCTTGTATGCGTCTATTCATTGTAGTTTATATTTACGGTAGTGTTTGCGTGTGTGTTGTTTGAGAGCCTACCTTCGCCGTGGTGACTAACGAACTACCTGAGCGATGACAGGAAGCGCAATAGATGGTTTGTTGCTTTGTTTATTTTCGCTTTACTGAGAGCCTTCTGATCACTAATGTAGCCACCCAATGTATAACGCGGTGGACTGAGTATTTTTTACTATATATCACAGTGTGTTGGCGTGCTTTTAGCATTCACCACCGCATTATGTATAAGGATTACTCGTACGTAAATTCGTTCTCGCTACGGGAGTGCGTGCACATTTCCTAATTTCAGGGGCCTGTGCAATGTTTATTTTTCTCATTTATTGCGAATTTCACCGTGGCGCTTTCGTAGTTGTTCCTCTGCGTATAATAGGAAATTTGAAAGACATTGCTCGCAACTGATATTCAAGGTTATACCAGGGTAGCGTTAAAAACTAGGCATGGTATACTCGTGGCTGAGCGTTCGAATTAGACTGCTACGCAAGTTAGGAAAAGTTAGGAAAGCGATCGTGTGTCTTTCTTTCAGTATTGGCGAAAAATACATTTTAAAGTTGTTTTCTTCGTTTAGTAACATATATAGTTGGTTAACAGGGACTGGTCTATGTGTGTGTGTGTCACCTTTAACATTTTAAACTTTCAAGGAATAAGTTATTGTTTTTGCATTATTTTTCTATCTGCCCTGCATTTGTGGATGCGTCTAATTTGACAGATTCGCATAGAAGTAACCTTTAAATTTGTGTAGCTTCCGTCTCCAAGTTCACACAGCGGCAACATCTTAAATTTTTTTCCCGTCTCCTTCATCTGCATGCTCAGAAGCACAATCGTTAGTGCATGAATGACCTTCGCACTAAAGTTTTGGATTTCATTTGCAATATAACTACTGGAAATACCTGTTGAAAAGGATCGTGGTGTCTGTGCTGCATTCCAAAGCCCCGGCATAACATAAATTATAGGGGATGTTTTATGTTTTTAGAAATCATAAAATTGACGCCGTGTCTGTCTTTTGGCGCTGTTCTGTTTTAAAAACTCTCCTGTGGGTTCTCTCAAACTTCGAGAAAGTGTCGTCAAGAGCAGCGTATAATATTCTGCTGATTTATTGAAGATCAGTGCAACAAAGCGGTGAAAAATGCTCAAGAGTATTGCAGTCATCGCGGATACATCTGGTCAGAACTCTGTAAATAAAATATCCGCTATTGCTGCATCATTAGCAAGTCTACCAGTTAGAACCACGCCATCTCAGTTCCGTGGAAGAGGAGTGGTGCTGCTTTATATAAAACAAGTTTAATTTTCCTAGAACTGCTTTTCTGTAGAATCGGAGGAGTTGTTTTTCAGTCCTGTATCATAATAAAAAGACAAACACGACGATAATTATGTATTAATAAATGAACAAAACAGAAGTTGTGAATGGCAAATGGACCTTTATTACATGTGGCTGATGAGGAGCAACGTGGAAACATAAGATTGCAAATGAAAAGTGTTCATCAATCAAACATTTGCAACCTACACACTGTAAAGATAAAGTACGAGGTCGGAGGACATCATAAATAAGATAAAGGAAGTAGACCCCATAGCGCACCTAATGCAGTGTAGCTGCACGCTTTCACTGCTGTTTTTGTGCTTTTGTATACAGTCGTGCAAACTCTGCAATGCATTATTGATAATACGGCAGATTCTTGGAGGCCTTTTCTATGTGTTCTTCTGTCGGCAGCTGGTCCCCTGCACAAAAAAGGCAAGAAATAATATTAGGAAAACGTAATGGGTTGGATATAAAAGCCGCATTTTTCTTTAATTCTATCTTTGCGCACATTCATTAGTATGTCTCGCGTTCAAGAACAGACATGGTTGAAGTATTCAGCTTTGACTATTTTGACACATGTTTGGCTCAGGCACTTGGGCAGCTGACCAGGCATATGGGTATTTAATTTCATTATCTAATTGCACAAATCAGTGCCATAGCCAGCATTTCTTCTTCGGGGGGTAGGATTGCGGTTACATTAAAAAAAACAATCTCATTATGTATCTGCAGTATTTATATTTCATATGTTTGCGTTTTCATACTACACTCGACGCACTTTTGCGTACATGCAGGTTTCACGGAGCATGATCATCTCCTTGATCCCCTAAATGTGTATTTGGTTGTTCATTGGTATTGTTAGCTGCATAGACACTGTATAAAGAAGCTATGTTTCAAGCGTAGTAGCTACTGCGGCACACTCATTGCGCCCAATGGATTATTGTGTTGTGCTTTTCTTAAACTGTCTTCAATAGTAATTTGACCGAAGCAGGAAAAAAAATTAAAAAACACAGGAGAACTTACTTTCTCATTGGTACAGATGGTCGTCTAACGGAGGTGTGCTTCGTCGTAAATTTCGGCTAGGGCAGCAAAGGTTCACCGGAGAGGAAGCCACTCTGAAGTACGGTGAACCCAGCGCATCAAAAGTTTGCTATGCCGCTTGCTTGTCAAGCTTTCGCACCACGCTTAAACTGATGCGGTGTGCGAGCTTCATCAAAACACTTCAAAGCACTGGAATCCGCAGTAAGTCATGGAGCACTCGCACGAAGAGTATACGCACACCCGAAGGCAGGTAATCCACTGGCTCATGCACGGAACGCAACACATCACGGCACTGGTGAGTGCTCCTTTTGGCACCACGCCCGCTTGTCCCGGCGCCAAGGTAGCCGTTGCTGAACCATTCGAAGACAGCTCCGTAGTAAACGCGCACCGTCATTGTCGAAAGAACGCGGCCGTGGCAGCCTACTTGATCGAGAAACGCCGTCAAAGTGAGACGGGCTCCGCCATGGATGCGATGCTGGCGCAAATATTTCACTCGAGGGACGACTCAAAGTAGCTCCATCGCTTCCTTGACAATCTCGAGGAAACGCTCAAGATTTTTTCAAGTAAAGGAAGCGTTTCAAGTGAAGGGCGGATTGTGAATGGGAAAACGCCACTTAAGGAGCGTTTCGAGTGAAGGGTCGAGTGGAGAAGCGTTTGTGAATACGGGCCTTAAAAGTGTTCCGAAGCTCAAATGCAGAATCTTCAACCATCCCAACAAAACGCGTCGAGAGCGGTCTTACCCCGTTCCCGTCCCAGCGAGATTAAACCTGTCGTGCCAGCCGCGTTGTTATATATGTTACCGGCGCTTCTTGCTTCGTGTACACACAACTTTAAAGTGTGAGAATAACTGTAAAGTATACTTTAGACATCCATGAGCCAAAATCAGCTATTTTTTCAAGTGTCAATGTTCGCACAAGGAACGCTAACGATCGAACGTCGCGCTTTCAGCTACGCAGGCTGTCACCGAAAGCTGCCGGCCGCACTGAGCCGGTACTTCTCTGACTGATATGTAACAATACGCAATTTTCAGTTAAACATTTGGTACGCCTTCATGAACTGACTCTCTGGCATACGTTTTTAGCGGATTGCATTGGTATTTCTATGGGTGTTTTTTATTATGGGTATTGATGTAACTGCATATATCTGTACACTGGCACGCCCGCTGTATACTGCCAGCGGAGGCCAGAAAAACGGCAGTCCCTCGTCATCGCTACTCCTAAAATGTAATTCTGACATTCATTTACCTTCCACTTACTTCAGGTACAGTTTAGGTAAAAGTTGGAAATGTTGCGAAGCTCAAATCCAGAAAATTCAAGCATTGTAACTCAGCTGCTTCGAAAGCAGACTTATTCAGTGCCCCGTCTCAGCGAGGCCTAAGGTGCCGCCCGCGTCGGTGTACCCGCTGCCGGCACTTTTTACTTTAGGTAGGCACTATTCTAAAGTGTAAGAATGACTGAAAAGTACCGTTTAGACATCCCTGAGCCTAAATAAACCATTCATCCGCGTGTGCGGTGCTCGCACAAGAAGTGGCGACGATCGATGTGCCGTGCTTTCAGCAACGTAGGCTGTCACCGAAAGCTTCCTTCTGAGCGCAGGATCCGGTCCTTATCTGACTCGTACGTAAGAACGCGCAATTTTCAGTTGGTAATTGGGTACGCGTTAGTGAACTACCATACTGGCATACTTTTTCAGCGGATTGCAATAGTCATTTCTTCGGCGGTTTCTTAGTTGCAAGTATCGATATAAGTATAAATATTGTCACGTTACTCTCGACAAACTTGATAAAAATGAGCTCGTTTAGTCGACTACTCAAGCAGCGGCTCAGAGAGATCGTCTTTGTCTTCTTTCACACTTCGATCTCACCCAAGTAAACCATGTGGCAATAGTCCCTCCCTTTGAAAGCATCGACTCGATGCTCGTAAATAAAAAAAATGAAGGTATACACACTCAGATATAGATAACCAAAAGAGGGAGAGTGCCACTACTCACAGCGCAAGTGAGGAAGTTTCGCCAACGCTTGCGCCAAGCGCAAAAAGAAAAGGCATAAAATCACAGGAGAACACAAACAGCAGCAGCAACGCAATGTCACGGCATGTCGTAGCACGTGAAACCACAAGGGCTACTGTGTGAAGTAGGGCTTCAGCCGAACGACATGCACGGTTTCGGGCCGAAGCTGTCGACGAGAAGACGCTGCGCCGTCCGGAAATACCTCGTAGGTAAGATCTGTGATTCGTCTAAGAACCTTGTACGGTCCAAAATAACGACTTAGGAGCTTTTCGGATAAGCCTGGTCGCCGGACAGGGATCCACACCCACACTCGGTCCCCAGGGTGGTAGGTGACGTTTCGATGGCGGAGGTTGTAACGTCGTGCGTCTGCATCTTGTTGGTGACTGGTGTTTATGCGAGCTAGCTGACGAGCTTCTTCGGCGTATTGAGTGTATTGCTCAGCATCTTCAGGAAGTTCATTGCTTTGGTCGCACGGAAGCATAGCTTTGAGCATGGTTCGCACGTTGCGTCCGTAAACAAGTCGGAAAGAAGGAAATCGCGTTGTTTCTTGCGTTGCCGTATTATAAGCAAACGTGATGTATGGAAGAATCTCGTCCCAGGTTTTATGTTGTACGTCCACGTACATTGACAGCATGTCCGCTATGGTCTTGTTAAGCCTCCCTGTCAATCCATTGGATTGCGGATGATAAACCGTTGTTTTTCGATGACTTGTGCAGCTCAGTTTAAAAATGTCCTCCATCATTCGTGCTGTAAACGACGTCCCTCTGTCCGTAATCACGCATGACGGGGCACCATGCCGTAGGACGATTTGGTGCACGAAGAACTGCGCGACTTCAGAGGCCGTGCCACGGGGTAACGCTTTTGTTTCAGCATAACGCGTAAGATAATCTGTCGCAACTATAATCCATTTGTTCCTAGAGGACGACAAAGGGAAGGGCCCCAGAAGGTCCATTCCAACGAGGTGAAATGGTGTCCGTGGTGGTGCGATCGGCTGGAGCAGGCCCGCGGGTCTCACAGGCGGAGTCTTGCGGCGCTGGCACTCACGGCAGCCTTTCACATATCGATGTACACTAGTTGATAGTCGCGGCCAGTAATACTGTTGGCGTACTCGGGCGAGAGTTCGCGAATAGCCCAAATGTCCTGACGTGGGCTCGTCATGGCACGCAAGGAAGATTTCATCACGCATGTCGGTAGGAACAACGAGTAGGAAGGCTTTGTCGCTACCACGGGCGTTTTTCTTGTAAAGAATGCCTCTTCTTAGACAAAAAGAGGGCAGTTCGCGAGCAATGTGTTGAGGGACCTGAGAGTTGCGGCCTTCCAGGGAATCAATTACTGGGCGTAATTCATCATCTGCCCGCTGCTTTGACATAAATTCAGAGTCACTAACTGCTCCGAGAAAGGCATCTTCATCTTCGGAGCCCCTGACGGCGTTCCCCACAGGTGCTCGAGAAAGCGCGTCGGCGTCTTCGTGTTTGCGTCCTGACCTGTACACAATCGTAATATCAAACTCCTGCAAACGCAAACTCCACCGTGCGAGACGGCCGGATGGATCTCTGAGATTTGCCAGCCAGCAGAGCGAGTGGTGGTCAGTCACCACTTTGAAGGGACGACCGTAGAGGTAAGGCCGAAATTCGGTCGTCGCCCACACGACAGCGAGGCATTCTTTTTCTGACGTAGAATAGTTGGTCTCAGCTCGAGAAAGAGTACGACTGGCGTAAGCTATCACATGCTCAACGCCGCCGTGTCGTTGTACAAGGACAGCGCCAAGTCCGACCTTGCTGGCATCTGTATGAATTTCTGTAGCAGCGTCCTCATCAAAATGGGCAAGAACAGGGGCTGTTTGCATTCTCTGTCGTAACTCTGTGAACGCTGTATCTTGTTCTGCGCCCCAAGTAAAGGGTACGTCATCTCGGGTGAGTCGCGCAAGAGGTTCAGCTATCTTAGAGAAGTTGGCGATAAATCGGCGATAATACGCGCACAAGCCGAGGAAACGGCGTACTGCTCTTTTATCTGATGGAACGGGGAAGGCGGCGACAGCAGCAGTTTTGTCTGGATCAGGTCGCACTCCATCCGCACTAATGACATGTCCCAGAAATTTCAGCTCTTCATAGCCGAAATGGCAATTTTGGGGTTTCAGCGTGAGTTCAGCTGTGCGATTGGCTTCCAGAACCTTTCTCAGACGCTTCAGATGTTCTTCAAAGCTCTCGGAAAAGATGACCACATCATCGAGGTAGACAAGGCAGCTTTGCCACTTCAAGCCAGCGAGAACTGTGTCCATCATCCTCTGAAAAGTGGCTGGTGCAGAACAGAGGCCGAAGGGAAGAACTCGGAATTCGTAAAGTCTGTCTGGAGTCACAAACGCGGTTTTTTCTCGGTCTCGTTCATCCACTTCAATTTGCCAATAGCCACTCTTTAGATCGATGGACGAAAAATACTTCGCACGTCGTAATCTGTCGAGGGAGTCATCGACCCGTGGAAGCGGGTAGACGTCCTTTTTTGTGACGCTATTAAGCTTCCTGTAGTCAATACAGAATCGCAGCGTTCCGTCTTTTTTCTTCACTAGAACGACTGGCGAGGACCAAGCGCTGCTGGATGGTTGAATAATCCCGTCATCGAGCATCTCTTTTACTTGCGCCTGAATAGCCTCGCGTTCTTCCCAAGCAAACCATGTGGCAATATGTAATCTGGCACGCCGGATGTGTACTGTTACGTTGTCGCTTGCGTGAAAAAAAATACTCAATATTCACTCGTGTGCGTTGATATCTACCAAACAAGACATTTAATCATCTGTTTTTGTTGCCCAGTAGCAAGTGCTAGAAACAACTATCAAAGAAAAAAAACTATCGGCAGCAACAGCTGATAATTTGTGGCTGCTCCTCCAGTCAATTTGAGATTTTTCAGAGCTAAGATTTAGATGCTTCAATAAAACTTTGCGCTCTTTGCAATATCTGCACCTCATTCGGTGCCCAGAAGCCGTTCGTCACTGTCGAATCAAGACGCAACTGTTATTTGGAAAAGAATATTGTGTCAGTCTTGACTGTGCGACTTGTAAAAATGAAGTTGAACGGCACTTTCTTCAGATAAATACTCCTTTTAACACTCCACACGAACGTTCTGGTAGCGTTCTTGGTTAGAGATCAAGAGGTATGGAGTTCAAATTCGGTCACTTGGTGCTTCGTTTTTTTAATGTTTTTTTATTCAATTGTGAATGCACGTTATTTTACCTATATATGTATTTATTTATGGCGAATGGGCACCCCCGTTTAATCCCTGGGAAGCCATTTTGCGCAGAGTACTGGGACGCTGCCTCTCCAGCGTCCCTGTACCTGCGCTGGGAAGCGCGGGTACCAGCGCCATACTGGGCCCTTAATCAGGGATGTCGCTGGACGCTGGTACCCAGTGTCGCAGGTTTTTGCAATAGGACTGCTTGCATAACTTAAAGTGCATAATGAGAGTGTCGCCATGATTGTGGAAGACATGCCACGGCGAGCCATCGTCCGAGCCCCTTGGCTTCACGCGCACTTTGTCGATGATTAAACAAAAATACTATTGGCCACAACACGCAACAACTGTAAAGAAGTACTTGAAAACTTGTACTGTTGCCGACGCCGGAATCTTCACCTATGCAACCAGCCGGTCTCCTCAAGCCTGACAGGCCACCAAACGCACCTTTTGAACAGGTTGATCGGAATATGCCCGGGCCATTTCCCAAGTTTGCGGCTAACAATCGCTCGAGTGTTGGCGCTCTCGACTATTTGACTAAACTTTGCGAAACTTGAGCTGTTCAGCGAGCCACTGCTTTCGATTTGGCCAGGTTCTTCGTCAAAGCATTGTTCTCCGCCATGCTACCCCAGCTGTTCTCATCACAGATTGTGGTACAGCCTTCGCGACGCAGTTGATTCTCAATCTCTTGCAGCTGATTGATACCACACACCAAACAGCAACAGCGTACCACCCAGACACAATGCGTTAACCGAACACCTTGAGTAAACGACTGCAAGTATGCTTTGGACCTTGGTAGCCTTGGATTACAAGATATAGGACGACATCCTGCTTTACATGGCATTTACCTGCAAAGCGAATCTACAGAACACCATCGAATTTGCAGCTTTTAGTCTTGTTTACGGCCGCGATGTCGCCGCGACGTAATGTTGCCACCAACTCCATCTTCCACCACTTCTCTGGATACTAACGTTTTCATTCAGCTTACCAATCCAGCACGAAAACTTCCGCGGGAGTGCATTTTAACTTGGTAGCATTAAAAAGCTTGTTTCGCGAAAATTCCAGCGTTGGTGTCAGCGTCGTTGGTTTTGCGCTAAAAATCAATCTTATGCATGACGAAAAATTGAAGACGGTGCAAATGAAATAAACAATGAAAAGTCCTCCTAGGTTAAATGTGGTTAGAACTTCCACTGGTGTAGTTGTAGAACGAAACAGAAAATCCTTGGTTTGCTTCGTTTCAGAACCAAAAGGTGACGATGACGGAGGTAGCTATAATTTTACTTGCGCAAATGATAGTTGCGTCGAAACGGAACAGAAATGTAAGCGCGTGACCGACAGCAGGGCACCTGACGCTCCGGGTTCAGCAATGGACTCTATTCTTTCTCGCGCTCCTGGACGCAGTGGTCTAGTGGCTTAGGTATTCGGCTGCTGACCCTCAGGTCGCGGGTTCAAATAAGGACTAAGACGGCTGCATTTTCATTGGAGGCGCAAACGCTGTAGGCCTGTGTGCTTAGATTTGGGTAAAAAGGACTGAACAGTGAAAGGGACTGAGCCACTTCTGATGTGGGGGAGATAACATGAACCTTTACTCTATGAAACCACCTTACGCATAAAGCAGACCCTCAGGGGACTAATGACGTCATGTGCGAGCAACTCTTTCTAATTGTGGGCAATAACGCCACATACTGCGGACACTTGACGCGCAGAGGCGCTATCAGTACAGGCTGCAGGGAAACGTCTGCCACAAGCTACATCAACGACCGCGCCGCCAAGGAGAAGGCCGTGGAACTTCGGTGCGGTGGCACCATCTAGTTTTGCGTACACAAACTAGCTGCGGGAAATGGTTCATATGAGGACGAGGCCCCTGGGGATAGTTGTCGTGCCAGCATTTTTTACTCTACTACGTTCTGCATCGCATTGGCAAAGTCGGCTACGAAGTTGTGCCAGCCTAGAATCATGCCACTCTCCTACACCATGGTCCCGTCGTGGTGGTTTGGTGGCTAAGGTACTAGGCTCCTTACCTGCAGGACGCGGGATCGAAACCAGGCTTTGGGGGCTACGTTTCTGATGGAGGCGGAAATGTTGTAGGCCAGTGTGCTCAAATTTTGGTGCACGTAAAGAACCCTTTGTGGACGAAATTCCTGGAGCCGTCCACTACGGTGTCTCTCATGATCATATGGTGCTTTTCCGACGTTAAACACCACCTATTAGTCAATCAATCTCGTCAACCACAATCTTCGAGTGTGGTTGACGTCATCACGTTGAAACCGTACTGTTCCCGCTGAGATCAAGCTACAAACCTTGTAGTGCCGTGCTTGTAGTCCAGCTCATGGTGTCTTTTTTGTGGTTTCTTTATTTTGCCCTTGAGTATTCAAATTGTCACTAACTTTCTCGGCTCAGCTTTCATTTCTATTTCAAGATATAGGGTATAGAGACCAAGCATTTTTTTAGCGGGGCGATGGTAATGCCACGCGCCAGGTGCAGCCGAGGCTGAGAAGGAAGAAGTTGGTGGCAGCTGTGGCCTAATTTAAACACCCGTTCAATACGTATCAATTCTTTTGTCGTTCCTCTCGCTACAATACATAAAAGGCACAATAAAAGTAAATCCCCCGGAGACTTGATCAAGAGACTTGTCGCCCTTCAGCGTGCTGCAATAATCAACTAAGCCATGACGCACATATTGTCCATCTCAGTTGTGGCGAGCTATGTTTTACACTGTTTGGCTTACTATCAATGGACCTGAAAGAAACATTCCTGAACAAAGCATATAGTTTGTTTGGACAAGCTATACACGATTCCCCTGATCAATGACGTGTCCGATGCCTTTTTAATGGCGGGTTAGGTTTAATGAAGCACGTACAGCTGGATGACTGAGGCTTTAGAAAATGTCTCTGGCTCCACTATGCACAAACAGAAAAAATTTCTCGCATCAAGTCTTGAACCATTCGAGGAGTTGGTGGTACTGTCATGCTTGTGAATTCGGCTTCATCCAAGTGCGCACCACCACTATAACGCTAAACGGACAAACTCCATTCGCTACGTGAGATAAGCTGTGGTGACCCATGCGCGGTTAATATATCGCGTGGCGTCACCATCGCAAAGGTGTACATGTCACCAGGAACGCTGCAAACGGACCTCATGAAATTCTTGCTAGACAACTTCTATGTGGCGCGCTTATTTGATGTGTGAGGGATATAGCCACTGGAGACTTCTACATTAATGAACTTCGACGTGATGACGAACTTGGCCTTCACCTCCTGTCTGACGTCGTGCAGTGAACTATTCACAACACCTGTTCAGATACTCTGGTTACTGCATTACTTTTAATTGAAGCACAATTTACTGTGTTTACTCAATTTCGTATGGTTCCTAAACATGCCAGCCTTATTTTGTACAACTGTGCAATGTGTTGCTATCTTATTCATTGCTTGGGCCTTGTTCCAAAAGTCGGACTTTTTCGCAGCAGGCCAATCCCCGCTCTGAAGGGGCGTTACGTCCTACAGTCGGTCAAGGCTAGGCTGATGGGGAGACGCGTCATGCGTTCTGAATAAAGTGCGCAATGTCTGCCCTTTAGTCCAGCCAAGCTGTGCCAAGGGCAGCCAGTGTGGCTTTAATGAATGCCTAGACTGTCTTCAGAAATAGATGGAGCACCACGAGACTATTGCACACAGGACACTGCATGACCAGACATTCATACTTATGAATAAGTTTCCCATCATCATCATTTGTGAACCGCATTTTCCAAAAATACCGCGACTGTCGGGCTATTGAGCGAAGTCAAGTTGCTGTGTACATCCGTAAAGAACTCACGTTCTCCAAAAAGTAGAGTCTGACAATGGAAATCACTACGTGTGTCTATATGTTAAAAAGAAGTCGTTTACGCTGATAGGCGCATATATAGCGCCGTCGCGTCGACTAGATCAACAGATATTACATGGTATATTTGCAACAACTCCAGCACCTTGGATATTGATGGGTGACATCAACGCCCATCATTCATTGTGGGGAAGCATCAGGACAAATCGAAAGACACGAACCTAGTTGATCTCGCATCAAACCACGAGCTTCAGGTGCTGAACGACGGCAGCCCTACTTATCTCCGAGCAGTAACTTACAGCAGTTGCCTGGACTTGACATTAGTGTCGCATAGCATTGTCACGAAAGTCCAATAGTTCACAGATATTGAAACACATGGCAGCGACCATATCCCTACGTACGTTACAGTCAGAGGTCTGGTCGATTCTCCTTCCCATGGACATTCCAGACTTATTGACTGGGAAGAGTTTCAGATATCAGTTGAAAGCAAGTGCAAGCACGAACCAACGGAATCCATTGAAGAAGTGATTAGTTGTACAATGGAGACTTACACGAAGATTTGTCCAAAAAATCGTGACGCATGGCACTCGACCAAGAGTTGGAACAACTTCAAACGATCCGGCGACGTGCCGAAAGACGATACAGACGCACGAAGTCTATCTCGGACCTCAGAGAATCCAGATGCATTAAAAAAAAATCCAGTGTCGAAAGCACAAACTTCATGAACAACGGTGGAAGAACTTTTGTGACTCGCTAGACCATCGAAAGCCCTTGTCTTCCATATGGAGGACTTTTCGAGGTATTCACTCGTACCCGCAACAGCTTGATTCCTTCGCCGCTCTTGCGCTACATCAACGTCGCTCACAGCTTGATGTTTCTGGTGAATTTTCTGCAAAGATCGCCGGCGACATCACTATACCGATCGATCTTTTGCTACAGGATGTTCCAGTCGCACGAGATCAGCAAATGGAGGTTGCATTCACTATGGAAGAACTACATGCGGCATTGAACACATGCAGACGCTCATCGTCCCCAGGTCCGGATGGAGGGACCTATACTGCCCTACGTGTCCTAGGCCCGAAGGCACAGCGCTGTCTCCTGGACATTTTCAATAAGTCTTGGCATGATGGAATGGTGCCTGATGAGTGGAAGTGTAGTCGCCTGGTGCCTTTGCTGAAGCCCGTAAAGTCTCCATTCGATTTGGCGTCATACCGGCCTATAGTACTAGCAAGCTGCGTTGGCAAGGTCATGGAGAGGATGCTGCTTACGCGCATGGAATGGTACCTGGAACATTATAACATCTATCCTGATGCTGTGGCTTGTTTTTGACGAGGTAGGTCCTCAGTTGATAGCATTATTGACTTAGTGACCTCTGTTCAGTATCAGAAAACTCTGAAGCGGTTTTCGGTAGCTCTGTTCTTAGACGTGAAGGGTGCCTATGACAACGTGACCCACGAGGCTGTTCTCAATGCTCTTGAAGCAGCTGAACTTGGAGGTCGTGTCTTTCGATGGGTAAGAAGCTACCTCACAAAGAGATCCATGTTCGTTCTAACTGAAGATGGGTCTACGAATAAGTATTTCACAAGTCGTGGGGTGCCACAAGGCGGCATTTTGAGTCCGACTCTTTCCAACCTGGTTCTCGTGGGGCTCACCGAAATGCTGCCACAGATTGCTTATATATCTCTCTGTGCTGACGATATCTGCATTTGGGCGTCCGGCGTGACACGGCCTCAAGTGCGCGCAAAAATACAGAAAGCGGCAACAATGACATCGACATACCTTCGCCAGCAAGGTTTGACTATCGCCATAGAAAACTGCGCAGCGGTTGCGTTTACATGCGAACCGATGTATTTCTACTCATTGTGCATCGATGGCAGATTAATCCCATACAAGAGCGCTCATAGATTCTTAGGTGTCATCGTAGATCGTGACCTAACCTGAAGCCTGCATGTCACATACCTGAAGAAAAAGCTCATTGGCATTGAGAACGTATTTAAGTTCGTCGCCAGAAAATCATGGGGCCCATCCGTGCACTCCATGTTGCAGCTTTACACAGCCCTCTTCCTCGGAACTCTCCGGTACAGCATTCCTGTCCTGTTCAACACGTGCAAGACTAACATCCGTGCACTGCAAAGCGTACAAGCCCAAGCACTTCGGACATGCCTTGGCCTTCCAAGATGCTTATCGACAGTGTCAACTATTGTTATTGCACAAGAACAACCAGTCACCACGCATATCGATGTAGAGACGCTGAGAGCGCACATTCGGCATTTATCACGGTTACCGTCACATCAATTAGCATGTTTGACAGCTCGGAGGCCCCATTCTTCGTACTGCGGTATTGTGACAAAACTTCAAGACATACTACCGCCTGGCTTCAAGCTTGCGATGCATCCAGCAGCTGCGCTATGGAGTCTTCGTCAACCTGCGTGCGCTTATCAGTTCCTGGAATATTTAAGAAGACGCGCCTGTCAACGCTTGCCCTAAAGCAATTGACTTTGCGTCTGTTGGACGAAAGGTACTTAGACCGCATACATGTTTACACCGATGGCTCCACTAATTCCAACAGCTATACAGGAGCAGCGGTTGTTCCTACTGAAAATGTGTTGCTTCAGTACAAGTTTTCTCACACTACGACGTCGACAGCAGCAGAGCTCGCAGCACTCCAAGGTGCAGTACAGTACATTCTTCGGCAGCAACCTAACCAATGGGCCACATTTTGTGACTCCAGGTCAGCCTTACAGTCTCTACGGTTTGTTACGCAGCACGGGTTACACGAACAATCAGCATATCAGATAAGTCACGACTACCACGAAGCGCTCGAAGAAGGTCACAATATTCTATTTCAGTGGTTGCCGAGTCATTGCGGAATCGTCGGCAATGACCGCGCGGATGAAGCTGCTCGATCAGCTCATGACCAAAACCAGCGCACGCCCGTACCACTCTTGAGAACGGACGCTGCAAGGCTACTACAAGCACTTGCTCGCTGCATATCTCTCCTACAATGGAATACGCAGGGTTTCTCCAACACGCACCTGTATTCGATCGACCGAAACTTGCAACTTCGTTTGCCATCCGGGCTCCCACGACGCGCTGAAACTTTACTGTGTGGAATGAGGTTGGGCGTGGCATTTACGAATTCGTACTCTCGCTTCCTTGGAATGCGAGCACTTCGGCATGCAACATCTGCGCCTGCGAGAAAATGCTTGAGCACATTCTACGTCATTGCCCAGCATACCCGACCGAACGACGTAATAGAGAAGCCAAGCTCTGTCAGCTGGATTCACAGCCGCTTACAGAAGAGAAGACCCTGGGACCTTGGCCGACGTCTTTCCATACGCGCAAAGACACGAAAGCCCTTTTGTACTTTTTAAGGACGACCAGACTTCACGACCGCTTGTGAAAGAACTGTGTGAGACCGTGCTGTGTAGTCTTGAGCTGACTATTCATGCTTCTCTTTCTTACTCCTCTTATTTTCTATCTCTTTCCGTTCTATTATTCTCCTTTTCCCTCACCCAAAGTGTAGGGCAGCAAACTGAGCCAACTTTGGTTAACCTTCCTGCCTTTGCTCTCTATTTATCTCTCTCTCTCTCTCTTTCATACTTATAAAGATGTCATACTATTTAACAGGAATTTCGCTCTAGACCTAGTTAATGATGATTGAAAATTATATTTCATTTATATGATATACATTTATTTATTTATCTGCTTATCTAGAATAACCCTCAGGGCCGGAGGCCATAAGGAGGGAAGTGGTAAATATAAAAAACACAATACAAACGTTGTTCTGTAAATAAAATGTTATCTAAAAGATATCACTACAAGTTGTGACTATAAAAACGAAAATCGGATTGTTGTTGAGAAAGTATAGTAACATACTAAAAAGAAGTAACCGTAGCAGTTTTAACGAAATAAACAAGAATCAGGCAGTTTGCAAAGAAAAAACAGAACATAAATGGTTAAATCCATAACAATACATTTCAGCTCAAAACGTCATGAAAATGATTTTAATGGGCAACGGACGTGGTTTATCCTGACAGATTCTTCAAGGCTTGTGAGGTTCGGGGAAAGAATGACTCACAACATGTTCGAGTTGAACATCGCAAGATCCTAACCTTTTGGTGATGGTCAGGTTGACGCACAAGTATAATGAAGGGAGAATGAGGTTATTATGCATGGCGTGACAACAATATATTTTGTTAAAAAGACATGTGTGGGAGAACTTACGGTGACAGGCAAGTGATGGCTGCTAAAAAGTCTTTAATTGAAGGGCTACTTGCGGTGTGACTGTAGTTGCCAAGGATAAATTGGGGCGAATTATTTTGGGCTAGCTCGAGAGCAGATGTTTGTACACTAGTACACGGGTCCCAAGTTGATGTGACATATTCTAGTTTACTTCGTATTAAATTTTTGTAAACAAGAAGTTTGAAGGGGACAGAGGCAGAAGAACATTTGCTGTTGAGATAACCCAGTCAAGGGTTAGCATTACTAATGATTTTGTCACTGTGAACAGACCTGGTGAGAGTTATGTGAACACCTAGGTAGTGATAGGATGTCACGAAATCAAGAGTGGAGTTGTCAGGCAGATAAGTAGTGGAGAAGGAAGATGTGCGGGAAACGCGTAAGACTTTACATTTATTAGTGTTAAGTTTCATTAGCTAGGTTTTACACCAGCTAGGTACAGTGTAGTCTCATTCTGAAATATCATTAGGTCGTTTGGGTCAGAAGTTTTTTGATATATTACACAATCATCTGCAAACAAATGAGTGTTAGAGGTATTAAATTCTGGTAAGTAATTATTATAATTAAGAAAAACAAGGCAACCAAGTACCGAATATTAGGGTACGCCGGAATGAACGGGACTTTGTTGGGAATACAAGTGTTAGCAGACACATATGGTGAGCAATCGTTCAGAAAAGGTCCAATCTACGAAAGGGGCTTATGATCAATGTCTATTCTGTCTAATTTTATCAAAAGTAATTTGTGGCAAAATTTTAAAGGCTTTGCGAAATTGAGAAAATTACAATCAGCATTGGAACAATGATCAAGAATGGTGTCTAATTTATGGGTAAATAAAGCCACTTGTGTTTCACAGCACAAAGAATTGCGGAAGCCATGTTGAGCATTTGAAAAAAGGAGTTCGCATCTAGGAACTTTGCAATATAATTGACAAGGACATATGTTAAAGTATTGCACACGGGATGCTGATTGTTGAAATAAGCTGGTAGATGAAGGGATAGTTTTCACTTCCAGATTTATGCACCGAAACTACATTTTGAATTCTCAAATCAGGTGGCATCATTGATTCGCCAATGAACTGATAGAATATTTTGACAGAATAACGCTCGAATATACCGTGGTACTTTTGAAAAACTTAGCAATATTGAAATCTATTCCTGAGCTTGAAGCCACTTTCAGAGATTCGATATTTTTTTCTAACCCAAGGGGTTGAATGATGATTTGGTCAATTTTAAAGGTTGAAGCACTGCAAATCAGAAAACATCGCACACAATTACGTAACAATGTTAGGACGAAAACTTTGTTTAAGACGGTAGGACAGTCGGTGAGTGGACTCGTTCGACCAGAAGGATTTGATAACAAAATTTCACTATCTCGATCGGAGGTGATAATCCGCCAGAACTTTTTTGGGTCATTACAAAGCATTGTAGGTAAAGTGATATGTAGAAAATTATTGCGGGCTGTCGTAAGCGCGCAAACGTATGCATTATTTGCCTTTTTGTATGCGACTTCCCGCATTTCGGAGGAAGATTGTTTGGCCGAAAGAAAGAATAATTTTTTTATTTCTGTTGCAGAGTCGTATGTGTGAGTGTACCAATATGCTTTTTAATGGTAGGAAACAGTGCGCATTTTAACATATCTGTAACAAAATTGTGGATTTTCGGTGCAAACATATTTTAGTTAGATTCTGTATTCCGACTTTCAAAACCCAAGAAAGCGTCCACGAAGCTCGACAGTTCGTTTAAATAGTCGCAATGTTGGTTTTGATGAAATTACGGAGGTTCTTTTATACTTTAAGCTTTGGAGGCTTGACATACATTATTTGAAGGTTGGGGCTAGATGGTTACTCAGACCAGGTAGCTATGATATATTCGAAACCATGTCCAGACAGTTGTTAACACAACGACAAGTGTGTTCGTAGAATTGTTAGCTAACCTAGTCGCATGTGAAATGATGTGATTTAAAGAAACTTCTGAGCAGAGGTTGTGGAAACTGAAGCTTTTCGAAGAAAATAGTGTTGATACTGCAAGATCAGAAGACCACAAAATCTTGGGGAAGCTGAGGTCTCAAAGAAGAAAATTGAAAGCTTTAGGATCATGTGAAGTGATGGTATCGATGGCTTCATCTAAATCGGCAACACAGCTCGCCAAGTTGTTGGGAGGACGAAAGGAGGCCTCCAATACAAAGCTTTTGTAGCCTATGAAGGCACGCACTCAAACCACCACAAGCACGGATTTAAGTGGGAGAAAACAAGGTCGAATACGTCTTGAGAGAGCCGACATGACACCGCCTACAACACGAGATTCTGCGACACGAGATTCTGCAGCGGTAAATGAAAAACTGTGCACGTCCTGAAATATTTTGTTGTCCGCAAAGCCTGAGTGAAGATTGATTTCAGCTTGATCATTGTTGCCTAAATCTCACGTATCAGTTATTGAGAGAAGTGCATCACGCTTGTTAACTCCGCTTCTAACATTTGCCAGAAGAATAGACACATTAGATGGTGCTAAAAAATCACCATAGCCCCTCGCGCGTACCTACATATGTTAGTCTTGACAACTAACCGAGTTAGATAACTCTGGTACCGTTAAAATTCCAGTAATTATTTTAAACAATGAGCTTGTTGTACCGCAACTGAAACTTCGGTGAACCAGCCATACTTTTGGTGAATTCAGCAAGTCTTCTTCTATAGCAAGGCGTAGTTTCGTAGTTGTATTGTTCCACTTTTTGTGATCACACAAGATTATTGCCAAATAAAGCAGCCTTAGAAGGCGGCCGCATAGGTCATAGATGATTTAGTGTCCTCGTACGAAGCGTGCTTGACAGCCAGCTTTGAGTGCGCTGTTTTTGTAAAACAAACCAGACATCACTTTCAGCACACGTGCACATATGTTTGAATGAGGGCGTTCCGAATAGAGGTGGTCACATCGGTCACTCTAGAAATAAACTCTCTAAGTAGATTTTTTTATAAAACACGTTCTCAGAAAAAAGAAATTGCTTTAAAGCTTTGTTTCTTAACCGCCCATGACTGACAAATTTATTGGGTTCAAGCTCTCACAATTGGGTTTGTTTTTGCCGCTTTTGAACGGGATAGATCGAGTGCTCTTGGTTTTAGCCTTCATAATGCAGTGCAGTGCTGGATATGAGGCATTTCCTGGTTTGCTAACACACACACACACACACACACACACACACACACACACACACACACACATGTCCGTTCGTTCATAAACATGCATACCTACTGTTTGAGGGAAAGAAAGAGTCAAGAATTCAATTGCACCGCTTGACAATCGAGTAATAACCCAGATGATATGTAATCAGTAAAGTGAATCGACCAACTTCACAAAGCCGGAAGAAGTTTTGACAATAGGAGTGCATCAGGCGTACCACAAAAGGTATATATTGCCAGCAATAAAGCTTTGAAGCCATTGAAAAAAATGAGAGAATCTCTGAGCGTCGCTTTAGGTGCAGTGGCCGTCCTGCTTGTAGCCAGATCTGATGCTGGCAATGGACCTCATGTGCTGCAACGCGAAGCACCTGACGCTTTTGAGGTAAGGAGTGCTGGTTTACCGATAATCCGAATTTGGCAACTTGCAATGAAGGCAATAGAGTGTTGTTTTTGTCCTGCGAAAAAAAGAGGTTTATCTGAAATGTTTCTGGGGCATATAGAGTATATCACCTTTGCTCACCGTAGCCGTTGTTGGATCTCGAGTGTGTATTTTTTTCATTAATTTCGTGCACAGCCTTAAGTTACACAGTAGTTTTCGAAAATTTGACATCTCTTCACTGTGGCATGCCTCATAATAATAATGTGCATTTTCCACGTAAGAAACTTTATATAAAAATTATTATCTTAGATTTGAGACGCTCCAGAGCGTACAAATTCAGTAAACGTGTAGCAGTGCATAAAAACATCAAAGTGAGCGTCTGCAGCAGGCAATTTTTATAGTTAGTTTTAGGTAGTTAGTTTTTCTGCAACGTCAATTACCCTACTAATGGCGGCTATCAACATACTGCGAAGTTTGTATGTCGGTGCTAATTTCTTGTGCTATGTCGTGAGAAATGTAGACTCAGCTCTCTTGATATAAACCTCTATGATAGTGTCGTTTAGGACTCTGTCTCCATTTGAAAGAAGACAGGTGACACCATGAGTTGGGAGAGTATGCAGTCTTTGGTGGGGTAACATGTAACCTGCACGTATGGCATTTCTGCACGTTACACCGAACACGAGGCTTCCCGAACAAGATGCGTACTGCTGAGACTATATGGTGAAGAAACATTGCAAGTAAATCTGCATTTCCTTGCGTTCAGGTCTTCGCCGCATTCCCTTACGCTGTGGGTATCTCTGATACGAACAACGACACTATCTTCGAATGTCTGACGGCGACGCGCAAAGATTTTGACCCTGTGGCTAAAACGGTAACCTATGTGTGGTCGCTCAGCGATGGACCAGGCAAGCGGTAAGCGTTGCGCGATTTGGCTTGAGTGAAATTGTGACAAAGTCCAAGACGAAAAAAATAGTTAAGCGAAGATTTGCGTGTGCATGTCTAAGTTAACGTGTTTCCTCATTTCTCGCATTCTTATGCATTTTGCGATGCTTTCTCCTATTTATATTCCACCACGACGCTGCAAATAATACCTTCATGAACTTGCCTAGCAGCACAACACTAACTTCAGCCGTACACAACGAACTTGAGCATTCATTTATAGGCAACACTTGAATGTCATTTGACCTCAATGAAAAGTGCAATTGACTTGCGCCATAAGTAACCTACAAGTGCGACATTGAGAGGAACTATTATTGGGAAACAGCATATACGATGATGAATGTTTTCGTGCACTATCGAAGGCCGGATTTGTTTTGCACTCTCTAATGCCACGCTTTGTAACAGTTGAGCTGTTCTAAGTGGGAGCTTTAATGTCCGAGGTCATTGTAGAGCCGATCACGTGCGCTTGTATTGTGGCAAAAGTTGGTGTTGGCATGATGAGGAAGGCTGTGCTATGCCTAAAAAAACGTGGGCTTATTACGACAGGTGTGTGTGGAGGGTGTCGAAGTGGGAAACTCGCTTCGAGAAAAGCGCCAAAATGGGGGTGGCGGTGAGACACGGTGGAACGTAAGATGACGCGTCAATTTCAGTATTCAGGAGCTCTCGCTTTCAAAGTGGCAAAGACCGTCCATAGTGAGCATAAGCGAAAGTTGATACGAGAACGCAAATGTTGTCGCCAAGCCAACTGTGATGTTCGCGCAAAGATGATTGAAGCTAGGCGCTATCGAACGGAAGACTTGAAAAGTCCACTCAATTGAACGAAATTATTTATCAAGATGGGGCAAAGCTCTCGATATCATATCGGTGAGCATCTGTTCATTAACCGAGTGTTACTTTTCCTCCCCAGTCCCAAGAATGCACTAATGAAATATAAGCTTTTGCAAATCTATACTTTTCGACTCTCTGCTCTTAGACACAAACGCATTGAAATTGTGAACCCGAAAAAACAGAATGGCTGTGCCAAAATGTCATGATACACATTTTGTGTAATAATAATTATTGAAGCCTCTAGGATAGAGTGCAACAAAAACATCAGAGCGAAACTACAGTAATTATTATCTAAATAGCATCCACATTCAAAGTATGTACTATAGACGGTGTAGTTCATCGGAAAAGTAAGAAAAAGTGCCTTCACTTATCGTAGAGACGACCACTCATGCAGTACGCATCCAAGCCTTCGTACAGTACTCAGTCATCACGTTCACTCATTTTTCGGAATATGACCATACACGTGGTGCCACTTTTCAGCGCTTCGTGAAAGTTACTCATCCTTATTATAGCAAGACAAATTTCGACACTCAGATATTGAATTGTGATGATCTGCTGCCTTTGAAACAACGGTACCCACTTGGGTACCCAGGGTTCAAAGAGGCTGCTTTACATTAAATTTAGTTGCTTAAAGGCTAATTTAATGCATGCGCGTGCACACTCCAGAGGGATGCATTGCGCAGATTTTTCGAACAGTGACACTGTAAGGGCGGGAAGATAGTCAGCGACGCGTTCACGCAGGGGGCCAGCGGGTAAAGAAAAGCGTGCGGAGCAATATATGTGGGATTGAACTTCTCTAAACCACTATATGAATACGAGAGCCACCGTAGGGAAGGCCTCCGGAAATTTTGACCACCTGGGGTTCTTCAACGTGAACCCAAAGGTCTAAACCTATTTAACGAAGCGATCATGAAAGCTTCCAGGCGTCTACACGGCATTCTCTACACGGTATTCCAGGCGCACTGGAAACTTGGCAACATATTGTGCAGAGAGCGCTTGACGTATTATCGTCTGTTCTAGGTAGAAAAGTCGCGGAATGCGAGATTGAACGTGCACAGCATTGGTGGCGTCTCACACCATCAAAGTGTTGCCTGTTACTATAACTTCTATTTCTTGTTAGAAATTAATCCACATTATTTAGAAATTACCCCACCTTTAAGTCTCTTTAGCAACTCAACGAGGATTTAGAAAATAGCTGGAGTGGTAGATATGCCTTGAAAGCGAATCATAAAACCTTTCATGTAACCAGTGGCAATTCACCTCTTTATTATGCGAATTGAATGGCTCATATATGGCTCGACGTGTAGCTGCGTTACAGAATTCTTTGAAAAGCCTCAACATCTAGGCACATTCTAATTGAAAGTTACTCCTAAGTGCCTCCTAGAGATAATATTTTCAGCGAAAACGACACTGTTTCAACTTCTAGTTGGCCTATGTATGCGCCCAAGTCTTGTAAAACATTTTAATTGAGTCACCTATGTTTCGACCATAACAACAGTTCTACACCGTGACGACAACAGAAGATAAGGATAGGTCTCAAGCATTTTAGTCCATGAAATATAGAAGCGCGATATATCCTGCTAACTGGCAGGGATTAGCTTCGCCGTTTCCGCAGTGTTGGCGAAGTGCAGCTGGACAGATTATCTTTTTAGTACGACGCCAACATCTCTAAATCAGATTAGCTTTGTATTATAGGCTACTCAGCATACTATCAAGTGTGATAATTACAGCTTTTGAGTTTAACAGCAGCCTTCGAAGCTTCCTTGAAATGCAATAGTCCCGAAACTGTAATTACTCGTCATAAAAAGATCATAAAACTTGCCTGATTTCTTGAACAATCAATTATGCTGATGTATTTTCTGCCATCACACATATTGAGCGATTAGTCTTCTAATCGATTCTAAAAACACTTCACCGATGGTTATCACTCTTTGTACAATACTTTTAGTAAAGTGCGCACCCAAACAACTGAATTGCATACTTTCACTTGAAACAGTTATACCTAAAATGGCACGTTACAAAGCACAAGAAGTGTACATTTATTGCATTGTTTGCTACTCCAACCATTCTTATAATATAGCTAGTCCTGTTAGCCTTCTGGTCTTTGGAGCGCCAAAATGATTAATGATACTCAATGCTGTTGCATGCTGGCCAGCTGTTGAGACACAAGCGACAGACACACTGTATTTTTATTACGAAAAAATAGGCGTATACAGCGAACCAAGAACATGACCACAACAATCCTCTTATGCAAGACCTTGGATTAGTGTGAATGTGAAAACTTACAGACCTAGGATGACAGGAAGGCAAAAGCATCCCTTTTAAGAAAAACGTCGTCTTAAGGGCAAGGTTTTTGATGCATTTGGCATGCATGCACACAATTTTAGTCAAAACATATCTGAGGCACCAAAAAAGTCTAATAATAGACTAATAAATATGAATGATTGTGTGACAGAATGGTATAAAACATTGACCTGACCAAACCAAGTTATACAAGTCGGTGACCTTAGCGCAGATGTTACGGACCTTAGGACCTCCCTGCACGCACACGTCATGATTATTTTCATGGAAACACGTGGAGTTCTTCCCACTCAGTCATGTGCCGCCACCTTCCGAAATATTTGTGCAATGAACCTAGTTTTTGCATCGCCTTCACGATCAAAAGCTTCTCACCGCGCTTTGCATTCCCTTCGTGAAGAGCCCACCATTGACCATGCCAAAGATGCATGCGGTGACGTTCTGATGCTATGTGACGTCACAAGACGTCCTCAATTTCAGTGTTCTGTGATGGCACGATGGCATATTATGCAACGTAATGGCGTGCTGGTGAGTTTTCCCTCTAGTCTGGACGCCGACGGGAATTGACGACGCGTGACGCCGGGCGAGTTTCACGTTTAATGAAGACGCTAAAATAATTTTGTAAATTCAGCGAAACATTGTTTAGGAAGGCTTTAAGAGTCATCGACCCCATGCTCCTAAAGCGATGTTCTACACTGTTAGGAGACACCCTAACAGTGAAGAATTTATTTTTGCAGCAGAACTGTTCTTTTACTGTGAACAATGTACTCTGAAATACATTGAAAGCACTTTACGAAGAGTATAGTGTAAAACTAAACTTAAAGAGAGGGATGAAAAGCCAAGCTAGTAGAATTGCTAACTTTGTTGCTGGGCACCTGTAGCTAAGTAACAAGCAGAGATGCACTATTTAGAATCATATATTATTTAGGATACGTCGAGGCGGGCATATTTCTCAGTCCAGCAAATGGTTTATGATTTCCATGTTCGCGCTAATAAATGACACTTCAGGGCAAACTTATAGCGGGTATCGGTGACCTTCACCAGTCTTTGAACTTTCTCTACATGCTAAAATAGCTACCTTCGATTGGAATAGCTAATGACCGTAATTCTGGTCATACCTCTCTTTCAATTCGCCAGTATATATTATAACTATTCCTGGAAATCAAAATGTAGTGTGTAATATACATTCTCTGGGTTCTGCACTTGTAGTTTAAACTACTTATAACAAGTTTATGTCGTTTTGCGTTGGACGATGTATTCAATACCAAGCGTTACATTTGCAGGAAGCACGTTGGTTTTCACCACACAGCCGGCGCGACTCCGGATGCAACAAACTTCACAGTTGGCAAAAGTGCGTACAATATATGCCACTTTTATTTCATTGTCGTTGTTGCGCAAGTCTACTTTTCAAGTGGATCTCAACGAATACAACAAAATATATAATAACTTGTTCATTTATTCATCTTTCATTGTTGTGGCCTTATACACGGGGGACAATACACTGGCCGACTACATTTTCGCAAGACAAATAAAGTAGTTGAGAAAGATGTAATAACTGTGATTATTAGGAACAATTAGAGGACCCTAAAGCTTCACCTTTAGGAGTTGAACGCAATAGCCTTTTCCCGTTCCTAGTGTGAACTTCAAACACTTTGTCACGAAATCTTCTATAATTTGCTATGCACCCACTGAATGGCCTTGCGAGAGTAGGCGCAGTAGCGTGTATGCCTTTTGTAGTGGGGTACTAGCTTTCAACTATGGAGGAATTATGATAATCACATATTCTGACGCCCGTTGACGACGTTTGCTTATACCATGCATTATTACTGTAATATTCCATGTTCCACTGTGAAGCTTGCATGCAGGACATGTGTATTTGTGAAGCATGAAAGCTACTTTCACAGAATTTTCAAGCAAAGGAACTCTATTTCACTGTTCTTACAAGCAGAGGCATAACCGTGTGGTAGAACATCCGCTTATTAGGCAAATGACCCGGGTTCGATGTCAATTCGAGACTGAGACATCTATTGCAACGCTGAGCAAAAAAACCACCCCGTCTCTTCAAAACAAATCACCAGGAAATGCATTCTTGAGCCGAGAGTACATGTCGTAGTAATTTTAATGGCGTAAAATAATGACCAGACAAGGATTTGTACCGTAACCATTTATTTACACATTCATAATGCAGCGAATGGTCGAGAGTGAGGCGCCGCTTTACTCTTTATATACGTAGGAGAGAGCGGGCGGGAGAGTTGAAGGAGCAGCGAAGCACTGCATCTACCCTCCCCTACACTGCCTCCACACACGCGGAATCTCCGCAGAGCTCCCGCGATGCTAGCGCCCTCACAAGCCAGAGCGCGCTCCTCCTCTTCGCTCACTCTGCGCTACTCTGCCGGCACCACCTGCTTAGAGTGTACTAAAAGTAATGAGTGGCGAGACCACGCCTCGCCGCTTGATCCCTCCCGCGTTGCCCGTAGCGGTGGCGCTCCAGTCGAAAAGTACTGAGAGAGCCGCGCGCCTCGTGCCGGAACTGCTATGGGTTTCGGCTCCTCCGTCGCGCTTTCTTAATTCAGATTTCGTCGTACCTGCCGATCATTCATGTCTATCACATATGTCATTGTCATTGAAGTATGACAGGCCAATATACTGAACTTCAGTTTCATAAAAGCACTTGTAGAGATCAAAACTAATTCAGAAAGAGGGTGTTTTAAAATGCTTTCTTCTGTCTTAACTCTTTGTTCGTTGGTTACGCGTCTACAATATACCGAATAACTTAGCCGATATGTTGGAAGTCAGCTGCGCTCAGAAAGTTGTCAGATTTTTCAAAAATAGCGTTTCAAACGCACACAGAACCAGGAGGCCGTCAGTAGAGAGGAGAGAGGGACAACCTTTTCTTCGTAATTTAACTTTTTAGGGTTAACTAAAATATTTTCATGCATTCACAGCGACCACCAATTGCAAAAGTTCTGCTGCACTCTCCAATACACTAGACCACCGTGTCGGGGTTGTGTGTGTGTGTGTGTGTGTGTGTGTGTGTGCGTGTGTGTGTGTGTGTGTTTACTATGTACGTATACAAGTTAAATTTCTAAAAACAAGATGCACCACTGCCGGCTTACAGTTTTGACACTTAAAAATAGTAGTATACTAACAATTCAAAACATCGCCATAAATTTGCTGACTTGCAATGGCGTTACGCCAATAGATTATTTGGAAAGCAGCGCAAAACTTTCGATACAAAATGAGAACTGGTTACAATGAATATACACAGATTAGCAGACAGGCTATATATACAATTGGCAATTTTTAATATGTTTGTGTGTTTTTAATATGTTCAATAAGTAATAAGCCTTTCTGAAAGCAATAATTATTATATTCCGCAAAACTGGCATGATAAAATTGAGTCGTCACCGATATAAATGCCGTAACAGCGTTACTTATACTCGGGTTTCTCGTGAAATCATCGAGCGCATGTAGGCTCATATAAGGAACATTGTGCTTTGCATATCGTACAGACTGCCGACAGAACGAGCGTATCATTTATTAGCAGTATTGATACTTCTCCTCTCTTTGTAGTTCGCCAGCAGCCACTTATGATGTAACGCAGCTCAAAGCGCTGCTTCAGTGAGGAGCCAGGCGGATCCGTGCAAATTCTGATTGACATGTTCTTTTTTTGTGTGGTTTGGCAGCCTCTTTAAACAGTGAATGTGTCGACGCAATTCAGCGTGCCTGCATATTCACTCGTGCACCATGGCGCATAGCAGGGGCGTTTACCGATAAAGGCTCAGAAACGCATTAAACGCGCCACAAACGATCAATTAGGCGCTTTCGCAGGCTACGGCGCACAGGCTCCCAATGCAGACGCTCCCGAGGTCTTCAGTACCATGGGACAACAGCGCTGCCGCTACTCTCACCAGCCGGAGAATCAGCCGAGATGCGGCGCGGCTGGCTCGTTCGCTCCACTGCCCCTTCTAGTACACTGTAACCTGCTCCTGCTGCTAGCGGTGAGAAAAACGTGCGCACGGAGCTGCGTCTATGAGAGAGGGAGTGAGAGTGGAGACAACACATCCAGGTGCGCGGACGCTGCTGGAAGCATGACATAGCCTGACTAAAAAATGCATTCGCGTTTAAAAACATTGTTTTCCCAGACCAGCAGCACCGCGGGAGCCTTCGCGCTAAATCTTTGAAATGTTCGTTTCACAGATAATCCAGCGTAGGAGTCAGCATCGTTGTTGGCGAGTAAAAAATCGGCATTTTCGGTAAGCGAAACCTTAAAGGGGTGGTGCCACCATATTTGTGACTTGCGCGTTCTTTGCTGCAAGCGTTTCTTATAGTTCCAGAAAGCATGATACATGCAGCAAGAATACAGTAATCTTGATAAATAAAAGTATTGTATTTTTAAGTGAACAATTTTTTTTCTGTTTCTGGGCGCCAAAATGGGCTGTGACGTGGAAGTGTAGAGGGCTTAGTCACGTGAACTTGCAAAAATATGATCCACGTCGCGCTGACTCTCGTCTGCTTTCGCACAGACCTGCCACAAAGGGACCTGCAAAAGGAACGTGAAGTAGTTGCGATGCTTTGATGGTACATACGTAGTGCAGGTGTCCGGAGGTCCCTCACCTCACTTCAATAGGTGTCCCCTCGCCTCACTACAATAGGCGTGTTTGCCCGAATGCTAACAAAGTCAGGCCCGTACATGATGGAAACAGTTGAGCTGGGACACACCTTTTTGCCCGCTGAAGGGGAAACCTGCTCCCGCCTAGGCTCACTATACTTCGTTTCATACATCAGGTGCAACCTTGTGGAAGCCATTGAAGAGGTTCGGCCAACAAAACGTCTAACTGCGCGTGTTTTGTGGTCATTCACGTGACATCAAATATTACATCATCAGCACTGCGCAGACTTTGGCTTCTAAGACACCGACTTCAGCACTGTACAAGCAGAACGAAGGCCGTTGCGTACACTACGCTGGTCCGCCCCTTGCTCGAATATGCAGACGTTGTTTGGGACCCACACACAAAGACGGATTCAGCGATGCTCGAACGGATACAAAAGAAAGCGCTGCGTTTTATTCACAACGCATACAGCAGGCGAGTATCCGTGACAGAACTGCGCAGGCGTTCTGACCTACCAACACTAGACTCCCGCCGTAAATTATATCGACTTAAAATATTACACAGCATAGTCAATGGTTATTCTAAGCTTGACTTCAATACTTATCTCGAATTCAACATGTCACGCCCCACCCGGAACAAGCACAACAAAACAATCCTAATGCCTCTCACGAGAACAAACGCTCACCGTCTATCCTTTTTCCCGAGAACGATAGCAGAATGGAACACTTTGCCACGCGACGTTACTAACTTAACTAATCAAAATGCTTTTTCAACGGCTATTCAAAATTGTGTATCATTGGAAGTGCTGGTCTAGTTCCCCTGTTCTATTGAACTAACGTATTTCACGTGTTATCTTGCTACCAGGCCACTACGCACACTGTTTGTCTTTTTTTCTTTTTTTGTTTGTTTGCGCAATACTTTTTATCTTTACATGGCAACATCCGATTAATATTTTTTTTACACTTCCTGGTCAATGCGCGTAGTGTACTTTGGGTGTTTTGCATTAGACTAGCATTGCCGGTTTTATTGTATATTCATATAGCTATTTGTAACAAGAATTACTGCTTGCGAATCGTGGGCCGTGTTACTGATTGCGTACGCTTGTGTGTTGTGACAATCTGTAAGCTTACTGCATTATTGCTTCCCTGTGTACCGGCGGACCGTGTTACTGGTCGCGTGTAAACTTTGTGTTCAAACTCAGCACTGTACCCCTCCTGCCCTGGCTGCCAAAGGGTGGCTGGCAGTATTGAATAAATAAAATAAATAAATAAATCTGATTAGTGCCCGAGCACCCTGGCGTTTTTTCGAGCTGTTATTTGGATCGATTGGTGAACAGAAAAAAAACGTGGGGTGAGCAGAAAAGAACGCGGGTACCGAATGACTCTGCGGTGTCCTGTCCAGCACTGTCACTAAAAGTCTAGGTCGCGGCCATTGTGACGTACCCAGAGTATAGAACTTGTATGTTACGTCACGTTGATTGATTTATTGGTTTGTAGGATTTAACGTCCTAAAACCAACATATGATTATAAGAGACGCCGTAGTGGAGGGCTCCGGAAATTTCGACCACCTGGGGTTCTTTAACATGCACCCAAATCTGAACACACGGGCCTACAACATTTCCGCCTCCATCGTAAATGCAGCCGTCGCAGTCGGGATTTAAACCCGCGACCTGCGGGTCAGCAGCCGAGTACCTTAGCCTTTAGACCACCGTGACGGGGCTGTTACGTCACGTGAAAACTAAGCTATATAGCCACATAACATTATCAGACGTTAACGGCATTTTTTCTAAAACATGTAAAGTTTTCAATTACTTCTTGCCATAATAACGAATAAAAATTTAATTATCGGTGGTAACAACGTCGAAGTATTATTGTTGAGAACGCTTTGTTTGAAAAAAGTCGCGCTAGGATCCACCACGTCACACTTGATGTGCGAAACAGAGTATACAAATCTTGTGTGACGTTACTTCATCTTTTGTTTCGCTTCCCAGAGAGCTGCGACAGTTCGGAACGCACTTGTGGTCGGCTTTGGTAGGGAGAATGAGTATTTAGGTACAATTTGCGGGTGACTAAATATAGTTTCAACGTTTGCTGTGTCCAACCATTCGTGCGGAGTGTCCTAGCATACAGACTATACCCACAAACTCAAAGTTTGGAGGCACCTCCCCCCTTCTTTTAACATCAATGAAAATAAGTGAATAACACAAAGGGTTAGGTTTGAGTGAAAATCGAACTAGCTTTCCTTGCATGTTTGACTGCTAACATAAAATAATGTATATATAAATATACATATATGCCTTTATTCAATATATCTCCAATAAGAAAACAGTGCTATGTGCTTAAAAACGTTGGTAAGAACGCTTCATACCATCGCAGTATTTGTTCTAAATGTAGCCGTTTGTAGTTTACATATTTTTTTCATTTCTGTGCTGATTTTATAACTATCATTTATTAAACAAACACAGAGAGTTCCGGTGCTGTTTTCTAACCTTGGGGCCTTCTTCTTAATATCCAAGGTGTTTTATTCATAATATGAGAACTGAAGGTTTCATTCGGTTTGATTTCATTTAGTTTGATTGATTGCTTAAACTTGCGCTTCTGCGGGGCAAACGTTTGCTCAAGTTCAGAGCTACGCCTATGCATGAAACTGATTTCTCAAAGCAAAGTCTAAGACTATTGTGCAGTGGGTTAAGTCTTCTTGATGACGATGTGTGGTGTTCTAGGGGGCAAGTGCCAACTTATGGCTGAAGAGCACCATTTTTAATGAATAAAACATAACGTAGCAAAATTGTACAATCGCACAAGATGTCAAAACATGTGAATTGTGTAACGAGGGGGGCAGTTAATGCTGCCCACTCAATAAAAAATGTGCAGCTGCGAAGGTTCCCGTGCCATACTTCTTCATACTGCAAAGGAAAAATTATGATGTAGGGATCCTTCGCAACTGGATTTGCAGTAGGCATGTCGTGGTAAATTCCGACCGCACAAACACGTAACTTTCCCCACAGCACGGTGAAAAGCGATGAGCCCAGTGCGCGATCAGGTTATCGCGTTACACTCTTGAAGGCAATACTTGAGCGTACTCTAAATTTCTTTTGTTGTATGAGGATAAGCTTCTGCGCAAACAATCAGGCTCACAGGAGTTGCCTAACCAAACATCCTTTGCCTAAAAAATAAGTGAGGTGGTCAGAAGCTTCTAAAAATGCATGCGTTAATCATGCGAACCTAAGTAGACTTACTAGCGGGAAATACAGTTCAATTATTCGTGTAAGAGCTGCAGTGGTTCCAGCGAAATGAGAGCGCTAGTGTACCACGCAGTACAGCGGTTTTTCTTTGTAGCTGTAAATGTTTGCGCTAGGTGTGGTGTCATAAATGGACGTATTTATTATACGCTTTCGCTACCAAGTAAACTTCTTAAATCTAGTTAAATACGTTCTACAAAAAACATGCAGACGCAACCAAGCTTAATTATGCAAGGCACACTCAGCGGCATCTCAATAGACTGCGTTGCTGGGCGAGTTGATGCATTGTCTGAAATAAAAACTAGAGTGAGAAAACGACGAGACAGAGACGGCAAGCAGACAGGAACTGTTCCTTATGCTAGTATAGTGATTCTGAACGGATACATACTGTTCTTTACTAGTGAGTGTGGGGACCATTCTCTAGCTGGTGAAGTGCGTGTGGCGGGTATAGCTGTTACAGGGTAATTTCAATGTTGCCTGTCTAAGTGCTCACATCTGTATGTCGCAGGCCCTACCACACCATTGTTAAGCTCAAGGTTATATATTGCTTAATTTTCACAAGCAACACTAAATTTTAGGAGGTTGAAATAGCTCCAGCCAAGCTCGTATTGACCCCGCGACGTCTCAGGACCAAAGTGGTCTCTTCCTCAGGGAGTGCTTATGTTGCTCATAGACGCATCTCCGTCAGCAACACATTCCGCTACTGATGAAGGAACTGATGCGGTCCTGAAATGTCAAGCTCTATACGAACTTGGCTGGAGCTATTTCTACGTCCTAATCTTCTACCCAGTCAGAGGTATTTCGTTCCTGTGCACTTGTCTCGTGCCTCTCGTCTTTTCGTGCTCTAGTTTTATTTTCAGATTTTGCGGTATCATTTGCTTTCTACCTTTCTGAGAGTCCTCATTTCACACAACTGCATTGCTACATTGTGGTATCAATGGACAAGAATGCTCCTTATAGAAGCCCTGGAACGCTTTGCTAACAAACCACTGAATGGCTTCAATAAGTGAACCTACTGCTTGACGAATGCTTCACCCAAATGTTATTATAATTTGTCAAGGACAAGTGGTGTTACTGATAATTGTCCACATTTCAATTGCTCTCTCTCTAATCTCGGCCATGTCAGTGTTCTCCAAGCTAAGCAGTCAGGAATTGGCACGGAAGGTAATGACTGCATCAGGCGCAAATTACCACCTTGAGCAATGATTTTTTAGTTCATCGAACACACCGCTGACTTCGTGCATAATAGCGAGCGTACGGAGCAAGTGGTTGCCTTCCAAGGCGGCCACCTTCAGTGTGAAGCCTCCGATGACTGAATATTCTGACCCCAACTCCCACTACTTCCAAGTGCTAGGAACGATGGAGGATATCCTTTGAGTAAGCCCAATAAAGAAATCCTGCCCAGCTGCTTTTATAAAAACTAGATGAAGCCAACATCAGCTCGCCCCACCCTGACGAAGTAAGACGTAGAAGAAACTACCCGCTAGATACTCCAAGATCCACTCAACGCAGCCTGGTGCAGCATGTGTATGATTGCACGCGCACGATGGCCATCTGCTGCCCAGAAATAATAGGCTAACCAGTTTCACACCAGCTATTTCCTTTTCTTTAATGTCATTGCAACGAAGTCAAGAAGCAAGAGCACATTGTATATAGTTCAATAAAGCTTAGTAATAATAATTGAATCAATAAATTACGCAGTAAAATAAATCAGTCGATGGCGGTGATTTCGAGCATTTGATATTGTTCGTAGAAAAATCACGAAATAATTAGCTACACTGAGGAATATTTGTAAACTTCAGGCTCATTGCGGTGGTGTACAGCCCGTGTTTTCTCGGGAGCTTGGACTAACTAGCCGCAGTCTTTATTGACAATGCTGAAAACGTGTTGTACAGTCTTTTTAAATATTGTTGGTCATCGTGTTCCAGTGAAGGTATCCTCTATGCTTCTTTATATGCTTGTTACGTAATACTTTGGAGGGTAAAGTTTCGCATTTGTTGATCTTGCATGTCCTCCATCAAAGTGGCATAGGCTCCATTGAATTCATCTGAGACAGTGTCAAGAGCGAGAGACCAACAGCCCTGAACTTCCAAAAATTTCTTATTCTTTAGAATTGCTTCCCTTTTTATAAGTATTCCCAATGATTTCAGTCCACTTTGAAAGAAAAACTTTATTCACTCGGACGAGGACACAAACAAAAGGTAAAGGACTTGTGCCACTTCATGTGTCCCTGTTTAGAAAAGACGCTTTGGTTGGCAATCATCGAGCAGAACGAACAAGTCTCAAAAGTTACCTTAATAAACGTACCCCACCACGGCCAGGGGAGGAACAGTTATCACAGTGGTTTCGCAAAACAGAATTCCCGCTCAGAAAACAAAACTTTCTTCAGCCTAATTGTTTCTCGGTGCTTAAAGTATTCCATCACTTAGCAGTTTTCTACGTTGCATACTTTTGTCAAACGTGACGCAGGGAAAACGGCACCATCTTCTTTAGATCCGTCTACGTGATTGTACTCTTCGACAGGCTTACTTATGCCAGTCTTTTCATCTTTTTTTTTTATTCCTTTCGCAGGCACTAACATGGAAGTTGCTTATATTGTTTGGAGCGACTACAAGGACTGCGCCATAACCGACGTTCCTCACTTCGCCGAACGTAAGAACGCACTGAAAAACAGAATCACTTCAATCAGCTGATCTTGTAATGCGCAGATAGCACAGACATCTGGAGCAGTTGTGGAACTATCAGCAGTGAGCTACAAATCACTGATGTACTATTTATGAATGTAGATAGTTGTCACTCGTGGCGGAATTGATAAGCTGAACGCTGCTTATTCACAACTGTTCCTGTAAAAAGCTGTGGGCCACTTGATAAGTCGGGCGAAACTGTAAATGCCGGAGTCGGCTACTTCTGCGGTTTTGCTGTCGTAAAAACACCCTATATAAAAACTGATTTCTCTCTGTATTCTACTCAGAAAATTGTCAGTACTTATAAAAACTGTTCTCGAAGAATGAAAGAGGCACACACTTTGTCACGCTTGGGAAGTTTTTTACAAATACAAAGAGAAAAGAAGGTGGTATACATTGCATTTTATATTGATTAGATATCAACAGTTGGTACCGAGAAAATGAGCATAACTTTTAGCATAGTCAAAGAATGCTTACTCGTCGATTTTTCAGTCAGTCCCTGCCGTCACGTTTGGGCTTCGAAGCATTTTTTTGCATAAGAAAAAACGGTAAATGCATAAAAAATATATGAACGAGAATTCACCATTTGAAATTTTACTGCCATGACAGCTTCTAAAGGCACCCGCCAAAATGTTTTAGGTGAACTACGTCCTAAAGCATACAATATTTTCAAAAAAGAATAACTGGGTCTTTATGAGAAAAGTGATGACTGTTTTTCACACCGACTGCTTGAGTGATGGGGTCTACAGCGTTTAACGTTTGCACTAAAACTGCTCCACAGCTTAGTAGCATTTGCAGAACGTGAACGAAGTAAGTGACGGTGTCTCACATTCAAAGTGCAAATGCTTTGTATATGCGCAGTTCCAGTGACACTTTTATATTCGCTTTGTTCGATCCTTCCCATAACAGTGACGGTGATAAAACTGTTATAAATACGGCGGAGCTATTTCAATAGCTTGTGTAACGTGGTTTCTCCGTACGAATGCGCAGCGCGCCCCTGGATTTGGTGCGGTGCCAAGTTGGCCACGCCCCTGCTTTGCGTCGATGTGACGCTTCCCCCGCAGTGTGCGCTCCCGTCACTCTCTCCCTCACCTGCCCCACACTTGCCGTGGCATCCGCCACTGCCGCCTCGTCCACCACTCTGCCGCGACCACCGCTCTCTACATAGCCAACTCGTCAATTTGAGCGCAATAAACCTGACACGCGCTTAACGAACGCGTTGAATGATGTCTGTAGTGTCACTTACATGACCTACCCCAGCCATCGTTTCATACGAATTTTCCTGCTCTCACCGCAACACCCGTGTTAGCGCCATTCAACCCGTGATGCTACCTGCGCGCAACGCTGCTGCTTCACATGTCATCAAGGTTTCCTCTAGGAAGATGGTGTTAACTTTAACTTTTTGTAGTCTATAATACAGGTATTTAATAGCAAAATACCATTTCTCACATTGGTGAGCAACTCTTTCACATTCCTGATGAAAGGATTCTTACTAAGCAAGAAAACGTTGGCGGTGATGCCACCTTTAATTTTCTGCACTAATCGCTTTCTATTTAGAGATTTTGACGGCGCATATTTGGGTCTACGTAGTTATTATTCAATAATAACGAAGAACAATGTACTCTGTGAGAACCACATACTGAACAAGTTTCAGAAAGTTTTGTAGTATTATTGGCGCCGAAGTACGAATACTTTGCTTTGAAATTAGTAACGTCACGAATACACATTATGCGTTACTTTAGAAAATGAAGCGTTCAAGTAGTTGTCTTCCTCTATGAATAAAGCTATGAGGCCAAAAATAATGATTATAGACTTCACCCTGTCTTATTTATCAATTTAGGGTAATCTCTATTTCTCTCTTGTGTTTATTTCTTACTGTTACTATTGCATTAAAAAATTGGAAGTGTATTCTTCGCTACTCTGCTGCAGAGTGCACCTTGTGGGTTTCGAAGGCGGTCGAGGATCTGGTGCCTCTCTATTGCTTGAAGCAATTTCATGACGTTTGCGGCGTCGTGGTGCCTCTTCACGACAGTGACCTCTGCGAAGATGACGAGAATGACGAGGAGGACGATGACGACGGCTATTAGGCTTGAAAGGTAGACGTGGGAAAAACCCACTTTCGGAGAACTAAAGAAGGTGGACTGGCATAGTGTTCAATAAACACAATTTTGTTCAGGAATGTTTGTTAATTGTGTAAGCCGGTTTTTTACCCATGGGGCTATAACTAACAAAAACGCTTTAAAATATACTCGGTGTTTGAAATATCCCGAAGATGGACATCAAAGAATAACCATAATACTGAAATAAAGCCACGTGCAAAATTTTCCTAGTACACTGAATTAGCTGCGAGCAATGTAAATATTTATTTTATCCAATCAACTAGTTTGAAAAGTACTATTCTTGTTTCTTAATTTCTCAATTTTTTGAAAATTTTTGGTCAAACAATACTTTTTATTGAGGATTTTGATTTTGTTTGTATTAAAATGTAGCCAGTTTATGCTGAAAAAATTTTTTCGCCACGTACTCACTCAACTCAATCGAATATAAAGTTAATTCTTGAGCAATAAATATGAAATGAGCTACCTGCTGCTAATAAGAATAAAAAACCTAAACACGAAATACTTACTGACGCCACATCTTTGTTAACTTGTGTACGCTAAGAACTCTTAGGGTATTTCACTTGGGTCGCTTCGGGGCAGTGCGGTAAATTTCAAAACGCGGAATAACGCAAGGCGGCTTCACTGGCGGGCACTTGCAATGTTCGCGTCCAAGCTGTCTTCACCATCACTAGAGGAGCTACTCATTCACCGTCATCGCTGTCTTCACATCCAAGCGCAATATACATATCTGTACTGGAATGATCACTCAAACAAGATGACAAAAACGAGTAGCATCGAGTTTGTGTTCATGGGTTAGCTATAAATAGGTCGCTGCAAACGCATGGCATCTTTGCATACAAAAATTGCACTACTGCCATAGAAGAAAACTAAACCCTCGAGAAAATGCTGTAAACAATTGGATGACCCACGAAATAACCCGTAAATGCGCACTTTTTCGTCTGAACGCTAGATGGGAGTACCTATTCCGCTAGGACGTGTTCTACTCATCCAAAGCACCTTGGTGACAGTTTGCGCAGGTCTAGCTGTGCTCGTCCTAAGCAATTAAGGGGCTAATCAAGTAAATATCAGTGTAACATTCGTAGGTGCACGTGGGACTTTAAACGGCACTTTTTTCCAGACTATTCTAAGTGCGTGCTCATCATTTGTGAAGACAGTCAAGCAAGTTAGTCTGGGTTCATATTCAAAAACGACACAAACACTTCGGGACACAAAAGAAGGAAAACAGAATTGATGAACTGCTTCCTTCCTTCGTGTTTCAATTGTTTTGTGTCACGTGTATTGTGCACCGTTCCTAATTAAGATGAAACCCTAAGAACAATGAAGAAAGCCACCTAATAGCACTTCCAACCACATCATAAAAAGCATCCTCAAGCAAGCTAGTTGAAAGCATTTGATGTACCCTAGTGCCTTACGAAAGGTTTGGAAGAAGTTATAAGTGTCGCAGCTAAGCAACGATTTGGTCCGTTGAGTTACACGTCTTACATTTTATCCATTTCATAACAACGGAATGACTCCGTTGACACATAAGGTCTTTGATCACGTGGTCAGAGCGCTGCTGCCACGACCAGTTTGATGCAAAAATCAACCAAAAATGGTCGTAATAAATATCAGAATACCAATTCTGCTCGCACCGCAGCGGAAGAGGGCAAGTGCTGCTATATTGTCGGCCAAGCGCTTGCTCCTGTACAAAGCCACATAAAAGGGCGAGTTTGATTTATCACGATTACTAGTAATAAAAAAACTGTGGGCAAAACAATAAGAGTGAATTACACTCACTTCGTAACAACACATACGTAGAAAAAAAAGACGAAATGTAAGCGTGGAATAAGCTAAGCGTATGGAAATATTTGAAAATCGGGAGTTCAGCGGAAAGAAATTAGATTGGGTAGTCGCCTTTTATTCTGTGCATGATTAAGTCCCATTAAAAAGTAAATACCACCTAAATAACGAGTTCAAGATTACTTATTTATTTACCATACCGCAAAGGCCCAAACATTGAAGAGGTTTTACATGAGGGGTGGGCTGCCACAATGTCAGAGAGGATTACATGCTCGAACGCAGCTTTGAAGCGGATGAAACTGGAGTGGGGCACAGCGTCAGGAGGAAGGCTATTTTAAATCCTGTGCAGTCTTGAAAAAAAGGGATGAAAGGTGCACTGTAGTGTTAGCAGTTGGCAGATACACTGTTTTTCTGTGGGTAATGTCGTATGATTGATGATTGGCTAGCTTGATGGCAGAAGTACGAGTTAACGCATGATAGATCTTTAAAAGCGCCTACTGCTTACCTGAAAAAGGGGCCTATTAATATGTTCCGTTTTTTAAACTCTACGGTATGAGTCCACTTTGCAACTCACTGAGTAACTTCTTTGAGGATGGATGCGGGATTTCGCTGCAGACATTCATTCTTTTAGCCTCAATTGAGGTTTTTCTTTAGGCCTTGTGAGCACAACCTATCATGTGACCCCTGGGACGGAAGTTCATGGGCGCGAAATTAGATGACCTAGCCTGCCAATGAACAGCCCCACTACAGATTGTTTTTTTTAAAAAGTCGTGCCCATTCTACTTAGTGCACGACTGCTGGGTGTGCTCATAGCCCATCTTGCTGATACCATAAAAGTGAAATACGTGACACCGGGACATGACTGTCAAAACCATCGGCTGCTCTATGAAGGATTTTGTCCCCGACGCGCTGTCTAGTCAGCACCTGATAGAAGAATATTGGGCAATATATAACACCGCTGTTAATTCTACACTACACATTTAGGAACCGCTGCTACTAGTGGGCATATATGAGCACCTAGATTATAAAAGGCGACCTCCTTGACGTTGTAATTTATAATCATGTTTTCGTAATGAAACAATAAACGCCAGCTATTAGGATTACGAGAAGTTGCTGTGACCACGCAACAGCCTATTTTTTATTTATTTATAAGGTGCTGCAGGCGACTTGAGTCAGGTAAGTTTGTTGTATTGCGTTAAGAAATGTGAAGCAATACTTTGCGTACTGTTACCTTTTGGCATATATGTACGTATATATATATATAGGGGAAAGAAGTGTATACCTAAGAGCTCGTTGTTCTGTGTTTTGACACAATATTAGTGAAGTCTAACAGACAATAATGCCAACGAATGTACAGGGGAAGTTATTAGAACCAATGTAATCTAAATAAGAAGAAAGTAAAGTGGGTGAAAACAATTCTCGCCGTAAGCAAACAGAACTTGTTGTTAGACCTCACACACACACACACACACACACACGCACACACACACATATATATATATATATATATATATATATATATATATATATATATATATATATATATATATTTATATATTTATATATATATGTGTGTGTGTGTTTATACCAAGAAGTGGAGGACGGGCAAAACGAAAACTTTTTATTTTTCCTACATTTCAGCCGGTGACCAGCCTTCATCAGGGAAAAAAAAACACTGAACTACCACCGCTGCTATCCCCCAAATCACTCAATTGGGTTTTATATGTGAATTAAAAAAGAATATAAACAGGCTCATAAAGAGCGTGCCTTCATGGCCTTCATGGCCTTCATGGCTAAAGTGGCGCTGACTGACACTCCCACGTTTAAAAAAAATCACATATAAATATCAATAAAGTGGCTGGGAGGATAGCCGCCGTGGTAGCTCAGTGATAAAGCATCGAACGCATTATTCGAAGGTCGCAGGTTCGTTTCCTGCCCAAGGCAAATTATCTTTCCGCCCACTTTTCTTTTTTCACATTTACATTACAAATGGTCTAATAACATCCCCAATACATTAGCTGGCATTATTGTGTGTTAGATCTCATAATACTGTGTCAAAACACGGAAAAACCAGCCCTTAGAAATACACTTCTTTTCTTTATATATATATATATATATATAGTCTAGTAGATCCTCCGTGAGCGGTCACAACGTGGTTAATTTCGACGTTTCGGCCTAGAGCCTGGCCTTCATCAGGAATAAAGATACAGTTTGTTGGTGCTCAGCTTTATACAACTTCAAATCAGAGGGCAAGGAAAGAGGAAAAAAAGGAAGGAAGAAAAGAAAAGAAAAGGAAAGAAAAAAAGAAAAAAAGAGAAAAATAATATACGGTGGACGCCCCTCGGGTGCCCCCCTTCCACTTTTCCTTCCACTTCGCCCTCATCTCTTTCCCCCCTCTCCCCTTCACCTTTCTGATGTCAGCGGTCTGTGTATGTTTCCGTTAACTAGCGCATTCCTCCCGATCAGACGGCCCCTCCTGGCACTGGCGGTTCGGTGTGGGGCAAAAAAAGAGCTTTTCAGGAAGTCCTAAGCCTTTAACTACTCGGGGTCCCGTAAACAATTCGTCGTAGAGGGACGGGGGCCGCGTATTGTGGCAGAGGCTGGTCAGCGGGCATTTTAGGAAGTTTTAAGCCTTTAACTACTCCGCGCCCTGTCAACATTTCGTCGTAAAAATAGGGGTGCCCCGTATTGCGGTAGGCTGTGCAAGCGCGTGCATTGCGAATTCCTTGCCCGCTTCTAATTACGCGTGTCGTGGGGGCCTCCCGGCTGTGCACATGGTTGCTGTTGGGCATGTCGTGCATGGCAATTTCGATTGGGTAGTAAAATAAAACAGAAAACACACGACAGCTGCACTTAGGAAGAGTAGTTACACTTGGAATTGTTTTGGGTTGTCCAGTGCCCTTCGCAGCTGCAGTGCCGTGAACTCAGTTACTATTTTCATTGTTACCGTTATTGTTTTCTAATGCTTTAATTGTTGCAAGTGTACCAGGATTCTAATTTACTACTCTATCGAGGGTGTTAAATCGGTGGATAAGGTATGACTCTCGTTGTTCACGTTCTCGATTTGATTTAAATCCCGTCTCTAAGAGCGTTACTGATAGATGTCGAATGCATGGTCGGGAAGATTGAGATGTTTTGATAGAGGTAGACTTGGGGCTGATTTCGCATGGGCTCTGTGATTATTGAAGCGAATCCTAAATGGTGTTTCTGTTTGTCCGATGTACTGCATACCAGACACGTTGCGTTCGAGTAGGTGCACCACATTAGAGGAATCGCATGTTAGGTTTCCTCATATGTTAATCGAAAAATTGGATTGCGTGCTGGTTGCTTTGTCTGTTTCTCGCATCGCCTTACATACAAAAAAGACATCGTGGCTTTAAGCAAGGGCGGCATGAATTATTAGGGGGTGATGTGTTGATTTGGGAGTGGACAAGGGTGTCTTTGAGGTTACGTTGTCGTCGGTAAACGACGCCTGGAGCGGATGGGAATGCGCGTTTCAGACGTTCACTTTGTTCCAGAATGTTGTAATGTCGTTTAAGGATTTTGTTTACATTGGGGAAGTTTGTGCTGTAAGTCAAGCAGAGGTTTGTTCGTTGTGGGTCTTCTCGTGGTGGTCGCTTCATAAGTAAGTCTTCACGCTTTAGTTTTCTCGCTTCTTTGAACAGCGTCATTAATTACATGTGGGGGGTATTTTTGTTGCTCGAGCATAAGATTTAGCTTCTGTGAGCTCGTGTCAAAGTCAGCGTCTCTAGAGCAGATTCGCTCAAACCGGTGAGCCTGGCTGTATGGAATACTGTTTTTACAGTGGCGTGGGTGATCGCTTTGGTAATGAAGGTATTGTTGTCGATCCGTTGGTTTGCGATATACGGTTGTAGAGAGCTTCTCTTCTATCGTTGTGGTAACATCAAGAAAATTTACGGTAACTTGCGAGTAAGTGTGTGTGAAGTGTATGTTCGGATGTACAGCATTGTAAGTGTCTATAAAGCTGAGAAGATTGTCCTCGCTGTGGGTCCAAATAAGAAAGATGTCTTCTATGTATCTTCTGTATAACATTGCTTTCAAGGAACTTTGTGCAAGAAATTCAGATTCTAGCTTTCCCATAAATATGTTGGCATAATTCGGTGCCATTTTGGTGCCCATAGCGGTCCCGCTGATTTGTCGAAAATACTCTTGGTTAAACTCGAAGGAATTTAATTCGAGGACCATCCTCGTCAATGTTGCAATGGCAGAGAAATCTGGGGTGTTAGATTGTCTATGGTTTGTGTACATGTTTTGTAATGCAGCTATGCCGTCATCGTGAGGAATATTTGTATATAATGAAGAGACATCAAGAGTAACCAAGTACGAGTTTTTCGGCACACAGATACCCGCAATGTCTCGAAAAAATTGTGTGGTGTCTTTTATGTACGACGCGAGGGTGCATGGAATGTGGCTTATTAGTTTGTCCACGTACCCTGATATGGGTTCAGTTATTGTACCGATGCCTGATATGATTGGTCGACCTGGGTTACCGGGTTTATGAATTTTTGGGAGGATGTAGAAGCGACCTGGACGAGGGTATGCTACTTGCATCAGTTTGTGGTCAGTGTTGGTTATCTTTTCTGCGTCCAACAGTTTCTTCAGTTCTGTTGATACGATACGTTTGTATTCGTCTGTCAGATCACCTGGGAGGCGTTCGTAAAATCTTGAGTCGTCTAGTTGGCGGTATGCTTCTTGTAAGTAGTTGGTTGTATTAAGGACTACAATTGCTCCTCCTTTGTCAGCGGGTTTTATTGTTATGTCTGTCCTAGATGCTAAATTTTTCATACTTATTTTTTCAGATTTGGTCAAGTTTTCTCGGTTTCCTTTCTGTCTGTGGTATTCGTGTACTATATCTTTCTGTACTGCGGTGATATAAAGGTCCAAGCACTTGTCTCGATTACTGTTCGGTGTCCAATCATTTGATTTACGACGGTGAATTGTTTCGTGGTTAGAAGGCCTGTCCAAGAAATATTCGCGCAACCTTAAGCTTCGAGCGAAGTTGTCGAGGTCTCGCAGTAAGTGGAATTCATCAAAAAATTTTGTGGTCGAGCAGAGGCTTAGTCCCTTAGGTAGCAGTTTTACTTCGTCAGGTGACAAGCTCATGTCCGATAAGTTTACAACCACAGTGTCACACGGTGTGTTCCTAGATGGGTGCTCGTTCGTACCATTAGTGTTTTCCTGGGTGGTGGTGTTGTAATGATAAGGTACTGTATCAGGGAACGCGGGTTTGGGCACATGGTCTCTTTTGAGTTTATGAATTTTTGTGGTCATGATGGCTTGGTATTTATTCTGCTCAAATTCTGTTAATCGCGTGATTTCTTCGTTCGATAAAGTGTTGTGGCGGAGAATGGTGTTGGTCATAGCGACCAGTTTCTTTACCTGCTTGTCACTATGACTAAGAGCAATTTCTGTTAATTTATTAGATGGCTAGGAGGACGTTTTTCCATGTAACTTGGTCGTGTTTATCTAGATTTGTTCGTTGGCAGTTCCGGGGTCCGCAATGGGGGGACGCGGTTCCGTAGTTCGGCAGGCTTCCCTTTGAGGAGTGGTGTAGTGGTGCTGTCGTGTAGTGCTTTTGGTCTCGACATCCGCAATGGAGGAACGCGTGTTGGCTGTTCTGCAGACTTCCCCCCTAGTATTGGTGGGCTGTTGATGATGGTGAGGGGTTGCTTGAGGCTCGGGGGAGTCACAGTTTCGCTGATCGTCGGGAACTCATCTATGATGTTGTGTGGGTGTGGGGCTCCTGGTGTATGTTGATATGCAGAAGTCTTCTCGTGGGTGTCTTGTTGTGTTGAACGTATATTCACGGGAGCTGCTGGTTGAGTCGACCACCCCGTTGTAGGAACACACCGTGTGACACTGTGGTTGTAAACTTATCAGACACGAGCTTGTCACCTGACGAAGTAAAACTGCTATCTAAGGGACTAAGCTTCGGCCCGACCACAAAATTTTTCGATGAATTCCACTTACTCCGAGACCTCGACAACTTCGCTCGAAGCTTAAGGTTGCGCGAATATTTCTTGGACAGGCCTTCTAACCAGGAAACAATTCACCGTCGTAAATCAAATGATTGGACACCGAACAGTAATCGAGACAAGTGCTTGGACCTTTATATCACCGCAGTACAGAAAGATATAGTACACGAATACCACAGACAGAAAGGAAACCGAGAAAATTTGACCACATCTGAAAAAATAAGCATGAAAAATTTGGCATCTAGGACAGACATAACAATAAAACCCGCTGACAAAGGAGGAGCAATTGTAGTCCTTAATACAACCAACTACTTACAAGAAGCATACCGCCAACTAAACGACTCAAGATTTTACGAACGCCTCCCAGGTGATCCGACAGACGAATACAAACGTATCGTATCAACAGAACTGAAGAAACTGTTGGACGCAGAAAAGATAACTAACACTGACCACAAACTGATGCAAGCAGCATACCCTCGTCCAGGTCGCTTCTACATCCTCCCAAAAATTCATAAACCCGGTAACCCAGGTCGACCAATCATATCAGGCATCGGTACAATAACTGAACCCATATCAGGGTACGTGGACAAACTAATAAGCCACATTCCATGCACCCTCGCGTCGTACATAAATGACACCACACATTTTCTTCGAGACATTGCGGGTATCTGTGTGCCGAAAAACTCGTACTTTGTTACTCTTGATGTCTCTTCATTATATACAAATATTCCTCACGATGACGGCATAGCTGCATTACAAAACATGTACACAAACCATAGACAATCTAACACCCCAGATTTCTCTGCCATTGCAACATTGACGAGGATGGTCCTCGAATTAAATTCCTTCGAGTTTAGCCAAGAGTATTTTCGACAAATCAGCGGGACTGCTATGGGCACCAAAATGGCACCTAATTATGCCAACATAATTATGGGAAAGCTAGAATCTGAATTTCTTGCACAAAGTTCCTTGAAACCAATGTTATACAGAAGATACATAGACGACATTTTTCTTATTTGGACCCACAGCGAGGACGAACTTCTCAGCTTTATAGACACTTACATTGCTGTACATCCGAACATACACTTCACACACACATACTCGCACGTTACCGTAAATTTCCTTGATGTTACCATAACGATAGAAGAAGAGAAGCTCTCTACAACCCTATATCGCAAACCAACGGATCGACAACAATACCTTCATTACCAAAGCGATCACCCACGCCACTGTAAAAACAGTATTCCATACAGCCAGGCTCACCGGTTTAAGCGAATCTGCTCTAGAGACGCTGACTTTGACACGAGCTCACAGAGGCTAAAACTTATGCTCGAGCAACAAAAATACCCCCCACATGTAATTAAAGACGCTGTTCAAAAAAGCGAGAAAACTAAAGCGTGAAGACTTACTTATGAAGCGACCACCACGAGAAGACCCACAACCAACAAACCTCTGCTTGACTTATAGCACAAACTTCCCCAATGTAAACAAAATCTTTAAACGACATTATAACATTCTGGAACAAAGTGAACGTCTGAAACGCGCATTCCCATCCTCTCCAGGCGTCGTTTACCGACGACCACGTAACCTCAACGACACCCTTGTCCACTCCCAAATCAACACATCACCCCCAATAATTCATGCCGCCCTTGCTTAAAGCCACGATGTCTTGTATGTAAGGCGATGCGAGAAACAGACAAAGCAACCAGCACGCAATCTAAGTTTTCAATTAACATACGAGGAAACCTAACATGCGATTCCTCTAATGTGGTGTACCTACTCGAATGCAACGTGTGTGGTATGCAGTACATTGGACAAACAGAAACACCATTTAGGATTCGCTTCAATAATCATAGAGCCCATGCGAAATCAGCCCCAAGTCTACCTCTATCAAAACATCTCAATCTTCCCGACCATGCATTCGACAAACTATCAGTAACGCGCTTAGAGACGGGATTTAAATCAAATCGAGAACGTGAACAACGAGAGTCATACCTTATCCACCGATTTAACACCCTCGATAGAGGAATAAATGAGAATCCTTGTACACTTGCAGCAAATAAAGCATTAGAAAACAATAACGGCAACAATGAAAATAGTAACTGAGTTCGCGGCACTGCAGCTGCGAAGGGCACTGGACATCCCAAAACAATTCCAAGTGTAACTACTCTTCCTAAGTGCAGCTGTCTTCTGTTTTCTGTTTTATTTTACTACCCAATCAATTGTACCATGCACGACATGCCCAACAGCAACCATGTGCACAGCCGGGAGGCCCCCACAACACGCGTAATTAGAAGCGGGCAAGGAATTCGTATTGCACGCGCTTGCACCGCCTACCGCAATACGGGGCACCCCTATTTTTACGACAAAATGTTGACAGGGCGCGGAGTAGGTAAAGTCTTAGAACTTCCTAAAATGCCCGCTGACCAGCCTCTGCCACAATACGCGGCCCCCGTCCCTCTACGACGAATTGTTCACGGGACCCCGAATAGTTAAAGGCTTAGTACTTTCTGAAAGGCTCTTTTTTGCCCCACACTGAACTGCCAGTGCCAGGAGGGGCCGACTGATCGGGAGAAATGCGCTAGTGAACGGAAACATACACAGATCGCTGACATCAGAAAGGTGAAGAGGAGAGGGGGGAGAGAGATGAGGGGGGAAGTGGAAGGAAAAGTGGAAGGGGGGCACCCGAGGGGCGTCCACCATATATTATTTTTCTCTTTTTTCTTTTTTTCTTTCCTTATCTTTTCTTTTCTTCTTTCCTTTTTTTTCCTCTTTCCTTGCCCTCTGATTTGAAGTTGTATAAAGCTGAGCACCAACAAACTGTATTTTTATTCCTGATGAAGGCCAGACTCTAGGCCGAAACGTCGAAATAAACCACGTTGTGACCGCTCATGGAGGATCTACTAGACTATATGCAACGCTACGGCCACTCAACCACCATGCCTGCCTATATATATATATATATATATATATATATATATATATATATATATATATATATATATATATATATATATATATAAGTCACCAGAAGAAGCGAACGAGCGAACGAAAAACGATGCTTTATTGCCAACGTTACGGCCGGGGACCGGCCTTCGTCAGGGCATACGTGCATATTACACTAACACGCACTTCTTAAGGACATAGCATGGGGGCCTCCAATTGTGACTAATCACTCTTAGCAATATTGACATACATGTTAATAAAAAGATATTCAGATGTGCGCAGCATTTTGTTGATAGCGGAGCAGCAGTGCGCTATACAGAATATGGTAGGGCAAGCTGACTTGAAAACATAGATACAATTAATATGATGGACACTTGTGATATCGCAACATTTGTGAATGAACAAAAAAAGGCAATGCCATGGTAAGTTACGTTCTTTGTCAATGAAATGTACATGAGCATAATATCGCTATTGATGTCACAAATGTGGTAACAGAGTGTGCATGCGTTCTGGTCAACTAACTAATGTGTCACCAATGACACCGCAACGTAATCACGGCAGTGAGCAAACGTGTATGTGGGCTACGGCGGTTGATTTATCTGTTTTGCCAGTTAAAACGTAAGACTCCCTGGGTTCTCGTTTATTCCAGACGCTATGGCGTTAAATTTATGAATAAGAAAAGATTCACGGACTTCCCTTTCGTAGTGCGATTTTAAACCAGATTCGAGTATGGTGGCAGTTATGTTGTCGAAAGAGTGGCCTAGGGTGGCGAGGTGTTTGGACAGGGGAAGGCAAGGCAGGCACCTGACGTGTGACCTGTGATTATTGAAGCGCAACCGGAAAGCTGTCTCCGTTTGACCAATATCAGTGGACTTGGTTGCGCCAGAAATGACAAGATGCTAATCCCTCTACTGTTCGTTATCCAGGTTGGTGTGCAATACATTTCTTCCATTCGAGATGACTCCCTGACCTTGATGGTGCTGCCAAGTTCACAATTTCTTCTTGAAACTGTCAAAGATTGTGCTGATGTTATCAAGTTGCTGTTACTAACCGCTGACGATATAGAAACCCATCCGGGGCCAACATCAGACTCAGAGTCTGAATCCAGTTCGACTAACGAACTACTGAAAAAAACTTTGAAACAGCAAAAGGAAACTACCAAATCGTTGAAAGAATTGACTTCCGACCTAAAAAGAGTAGAATCTGCGGTGACCAACGTTCAAGAAAGGGTTACGTCTATTGAAAAGGAAATATGTCGCCTGCAAACGCTTGAACAAACGTTGACGGTACGTGAGGAAGCCTGTAGCAGCTCAAACATCCAACTTCTTGAACTATCGGCCAAAGTAGACGACCTAGAAAATAGGAGCAGACTCAGCAATCTCGTAATATACGGTAATATTGAAGAAGTAGACGAAGATTGGAAGTCGCTGGAGGCCAAAGTTAAGCAAGAAGTATTCCAGAAAGTATTAGGCATAGAAGTAAAGTCACTAGAAAGGATTCATAGAGTGGGAAAATATCACAAAGAACGCCACCGTCCGATTATCCTTCGACTTTATGACTTTGCAGAAAAAACCAGAATTTTGTCCTGCTGCAGCAAACTGAAAGGAACGAAAATGGCAATTTTGGAGGAATTTTCAAAAATAGTGCGTGATACACGACAGAAACTTTGGCATTCTGCAGCACAGGAAAGGGCCGAAGGCTTAAATGTGTCGCTAATTTATGACAAATTAAAAGTGGATGGAAAACTGTTCGTCTGGGATTCGCATCACAATCGAAGGGTTAGAATGACAAAATCAGTTACGCCTGCGCAAAGGCAGCCGGAAATTCAAACGAAGAAATGACGGGAGCGTTCTAAATCCCTTCGAATTGTATCACTTAACGCACGCAGCGTTTTAAACAAACTAACTCTTTTGGAAAACCTAGTACTAAACCACAATCTACATATTTTAGTTATTACAGAAAGCTGGTTGCACGAAGGCGTGCTTGATTCTGAGGTTGTCCCCTCCTCATACAAATTAATCCGCAAAGACAGAACAACGAGAGGCGGCGGAGTAGCGATAGCAATAAAAAAGAATGTGAAGTTTTCTCGTTTACAGGATATTAGCAACCAAGAAAGTGTGTGGTGCCGGATCAATTTCTATGGAAAAAGCATATTCTTGTGTGCAGTGTATCGTCCACCAAACTCTTCCCCTGAATATTTAGAGCTTATGCACGACTATATTGCACAAAACACATATTCACGTTCGAAGATAATTTTAAGCGGAGATTTCAATTTGCCGGGAATTAACTGGCATGAATTGGGTCATGATCACCGAGAAGTAGCAAGTGCGGAATCATTGTTGCTAACAGCGTTTAGTTTCTCCATGTCACAACTAGTATCCAGTGCTACGCGTATTGTAGGTTCTTGTTCATCTGTGCTTGATCTCATGCTTGTAAGTAATTCCCTTGAAAACTGTTGTATAAGTGTTGAAGATAGGATTTCCGACCACAAGATTGTTTCTCTTTCGTGTCCTTTACCACTAGTTCAAAAAACAAAGGAATCCAGAGCTACTTATTTCAGGGACTATGCACGTGCAGATCACGCTGCTATCTTCGCCCATTTAGAATCGTCGTTTCCTGTTTTCGATAAAATTAACAACGTGGACGAACTGTGGACATGCTTCAAAGATACCGTGGGCGATTGTGAAGCTCGTCACGTGCCTTTAAAAAGAAAACGCGTTGACCGGGATTATCCGTGGGTGATGCGGGAGATCATACATTTAAAAACTAAGATTAAAAGGTGACGCAAGACCGGAAAATCTGATCAGCTACAAGGCCTTATCGCTACACTGAACAACAAAATTCGCAGCGCTAAGTCTCGATTTCATTCTGACACGCTTCCATCATTCATGCAGTCTGAGCCAAAAAAGTTTTGGTGCTACTTGTCTAAGCAGTATTCTGATATTACCCAGCTCACATCGTGCAACAAAATTATCACGCAACCAGACCAGATAGCCGATGAATTAAATGTCTTCTTTCACTCAGTTTTCGCGCATGGGTCCTCTGGAGCATTTTACCATCATATCCTTTAATTAACCCTATGCCAGAATTGCAGATTAATGAAGAAGGTGTTCAGTGCCTACTCCGCAACCTTGACGCTGAGAAGTCTCCAGGCCCAGACAATTTTTTGAACAACTTTTTAAATAAATATGCTGACTGGATTAGCCGATATCTATACATAAATCCGGTTCTAAACTACAATCCAGTAACTACCGCCTGGTCTCATTAACCAGCACGTGTTGCAAGATATTAGAGCATATAATTTTTAAAGCCATTATAACACATTTAGAGACTAACAACCTACTCTACTCTAGGCAACATGGATTTCGATCTGCCCCGCCGCGGTGGTCTAGTGGCTAAGGTACTCGGCTGCTGACCCGCTGGACGCGGGTTCGAATCCCGGCTGCGGCGGCTGCATTTCCGATGGAGGCGGAAATGTTGTAGGCCCGTGTGCTCAGATTTGGGTGCACGTTAAAGAACCCCAGGTGGTCTAAATTTCCGGAGCCCTTCACTACGGCGTCTCTCATAATCATATAGTGGTTTGGGGACGTTAAACCCTACATATCAATCAATCAATGGATTTCGATCTGGCTTATCGACAGTCACGCAGCTAGCCGAGACTACCAACGATATTGCGAATGCACTGAATGAAAGAGTACAAATAGAAGCCGCTTTTTTAGATTTTGCAAAAGCATTTGACGTCGTTCGCCACCCTGATCTAATAACTAAAATGCATGCAATTGGTATTGAAAATAATATTATGACATGGATAACATCATATCTACACAACCGCAAGCAGTTGGTCGCTGTGAACAACCACACGCCAAACCGCCTGAACGTTCTTTCGGGCGCACCACAAGGATCAGTCTTAGCACCAATTTTGTTTCTTATCCACATCAACGACATTGCTATGGTCATTGACTCACCGGTTCAAATAAGGCTTTTCGCAGGTGACTGCGTTGTGTACACAAGGGTAAATCGAACTGAGGACCAGATTAACCTTAATCACTCATTAACAAAAATTCAAGCCTGGTGTTCCCAGTGGGGAATGACATTGAACGCGCGGAAAACCGTAGCCATAACTTTCACAAATAAGAAAAAACACTCAAATTTGCTTATACAATAGACTATTAGGAAATTACTAAAAGCGAACAAGTTAAATATTTGGCAGTTACATTAACATCCAACCCTAATTGGGATCCACATATAACTGCTATTTGTTCGAAAGCGCAAGGTAAATTGGGCTTCCTAAAGAGAAAACTCCGTAACACTCCCCCTGCAGTAAAGTTAACCGCCTATAAGACCCTGATTAGACCAGCACTAGAATACGCCGATATAATTTGGAGTCCACATCATAAATTTCTCATTAGTAAAACTGAGCGAGTGCAAAACTTAGCAGTTCGATTTCTGTTTTCCGATTAGTTTAGGTATACCAGTGTTACTAATCTGCGTAAAAGAGCCGAACTTCATTGCCTTTCCGAACGGAGAATACATTCTAAACTTAAATTCCTGTATCTTCTTTATCATTGGAAATATACAATATCCAGATCAGACTATCTTCTTGAACCTTTCAGGCATTCAGCGAGAACTAACCACAATGAGACAATACGACTGCCCACAAGTCACAACAACATTCACAAAAACTCTGTTTTTCCGTCATCAATTGCATATTGAAATCAACTTCCAATAATAGCTGTGAACAGTGCCACCGTAGAATCCTTTATTAAAAAGATTAAAACTATAAGTTTTGAACTATAGACGCAAATGTACGAATAAGGTTTTATTGTGAGCAGCTTCTTTCCCTTTGACTGGTTTGTCCTTTTAGAATGATTCTGAACGTTGCATTATGACACTGTTGTTTTGGCTACTTGGAATTCAATAGTTTTTTTTCTTCTTGGATTGTGTCGGTGCCTTTCTGTACGTGGCCGCATTGTTTGTGTATCGTATGTACAACTCTTGCTTGGACCGAGAAGGTCTGCAGTATACTTAAATAAAAAATAAAAAAATATCTAATGGAGGTCACACAATGGGCATTGGAGCATGTAGATTGCATTGCTCGTGTCGCAGTCGAAATTCTCTTTTATCCAGAGAGTGAAGTTTGACGCAGAGCTCTTAACAATACGTGACGTGGTCATGTGGGGGCACACCTTGCAGCGTGCCTTGTTGCATGGGTGACACCCCACATGGGCTGGCGTTGATAGTTTGGATGACGTAAGTATGTCTCGTAGGTTTCTCGATCGGCGGTAAACTGCTCGTAGAGGCTCTGGGAAGACGTCTTTGAAACGATTGCTCTGCATTAGTATGTTGTAGTGCTTTTTGAGAATCGCGTTAGCATTTGGAAATGATGGAGAATCTGTCAGAATTAAATTGATGTGCTTCCGGTGCGCAGGTTCTGTATTTGATTTTAGGAGCGCTCTTCGGTCCATTTCATCGGCGCGCATGATCGCGTTGTCGATAATCTGAGGCGGGTACTGTTGTACAGTTAGGGCATCACGAAGCTTATCACAGTTTTCAACAAAGTCTGAATTTTCAGAGCACAGCCTTTTGAAACGAAGTGCTTGACTGTAGGGTATACTCGTCTTACAATGTTTTACATGGCTGCATTTGAAATGAATGTATCGGTGAACGTCGGTGGGTTTTCTGTATACTTTAGTAGATAATTTTTGGCCGCAAAGGGATACTGTTACATCCAGGAAACATATGAATGCCTTCGAGTACGATTGTGACAATGAAATGGATGGATGAACCTTGTCAAAGTCTGCAATGAAAGTCATTAGTTCCGCTTCGCCGTGATGCCAGATAAAAAAAATGTCGTCTATAAAACGTTTGTAGTAGTATGGCTGTAGTCTGCACGTTGAAAGAAAATGATTTTCCAATTGGCCCATAAATATATTCGCGTAATTTGGACCAATTTTGCTGCCCATTGAAGTGCCACTAACTTGTACGTAGTGAACACCATCGAACTGAAAATTGTTACGCTCCAGGATGAGTTTTAATAATGTGGCTAATGTACAGCTATCAACAGATTTGTCACATGATGAGTCATTATAAGCATCCACTCCTGCACGAATGCCGTCTTTGTGGGGAATATTAGTATAAAGTGACGCAACATCTAATGTTACCAGAAATGAGTCAGTAGGTATATTCAGGTCAATGATGTCAGCGAGGAAATGAGAAGTGTCCTTCAGATAGGATGGAAAAGTTGGAGGTAGTATACTAATCAGGCCATCAACATAGCTCGAAAGTAGTTCGGTGACAGTGCCAATGCCTGACACTATAGGACGACCACGGTTATTGGGCTTATGTATTTTAGGCAATGGGTAAAACCTTCCTGGAAGGGCTCAGTGGGACTAATGAGTACTTTGCTTTATCGGGAAGTTTGTCATCCAGTATTAAATGCTTGATTGTATCAGTAACGATGTCTTTAAATTCTTCGGTGGGGTTTTCATTGAGTCGCTTGTATGACCGCTTGTGTCCCCGATGTGCTCGGAAACAGCACATCGGGGAGTCGTATACACCCTGAATCGAGGATGTTCTTTCACTTTGCCGCTGGGTTGACACACCAATGACGGAATCACACAAGGTGCGCCAGCTTCTTAAGGGGATGGCACCCGTCGCATTCAATGCCCTTGCAATCCAGAATCCAGCTACCGTTGCTGACGTTGCGACAACCTGGCAGCGCCTCGAAGAACTTGAGTCTATGCGCCTACAACCAGATAGTGACGCAGCCCGTATTACGACTGATCCAAGCCTGCTAGACACGATAAGGGCGATTAAACGCGAAGAATTAGAATCAATTGGATTCACACTACCTTCAGTGTGTCCCTTTCAGTCTTCTTCAACGTCATCGTGGGATGTCATCAGGGAAGAGCTCACGTCCATGACCCACATGGCCAACCTGTAGCCCATTGTCTTTCGTACTCTACAATCGTTCCCGCACACCGCCGCTGCACCACCAGGCACCGTCAGCTCGACGTCCCTGCCACGAACGTACGCGTCGGTAGCTGCCGCACCTCCCACAAGCTTTCCCACGAGTTTTTCATCACCACCGCCTGAGCCGTCACCTGTCCCTCTGACTGCTCTCTCTCCCGGTGCAGTTAGCGCAAGCTACTACTCTCCTCATCGATTGACTCGGCCTATGTGCTATTATTGCGGCTATCGTGGTCACATTGCACGCTTTTGCCGCAAGCGCCAGCAAGACGAGCGCCGAGAGTATGACATACGCGAACGGGACTATACCACAGGAGCCTTGTACCAGGACCGCCGTTATTCGTCACCGCCACGTCGGTCTCCATCTCCGCCAGCATCGGGTGAACTGCGCAGTAGTCACCGATCAACCCGACGCCGTTCACCGTCGCCTTACCGTCGCTCTTCTTCTCCTCTTCAGCCTGCTTCCCTTACTTCTGATCGGCGTCCGGAAAACTAAGCGATGCAGTTTTTGGAGGACAAATTGCATTCCAACACAGGACTCCAATTCCTCCAGCGCGCCCCTACAATATTATTGCGGTCACAGTTGAGGGAGTGGCCTTTGATGCTTTGGTGGACACTGGGGCTGCGTTTTCTGTTATTCGTGCTGATTTGTGTGCCAATCTTCGAAAACACACGACGCCTTAAAATGGACCGACACTGGTTACCGCCTAGGAAACAATGATTCGCCCTTTCGCTCTCTGTACTGCCCGTGTACTAATCGACAAAATTCTTCATCATATAGAATTCGCTTTGCCATCCCCGTGCTCCCATGAACCCATTTTAGGCAGGGACTTTCTTTCCTCTGCTTCTGCGGCTATTTGCTGTGCACAACGTGTCGTCCATCTTACCGACACGGACCACTTGCTCAACGACGAAACCTACAGGCCACTTCGACTCATCGCTGCAGTAGACATCGAGTTACCACCAAACGAACATCAATTAGTTACAGTTTTGTCCAACGACGTTGACTGTGGTGACATTTCGGTCACTTCGTCACCGCGTTGCCTTAATGAAGGCATAGCTCTCGCATAAGGTGTGGCTCGCTTCAACAATGGATCAACTGTCCTCACTGCTACCAACACCACACAAGATAAAATTTTACTAACACGGGGTACAACTGTCGCCTGCGTTGCCGATCTGCAGCCTGTGTGCGTTGTGCCTCTTACCCTTGTCTCCTCTAAAGGCCGTCCTGCAGATCATGCTGCTTCCACGGCCTTTACAGCAACCATCAACAAAGACGTGAATGACTCACAGAAGCAGCAGCTGCGTGATTTGTTGGAAAAGCATGCAAACTCCTTTGACGTTCATTCATTCACCCTGGGCTAGACAACCGCTACAGCACATCGTATCCAGACCGACGGAACATCCATTGTGCACCGCCGTCCGTACCACGTCTCTCTAGCCGAACGAAAATTCATTGAAGAAAACGTAGACGATATGCCCCAACGGGAGATAATACGACCCTTAACCAATCCTTTATCGTCGCCCATCGTTCTGGTACATAAAAAAGACGGTTCCGTACGATTTTGTGTCGATTACCGAGCACTCAATAAGATCACTAGGAAGGACGTATACCCCATGCCACGCATCGACGACGCCCTAGATTCCATACAGGGTGATGAATACTTTTCGAGCCTCGACTTGCGTTCCGGCTATTGGCAAATTCCCATGCACAAAGATGATAAAGAAAAACCTGCGTTTGCAATCCCAGACGGCCTATACGAATTCAATGTTATGCCATTCGGTCTACGCAATGCGCCCGCAACTTTTGAGCGCATGATTGACACCGTGCTGCGTGACCTGAAATTGAAGACTTGCCTATGTTACCTCGATGACATTTTTGTCTTTTCATTGATGTTTCCTCAACATCTGCAACGCTTGAACGACGTCCTGACTAGTCTTGCGAGCGCTGGTCTTCAAATTAACACTAAAATATGCCATTTTGCCAGCAGATCTGTGAAGGTACTCGGTCATGTTGTGAGCAAGGACGGAATTCGTCCAGACCCTGATAAAACTGCTGCAGTGCTTCTCTTCTTTTGCCCTGACAAACCGAAAGATTTGCGAAGTTTACTTGGTCTCGCCTCTTACTTTCGGCGATTCATACAAAACTTTGCCTCCATAGCCGCACCACTTCATAAGCTACTTGCTTCCGGTATGCCCTTTCAGTGGTCTCGGGAATGTGAATCGGCTTTTGACAGGTTGAAGAGTGCCTTCACGACCGACCCTGTACTTGCTCATTTTCACGATGCACCGACCTTCCTGCACACAGACGCTAGTGGCCGCGGTTCAGGAGCCGTGCTCCTGCAACGCGACAACTCTTCGCGAGAGCGAGTCGTTGCATACGCCAGCCGCGTCCTCTCCACAGCCGAGAGGAACTACACGATCACCGAGCAGGAGTGCCTTGCCGTCGTTTGGTCAGTACAGAAATTTCGTCCATATCTACATGGCCGCCATTTCACCATAGTGACCGACCACCACGCTTTATGTTGGCTTTCGACCCTCAAGAACTTGTCGAGACGCCTCGGACGCTGGATTTTACGCCTCCAAGAATATGAATTTGAGATCGTGTACAAGTGTGGCAGGAAGCATAGTGACGCCGATGCTCTTTCTCGCTGCCCACTACCAGCGACTCCACTCGGGGTTTCCGCCATCAATTTGCACAACATGCCCTCGGATTCCACGTCTACGGCGGTTTCCTCTCTCGCCTCTATGGACCAGCTGCCTTTGAACGACCCCCACAATTTTCCTTTTCGACAGTTGGCTGACCCATATTGTCGACGTATTATAGGCTACCTCAGTGGCAGTTTCCGTCCACCTAATGCAAGGCTCCGTCGCCAACTCTCGCAATTTAAGCTGGACAACTCGGTGCTGTACCGCAAAATTTACCATTCTGACGGTCAGCGCTGGGTTCCCGTTCTACTCCGATCGCTTCGGTTCGAAGTCCTCAGGGCACTTCCTGACCATCCGACTGCTGGTCACCTTGGTTACCATAAAACCTACGATCGCCTTCGAAGTCGGTACGTCGGGTCCTGCACTACCTGCCAATGTAGAAAACTACCAACATCTGCTCCCGCCGGTACACTACAGCCTCTTCCGTGCCCAGCCACATCATTTGAAGTTTTAGGCGCGATTTTTTTGGCCCCCTCTCAGTCAGTGCTGCTGGAAACCGGCAGATAGTAACAGCCGTTGACCATTTGACGCGCTACGCCGAGACGGCATCCGTTACTACTGTTTCAGCTTTTGAGATTGCCGATTTCATCCTCCGAACCATTATACGGCGTCATGGTGCTCCACGTGTGTTGCTCAGTGACCGTGGAAGGGCCTTCCTTTCACAACTGGTGAACGAAGTTCTTAACAACTCCGGCACAACTCACAAGACTGCCTCTAGTTATCATCCCCAAACTAACGGCCTCACTGAGCGATTCCACCGCACTCTTGCTGACATGATCGTCGCCTATATTCAACCAGACCACAAAAACTGGGACGTTGTTCTACCATTCGTCACTTTCGCCTACAATACGGCGATTCAGCGGACAACCGGCTACTCGCCATTTTACCTAGTTTATGGACGCTCCCCTACATGTTTCCTGGACGTCTCTTTCTTTACCTGCCAAGCGAATTCATCTCCATCCTCTTCAGAGGAATACGTTTCACGACTCGCACAGTGCCGCCAACGTGCTCGTATAAACACTGAAGCCCACCAGCAAGACAGAAAGCTAGTTTATGATGAATCGCATCGTGCTGTATCTTTGCAAACTAGAGACGAAGTGCTCCTTTTGATGCCTGTTCGCACACCTGGTTTGTGTGACAAATTTCAGCCTCGGTTTATCGGGTCGTAAACAATTTTTGAAGAGACTTCACCAGTGAATTATCGCGTGACGCCACTTGTAGCCCCAGCAGATTGCCGTTATCGAACTACAGAGGTCGTCCATGTCTCCCGTATGAAGCCCTTTATGCGACGTTCTTTGTCCCCTTGACTTGCCGCGGCCAGGCTGGCCGCTTTCACGTGGGAGGAATTGGTGTGGGCATTTAGTATACGCATCCTCTTCACCGGTACATTATCATCATTATCATGTGTGGCTCATGCACCCTCATCGTTGTCGCGTAGCATCATCATCTTGGCTCATTCATCGTAGCTTTCGGCTGCCAGTTCCTCGGGACTAATAAAAGGTAATTCAAACCAAGACCTGATAATATATACACACACATATATATATATATACATATATATATATATATATATATATATATATATATATATATATGCAAGTTCAACAGCGGTAGCAGCGTCGGTACAGAAGCATGGGTGCTTTTATTGCGTGATCATTAAGAAAAAGCTGACATGGACCGCGTTGACCCACCAAATGTAGAGAAAAATTGTCCGAGTCCAAGGAGTAATCTAATCCCAACGATATACGTGAAAATAAAGTCTTCTACCAGATAACCATGCCAGGTTTAGCATCAGCGTTTCTGATATGCCGCAATGTTCGTGAAGCATCCATTAGCAATGAAGTGATGGCTATCCGATTTTTAAACATCTGCTATGAACTCGTACGCGACAGCCGTCAAGTTTGGTCAAGATCAACGGTAGTTAGGCGGAATGCACTGAAGGCGATTCACAGTTAATATGAAGCACAGGATGGCTTGAACAAGCATTAGTGATTTTAAGTTGAGAGCGTTGGGAAGAAATATGAGTGCATCTCTACGAAGTAAAAGATGACGTGTGGGTGAAGCAATACGCCCCGAAGTCTATAAAACCTCCTGATGCCAATGAATTGTGACCACGTTTCATTCGGCATAGCATAGTTTCACCACGTGGCTATTAACGCAGGAAAATTTGTCATATTTAAGTGGATACCAGCTCATTGTGGCATCTAAAAAGAGCTTATGCTATCGCTTTGGTCAAAGGGTGATTACGTATCTGTGACAACTGTGGCTCTATCTGAACTGTTGAACACAGTGTAGAGCGTATCAAAATTACGGGTTACGGGTTACGGGTGCGCAATAAGAACATTGCATGATTTTGATAAACGAAAGAACTTTATCACTTGACTGTGTATTGTAATCTTTATCCTGCCTCACGCTACAGAGGCGTGCTATGAAAATTTTAAGCAGTATTTGGAGAGGATCATTCCACTTGTTTGTACTTTTGCATACTGCATAATTGTTGCATTATACTGAATATGAAGGCACATTGACGTGCGAGTGCGGGAGGGGCGCAATGGCGGCCCCATATGCTGGCATAGCATGTCGGGGAGTGGTACGTTGCAACTCAGGGAGGGGCGAGGGGACTAAACCCTGGCGATACCTTCACCTAATAGGTAGGAGGTGCTATGACCCCACGCCAACACTCCCCCCTTCCGCCACACTCAGGAGGGGAACACTACGCACGCTTATGCTAGAAGACTTATCACTTTTAAAGAGTGGGCATTACTTCATTCTTGAATTCAGGATCACACCACCAGTTGATTTTATTTCAAGCATTGCTACTTCCTCGGACGCGCCGCTTGGCAGAAAGCAAGTCTATTCGATGGAATGATGCAAACGAGTTGAAGTGTGCTCTTTTTGCGTGACATTCAACCACTACGTTTTAATCTTTGTCAAAGCTATGGAGAACTTAACTTTATTAAGACTTTAAACGATGAGTGAACACGACGACAATCAACTTTCGACGTGCCATTCTCCTCAGCATGACAATGTCATGGCATCGCTTGCGGATGCGATTACCCTCGAGCTCGGGAGACCACATTCTTTATTTTTCGGGAAAGCTCATTGTACTTTCAGCTGAAGAACAACGTTTTTTTATCCCTACCTCTCAGAGTGAAAGAAGTGCTCGCGATCTGAAAGCTGGCTCTTCTGCGGACAGTAATACTGTGAAATACTGTCCGTGTAAAACCACGCAGAACAACATGATGCTCGCGAAGGATGAAACAGAATGTACAATGAGCGTACTTCGCCAAGTGATGCTGTAGCAATACCCATCAGCTAACTTTTACCCGTCCTGCCTATACTTCTTCAAACATAACAAAAAGCTTTCCTTTAGCAGCTGGTCGCACATCAGGGCACGTTTAGCTGCTCAATGTTGCCAGCGCAATTTAAATTGCTCTTGGAGGCCCGTGTGCTCAGATATGAGTTGACGTTAAAGCACCCCTGATGGTCAAAATTTCTGGAGCCCTCCGCTACGGCGTTTCTCATAATTATATGATGATTTCGGAACACTAAACCCCACATATCAGTCAATCAATTGACCAATAAATAAATAAATAAATCAACCAAATGCACTTGAAACCGCGTCGTTTGTCCGTCACCCCCGCCACCGTGCAGAATGCGTACATCTTCAGATTATAAAAACACACAAACTGACTGATTGCCCGCGAGAATTCGCAGAAGGTCGTGGACAGATCCTAATTTCAGCGTTAATATGTAGCAGAAACTCAAATCACCTAATATAACATTAAGTGCAAATAGATTGTTACGCAAGTTCCCTTGAATGGTGTGGCGCGGTGGCGTAGCACAAGGAGTTATCGGCCATGGGCCGAAGTGCTCTTCAGGCTTCAGCCAGCGGCAATGACTACCGTGTTGTTCCTCCTCGCCTTGCCACCGGTGAGCTTGTTGTGGACTCTGTTTTTCTACATGCGGGCTTAGCTGGTCGCCCTTACCGGGTTCAAGATTTTAGAGATGCTCTTCGGAACATCATTGACTTGAAGGAAATAAGCTCCATAAGTCAGTTTCAAATGTCTCATGTTTGGATGGTCACATGCAAGTCAACGCTGACGAAAACAATGTTGGTCACAAGGGACGAATTTTTCGTCAAAAGTCGTCAATGCCTCGTTATAGACCCGGAGCCCACGGAAGTAAAGTTGAAGCTTATGTGGCTTCCTGAGCGCTTGGAGGACGCCTATGTGTGCGAGGCACTGCAAGGTTTTGGGAAGGTCAAGACAATATCACAAGAAAGCTCAAAAGTAGCGGACGTAGAACAAATGCGGACGCTAAATAGGGATGTTGTTTTGTCTCTTGCTGAGGGAGTTCGCATCGCGGATATTCCTCATATTCTTGTTGTCTGCGGAGTGCAAAGCATCGTCCTGATACCTGGCCGCCCACCACTTTGCCTTCGGTGCAGTAAGGTTGGACACATCCATCGAAACTGCAGGACCCCTCGCTGTGACAACTGTCAACGCTTCGGTCATTCAGCCGAAGATTGTGTTATGACATACGCCAACACGCTGCGACAACACACTAAACAGCCAGATGATAACCTACAAGAGCATACTATGAATGCCACCGAGGTTTTGGACGCAACGGGAGACACTCCGTCAATGCCATATGCTGCAGGCTCTACCACAAGGAATTCAGATGAGGAAAGAAAGTCACTCGCTGTTGACACAGTTGAAACTTCTGCGTGCAAAGAGCCAAGTGAATCATGCAAGCAGCATACCCAAAATGACTCCGCACAACCCCTAGCACAAGTAGGAGTTCCTATGAAGAGTGCTGTTGCGCTAACCCATAAAGATGCCGAAGAACCACCAGTACAAGAGAGAGACTCTAGGCTGGATGCCACAGAAAGTTCATCACCTGCTTGCGCTGCAGCTCCGCAGCAGCTTTTTCATCATGGTGCAGTGTTGGAAGATGATATGCAGATCTCTACGGATGCAGCAATACTGAAACGCCGCGCATCGTCCAGCTCGGATTCAAGCAAAGGGAGTGACCCAGCGTCAGTGACTAGGGAGTCACGCCGTCGCCGAAAGTCCATGCCAAAGGGGAAGTGTCACCGATCCCGATCTAGGAGGCCTGGTGGGGGTTCACGGGAAGCCTCAGCGCCAACTCTTCGGACTGATCATGTGGGACGATAAGCACATTGGAAGACCATGGCGCAGTCTGAGCGACTCATATTTGCCACCTTGAATGTACGCGGCCTTAGGTCTTCGCAGAAACAAGCACAGCTCCGTAGACTTCTGAATCGGAAGTGTCTCGACTTTGTCGCCATCCAAAAGACAAAGATCAAAAGCGAGGAAGGGACCGAGAAGGCCCTGCGGCCTTTTCTGTTTGAGTTTAATGTGTGTGTCTCACAGGCTAAAGGTTTATCTGCGGGCTGTTGGTTGTTTCTCAGAAAGAGCCAACCCTGTTTAGCATTCTGCACTAGTTTTGATGAAGAAAGCAGGTATATATGCTGTGATTTTTTTTGCAAAGAGTGCCATGGAGAATTATCGATCTATATGCGTTTAATGATGTTCCGAAACGACTTGAGTTATTTGAAAAAGTGCGTAATTTATTTGACGTCGACAGATGCACGGTATTTATGGGAGATTTCAACTGCGTATGTGAAGCTCTTGATCGTTTTCATTCGTCTGGAAAGAGAGACAGGAGTGGCGAGCTTTTATCCGGAATTGTAGATAATGCAGGACTAATTGACATTGGGGTCTCGAATCGGGCAACAGCATATACAAGAGTACAAGGCAGTTCTCATGCTCTCCTTGACCGGATTTCCGTGTCCTCATCACTCCTATCTCGTAAAATGTCCGGCAGCACCGAAGCTGTATCATTCTCAGACCATTGTATTGTCATAGCGCAAATTGGTGAAAATCGTCACAAACAATTCCATCCCCAGTGGGCCCTTTGGAAAATGAATGCGAAGCTCCTCTGTGATTAGGAATTCAGGAATTGCGTCCAGATAGCATTAAGGCAATCTTTTTTATTGTTTTTTTATATCTTCGCTGCTTGGGAGCTTTTTAAACAAGAAGTTCGTGCTACAGCTTTAGAAATTGGGGCTGTTAACTCTTTCTATAGAAAGAATGATGAAAAGATACTTGTTAAAAGTCTTTGCAATCTTTATGAGATGGAATGCTAAATGCCGAGAAAGTACATCAAAGACATTGAGAATATTAAGTGCCAACTACAGAGATATGATGCTGGTCGCTACCAAGGGGCACGTATTAGGTCTCGGAACCAGCGCTCTTGAAATTCTGAGCAACCGACGCGCCAAGCTTTACTTGATGAGCAACGCCATGCAATTTCTAAAGTTATTCCAGACTTGTACTTTAACGATGTGCCCATAAAAGACAACAAAGACATTACTTTGGTGTTCGAAACGTACTATAACAGCTTATTTAGCTCTCCCTCTGATGATCTTGACGCTCACATCAAGGCTAGTTTTGTTTCTCTTGTGAACCCCTTGAAGGACAATCAATGATTGTGCAGTCATTCATGGGCCCATTACTATACAGAAAATTGAGCGAGCAATCGACAACTTGCCTTTATTGAAATCACCGGGTCCTGATGACATCTAAGATGAATTTTACAAGGCTTAGAAGAAAAGACTTGCTCCTATATTGCTGAATATTTTTCAGATGAGTTATGACATGGATACACTCTCACGATCTTTTTGGAAAAGCCACACTGTGAATACTGAAAACAACTGACAAGGAAAAACTTCGCTTCGTCGGGGGCTACAGACCAATATCGCTGTCAAACGTGGACTACAAAATTTTTGCAAAAGTATTAGCAAATGGGTTGCAATTTGCTATGTCGATCCTCATTGGGTCTCATCAGACATGTGGGATCAGAGGTCGATTCATACAAACCAATATACATGTCGCTCGAACAGTGCTTCAATACTGTCATGGTTCTCAAAAACATCTTGCAATGCTACAGGTAGACCTTGCAAAAGCTTTTGATCGTGTTCGTCATTCCATCCTTTTTTCTCTTCACGAACAAGCCAATGTTGGCAAAGTTGTTCCTAAAGGCATTAAACTATGCTATCATGAATGCTCAACTCGTCTGATAGTTAATGGTCAACTCTCCAAGCCAGTTTCTATTCGCTCTTCTGTAAAATAGGGATGCCCGATGTCAGCTCTTTTATTTGCACTTTATCTAGACTCACTGTGCCTAAGAATAATACAGTGAAGTTGCATTCGTGGCTTTAGTATATTAGGCAGTGAAGTTAAAGTATTGACTAATGCAGACGATGTCGCATTCTTTTGCACGAATAAACCAAGTGTCGAAAATGTGGTATATACTATTGAAAAGTTTGGCGTAGTATAGGGAGCTCGTTTATATGCCTCTAAACGTTTAGGACTGTGGTTTGGCTTGTGGGGTAGCACACCGAACCAATTTGCAGGGATTAATTGGCCAAGAACTCCTCCAACATACCTCGGTGTACCATTGCATGCATATAAATTCAGAGCGCATTACTGGAAGAAACGCGTCCCGAAGCTTGAACGACAGGCCCAGACATTTGTTCCCTATCGATTTTCGATATTTGGGAGAGCTGAAGCTTCCAATACTTTCTTAGCAACAAAGCTTTGCTATGTATTGCAACTTATTCATTGCGCTAGAGTCTATATACAACGCTTACATCGGATTTTCGCTACTTTCATATGGTCTTCGACTTTTGAGCCCATGCGTCGTGATAATATATTCAAGCCAGTTATGGAGGGTGGGTTAGGACTAAAACACCTTTATCTATGGCAAATAGTGTGCCGATTCTTTTTTTTCGATACAATTCCCATCCTGTAATCCATTCCTTCTTGCAGGTTACACCTGTTGATTGCTTACTAGATTTATTTGTTCCATCCAACTTCTCTGAACGCCCATGCTTGTGGGGATTCATGCAGGAAGTTTACCTCGCATTTCAGTTCCTTAAAGCTCGATTTTCTGTAGAGTACCTGTACACAGTATCCCGCAAGATGCTGTATAAGGACCTACTGAGTACACTCTTCCCACTTCCATTGTACCGTTCACTGTACTCCTATCTTCCAGGCCACGATGTGTTGAAGCAAGTGCGCAAAATGTACATTCCACCGAATTCTGAAACATTCTTCTATGAACTCCACTCTGAAACATTGGAGGTAAACACATGGTTAGAAATAAAAGGTATTTTCATTCGGTCTGTTAATTGCCGTCTATGTGATGTGCCGGAAACGATTGAACATTGCTTTGCTAACTGCAAGGATGCCATACTGTTTTGGGATGTCCTTCAGCGAGCATGGAAAAAACGTTTCGTCATTATTTCTCACACAATACGTTATCTTCTGCCAGCAGCGCTTGATGAAGTACCATATGATATGTTTTTCCTCATGGGTATGCACAGCTTGTGGAAGAAACGAATGCAAGACCGCAATGCAGAGCCCATCACCTCTTCAAGCGCACACTTCATTCAAATGGCTATCCACCTAAACAACATTTACGACGAGCTAGACTTCAGACCGGACTGGTACTCCGTCTTAGAAAACTGTTTGACCTCACCCCCTTTTTTGTATAACACGATGTGAAGAACTCTTCATGTGAGGAACTTACGCTGTGTTAGCCATTTAGTGCTTATGAGTAACGCTTGAGCGCTTACTTTGGCGATTTGATTGCACTTTTGTTCGCTTGATTTTGTCTTTATTGCGCAAGGACCTAATAAATACCATGGAAAAAAAAGGCGCGGTGGCGTAGTGGATACAATCTCTGCTTGTCACGCCATTTGCCTGGGCTCCATTCTCCGGAATGAAGTGCACGCGAGTGTGTGTTTTGCTTATCTTCAATTTATGACTACTGTGTGCAGTGTTCTTGTAATGTATATGCATACTCATGTAAAAAAGTAAAAATCAGGAAGTAATAACTGATCCAAAAAAAGATTAACATTTTTTTCAAATAACTTGGAAAAAACCGCATATATTTTGGCCACTAACTGGGTCATACGTAAGTGGCCTAGATGTGACCTGAAATACCACTTCACCTGATCGGTAGTATGCGTTACTTCAAACAGTCATTTTTGAACGGCCTCATCGCAACATAATGGCCTTGCTTATGGAAGAACCAAATAGTTTTAGACCACATAAAACAAGAGCCACTTAGAGAGGCCGCCCAAAAAAGCCGCATAGCCATGGACCACATAATAGACACGTATAAAAGTGTCGCTTAAACAGCCATTTATAGGAACCAGAAATTCGGCATGTTTTCCGTCTTACATGCGTTGTTTTGAGCAGTCATTTGCTAAGAGTGTGCATTCGTTTTTAGTATTGTAGACAACATTATCCGCAATTATTAATTTTCACTGGCTGTAGTCAAAGGGTACTGCATAAAGTCACTCAATAGCAAGAAACTTCTTAATCTAGTGTAATACTTGTAGAAAATTTGTTATGATCTACACTTATTTTTCCGTGTCGTGCTGCACTCTAGATACACTTGTTGTAGCTGCATGCGATTGCTCTACTAGGTCCGTGTGCTTGGAAAGTCGTCTAGACGTCTCTTTTTTTATGCAATACAATATTGCACACAACAATATTTTTTCTCATGTGAAGTACGTTATAAGTTGAATGTGTGCTTCAATACGGGTCTTAGCCACTCGTCTTCAGCAAAAATGTGATGGTGCGAATAGGAAGTTTCAGAATGTGTGTGTGAGAATGCTTTCTGGGGAACCTTTCGTTCCGCAACGGAAGGGGGGTCATGTGCGCTGGACACATCGCACGTTCTGCGCGCAGTGCGCGATGTTTCTCTTCAGCTCTGATGAGCCTGTCTCTCTGTCTCTTCGATTCTAAGCAAACGCTCTTTTAACTGACCATCCTTGGTTTTCGATTAAACGTTCATCATTCGACTTTCCTAATAGAACAGCACACCTCCTGTCAATATGTTTATTTGTTACAAGTGCCCCGTCACTTGGAAAAATTCATCATCATAATTTGCTTTGTTTTACAAACTTTTAGCGCTACTAACTCTACGAGGATTCTCATGTACATTTAAGATTAGGAAAGCGTGAATAAATCACGTACCTACGTAAAAGTGAGAAATTACGCAGTCTTCCAAAGTTTATTGGCACAAATGCATTTAACAGCTTCCGTTCGTGCATTGTTCGGCACTGACCATCGTGGAGATAATACCAATGACTTTAGTAGTGCATGTCTTCAGTTTTTATGCATCAGTGGCATTGTCATCATTGTCGCGTTCTTCACCATTGTCATCATCCAAGCAGAGGTTGCTGTCATGAAGGGGCACCGCGACGCCGCAGACGTCGTGAAACTGCTCCAGGCAGTAGAGGGGCACAACGTCCTCCACCGCTTTTGAAACCCACAGGGTGCACTCTGCAACACAGCAGGGAGACGTTTTTTTAGTACTTGACAATGTATTACCAATAATAATAATAATAATAATAATAATAATAATAATAATCAATGCATTGCGGTGCATTCAAACATCTCTAGTACCTTCATGCTTCTCGGAATATACAACGTGGATCAAAGGCAAATTTAAAAGATCACAGAGCATCCAAGACACCATGCGCGTGACTCAATTTCATCATATGGTAGAGAGTTCCGCAGCAGTTCATTGGATGCACATATTTATCGTACTCAACGTCCTCACACATCGATACGGCATCGAAAACAGATCAAAAAGTTTTTAATGCAAGTATACATTGCCAAGAGATTGTAACGATGTCATATACAGGAGTTGGTGCTTTCAAAACTGAACATTTTATATGGATTAGCTTGGGCCCGGAGACAAAAACATCACTGTACCAGAAGTACAGGCGATAGACTAATTTACCACCGAAGAGAGCGTCGGCCGTGAACCCTGTTCTCGACGACAAGGGGCATCGACATATACAGTACGCAATCGAAGATTCGAGCGTCATGGCTGTTGGCTGCGTTTTTTCAGGAATACACTCCGCGGCTTATGTGGGTGCGCTCAAACCTATCCGATGGTTTCAAAATGTTGAGGAAGGCTCCCACACACTACGGTGCGGTTTGCGCAAGGCCACTCATGTGACCCGTCCATTGCACTTGCACGTGTAAAGGGCCAGTGAAACAAAACACGAGAAAATAGTGTGCGTGTGTGTGTAGAAGTACAAATAGGATCACTGATAATATCAAATCACAACAACAAATCTTCGTAGTGAGGCATTGCGATTTGAGCCTGTGAATTCTAACTCGGCAACTGGTCGTGTTAGACAGCTCCGCCACGTGCCATCTGTTCTTTGGAATTTTAACTGCGAGCATTTAACCACTGGCTCTAAATGGTATTGGAGGCACTTCGGCGTCATCAGTATCAACCGAGAGATAGTGTGAAAGGTGCGCTTTCAAGCAACGTTCTTAACTTTGTTTCAACGGCTCCTGGTGGTGGTGATAGAAAACGTTTATTAATCTATTCACTGATATTGGTATGGATGAGGAGAGGATAACAAACACTAGGAGGGATCCCTAGAGCAGTGTCCCTGTAGCTGCCGCGCAGGCCCGGGCTATAGACACCAATGGCTGTTGGGCTTGGAGGTCAAAGCAGCCGAGTAGAACAGCTTGCCAATCTTCCCGGATGGATTCAGCAAGGGTAAGTTGATAAGGGTAAGTTCTCTATCCTGGTGAGGCTTTTACGGCACGCAATGACAAGGTGGTCAATTCCCGTGCGAATTCACCATGCGAAACGCCGGGCTAGCACTGCTTCAAACGCCGTATGCCATACTTGTACTTGGACATCGAGAGCCTTATCCTTGCAGACGCGCTTGATGCTGCACGTACGTAACTTTCAACGTTGACATGACATGAAAGCTCAAATTACCAGTTGTTACTCGGTCTGTTTTTGACATATAAACATTTAGGAAACATAAACGCTTCATATTACTAGTAATGAGAACTAAGAGACGGAAAGTATAGGAGATGCTATTGGACATAAATGTAATGTAAATGTGAAGAATGAAAAGTGGACGAAAATATTACTTGCCCCGGGCTGGGATGGCACCTACAATCTTCGAATAACACCTCTGGTACTCTGACAACGGAGCTATAGCAGTGGTCATCATTTCCTGTTTATTATGGGTCATATATGTTCATTGATGCATAAAAATCCCAATCAGAGGTGCTGGTAGCCAATACTGCGCCCACCTACCCACTCTTAAGTGGAAGCTTTCTTTTTCACAGAGCTACCCTTGTGTATTTGTGAAGTTTTCTTTTTCACCGAGTATTTCTTTTTCACTGTGTATTTGTTGGTTATGTCACTGTGCTCACACATTGATGGGGCCCTGAAGTCTCTAGGCTACTCAGTCTATATCGACTATGGACTAGTACTTGTTCTATATAGAAACCGATCGGAATAGAATTTGAACATGTAGTTGGTTTCTCGGGAATAATTTACAGGCGAAGCATATATCTCACTTATTGCTTAAAACAACGCCTCCAGTGAATGCAATAAGAAATATCATTGTCAGCCCACTCCCTTGCTTATCACGTCGTACCTGCGAATAGTCTGTTTTCAAAGGCAAAAATTATTGCAACTTTAAGCCAAAACATCTTTTAAAAGATATTCAGAAAAATATTTCCCTGCTGAAATAGAGATGCATCTTTGAAATACATCGTATTGCAGAAATAGGTACTGAAATTTACCTTTAACATATTGTCGCTACAGTCTAGTACCGCGATACTGCCCAGCCCTGCTTGTCACGTACATTGCTGAAACGTGCTTTTTTGCAAGACAGTGCCAATATCGTGATTTCGGCGCCGTTCATTGAGTAGGTCTGCTAGACCGATTCTTTGAAAGAAGAAAATGCTCACAGTAATGTCATTATGTAGAGGTGAGGATGATGAAGAACAAAAGCAGAGCTCGCACTGATTTCCCCCTCCCGTGGAGGCGGCCTACGTGATACCTGTTTATGGTGGTTTACGTCTTACGAAAGGTTTTAAGCGAGAAACGTAGATAGCCTCTGTATCATAGCAACAGTTCTTGAAAGGCATGGCAGTCGGGGTTAAGACATAGTTCACAGGAGAAGTTCGCTCAACAATAGCGTAGGGGCCGATAAAACGAGACTGAAACTTCTCGGACAGGCCGGGTACTCGCACTGGGGCCCACATCAACACTTCGTCTCCAGGAATAAACTCAACAATGTGGTGAAATTTTTCATTGTGAGTCTTTTGATCCGGCTGGCTTTCCTCGGTATTATTTATTTATTTTTTATTTTATTTATACATGTACCTACATCGCCCTTACGGGCATTATTGTAGGGGGGAGAACAAGCAAAAGAATACAGTACAGTCGATATACCGAAAAAGATGGTTGCGGATAAAAGGCTGTATCGTTTGAAAGAACATAGTCATAACAAAGTGAAACAACACTGTCATAAATAAGGCATCAAATTGCAAATACAAAGCAAAACGTTGAAAGAGAAGAGTGCTACTGGTAACACAGGGCAATAAAAACAAAAGAAAATAATTAGTACGGAACGCATCAGAAATGTAGAGTAATGATTAGTTCAACAAAAAATTGTGCAAATTTTTAACAAAAGATAAGGGAGGCGCAGAGACAATTTCCTCTGGCAAGCCGTTCCACTCATGCGTGGTTCTTGGAAAAAAGGCGTATTTGAATGCGTTAATCCTGGAAGTGTATTCACGCAGTTTTAAAGAATGGTCAGTACGGGGTGACACATAGGTAGGTGGCCTTATATACTGATCCTTGTCGATGCCTGTTTTGTTCATGAATATGCTGTAAAATAGGGACAGTCGTAGGTATTTTCGCCGGTCAGCTAACAGAGGCCATTGCAATCCTGTACAAATGTCAGCTGATCTTATGGTAAAGTTATAATTGCTTGCCACAAAGCGTGCTGCGCGTGCCTGTACACGCTCCAGGGCACATTGGATATGTATAGTGTTTCTTTCAACTTAGTTGGTGCCTGTCTGAAATTGCGCCTCAAAAAATTTACCACTCGACTAGCCTTTAATGTTAAGTAATTAATATGAGCGTTCCAAGATAGGTTGGCAGAAAAAATGACCCCTAGATATTTACATTCTGTTTCAACCGGCAAGGTAGCCCTTGCCATGACGTAATTTGAAATCCGAGGCTGTTTTTTGTTCGTAAACCTCGCCAATTTACACTTCGACAGATTTAGTGTCATTCTCCATGAATCACACCGAAAAACTATGGAGTTCAAGTCATTCTGCAATTGAACAGTGCCCGCTTCAGAGGTAATGTTACTGTAAATGCAGCAATCGTCAGCATACAATCGAACACGGCTAGAGAGATTGTCGGTCATATCATTTATAAAAATAAGAAAAAGCAGGGGCCCCAAAACTGACCCTTGTGGCACTCCTGACAATACACCGACGCTTGATGAGCACACACCGTCAAGAATCACGCACTGCTGTCTTTCTGAAAGGTACGCCTCAATCCACATGAGAAGGGCATTAGGTATGCCTTGACAATGAAGCTTTTGCAACAACAACACATGTGACACGGTATCGAATGCCTTCTGAAAATCCAGAGATATACAGTCAACCTGAAGGCCTGAGTTATTAGAAGCTGCAATGTCGTGCGTGAACTCGACCAGTTGTGTATCGCACGAGAAACCCGCCCTGAAACCGTGTTGAAATGGGGAAAAGAAGTTATTACTTTGAAGATGATTCATTAAGTTTGTGTAAATGATATGTTCGAGTGTCTTGCAGCACACGCTTGTCAGAGAAATGGGCCTGTAGTTACACTTTTTTGTTTTATCTCCGCTTTTATATACTGGGGTTACGTTGGCATTTTTCCAATCAGCCGGTAAAACGCATTGTTCAATTCACGTTTTGTACATGAGAGTTAAAAAAGGGGCGATAGACACTGCCCAGTTTTTCAAGACGAAGTTGGATATACAGTCAGGACCTGGAGCAGAGTGAAAATTTATTTTTTCCAACAAGAGCACGACACCGCGTTCGGAAATTTCTATGTCATAGCCTACATGTGTTAACTGGATGCGAGAACACAGACTGAAAGTATGTATTGAAACCCTGAGCTTTGGCTTCCGTGTTAGATTCGTAATTTATCCCGTCCATGATGTCAGGAATAGTGGGTCTAGAATTACTTTTATTTTTCACGTATTTCCACACTTCCTTGGGGTTGGTTTTAAGTTTCTCGCCTAGATCACAAAGGTACATTTCTTGTGCTCTGCGCATAGCTTTTGTCACCATTTTGCCTATCTCTTTCATTTTTGAAAGCAACGCAGGATCAGGCACTTGGCAATACTTTCGATACAATCGATTCTTTCTATTTATCTTTGATCGGAGTTCCCTACTGAGCCATGGTTTATCATTGCGTCGCTTGGCCGAAATGATACACGAGGGAATGAAAGTTTGGGTCAAGGACATTATCTTTGTTTTGAAGAAATTCCACTGCGCATTCATGTCTAACGATGAACTATGCGATTGGAACTCAGGAAAAAATGCATCCAGTTCACGCGACAGTGATGGGTAGTCACCTTTTTCATATGAGAACACTTTGCGGGGAGCCTGAGCGCGGCGGTTTTTAGCACTACAAGACATTTTAGTGACAACAACTTCATGGTCGCTGATACCAGGGACTGTGACAACAGAGGATACAAGATCCGGTTCACTGCACAAAAATAAATCAAGAATGTTTGCACTGTCACCACCAATTCTTGTTGGCGTTTCGACAAATTGAAAAATAATGAGGTGGCATTAATCATCTCTCTAAGGGTAGTATACAGGAAAGACGTTGTGTTTAACACGGGTTTAAAGGACTTCCATTCTACATCCGGGAAGTTAAAATCGCCTCCAAGAATTACGTGCGTTGTTCGCAAACTTAATAAAACGTTGCTCAATTGAAAGAGAGTATGGGCAGTTCTTATACCGGGCGGCCTATAAAATGAGCCAATGGCAACGGAAGAACCGTTTTGTAGCAAAATTTTACACCAGACAGTTTCGCATGAGTCGGCTTCAATGCTTATAGAATTGCTAGCTATGCTATTTTGAATGAGAACAAATACACCACCACCATGGCAATTACGGTCTTTCCTATATACGGTATAGCCAGAGGGAAACATTTCGCTGTCGCTAATTGTGTTGTCGAGCCATGATTCTGTACCAATGACTACGTGCGGATTTGTTGATTCTATCAAGGAACTGAACTCTATAGTTTTATTTTTGAGGCTTCTGCAATTTACTACAATACATACGAGATCGTGTTTGCCGGATGGTTTCTTTTTACGGTAAGCTGCATTCGTTAGTGGCTATCGAGTATTTCTGGTCACGGTGTTGGTTTCAGCATTATATACGAAGGTTTGGTTGCCTATTTTCATTTTATTAAAATGCAACTTGTATTCTGCTTTACGGTCTTTGGCGAACTGAATCAGTTTCCTCCTTTCCTGTCGAACTTTACTGGAATAGTCCGCACTCAACGCGAACTCAGTTCCTTTCAGCTTTGAGGCAACAGCAAGCACACGTTCTTTGTATTTAAATGACAAAAACCTCAGAATTATGGGCCTTGCCTTTACCGCTGTGTAGCGTCCTAGCCTGTGAGCTCTTTCAATGGCAGCAGTGCTAATTGCCACGTTCAGTTTTTCGGAGCAAAAGGCAATCACTCGAGCCTCTGACTGAGCCCACGTTTCATTTACAGTATCTGGAAGGCCATAAACTATCAAATTGTTTCTTCTAGATCTGCCATCTAGGTCCTCATACGAGTCTCGTAATTTGGCGCAGGTATCAGCAAGATCTTCATTTTGAGCGAGTAGTTGCGTTACGTCATCCCGTAAAGGGGACACGTTATCTTCCACGAGCTTGACCTTTTCTGCCAGTTGCGATAGCTTTTGTTCGAGTGCTTGTTGGTCGGCTCGAATGGAACGAATTTCCGAAAGAATTTCAGTCTGTTGCCGTTGCGTTGACGGTAGTGTCATGATGACATCAAACATTCCTTTTTCTTGTTGGGATGTCAGAGGGCCCGGGTTTTGTTCTACATCCTCAGACAGAAGCAGCAACATTCGAGCAACACGCATGCATGACAAAAATTTTGCACCCAGCAGGAAAACATTTTGAACAATCGTAGTCGACAGCAAGTTGGGATCTGGCACCAATTTTTTAAACGGCTTTCCGTTAACAAGGCGATAAGAATGACCAACCTGAAGAAAGACGTGCCGTGAGTGACTGACAGCCATGCCGGTGCCAGATCCCAAAGTGGGTGGTTGCAGTAGTCGCTTAAGTAGCCCTGCGCCGCCCTGTAGCGTCCCGGGTGGCCAGACGATGTAACGGTAGCCGGACGGTGCCGACAGCGCTAGCACATCCAGCGGTGAGGAGCAATCCGACAGCAGTTGAAAAGCCGGGCAGATATCCGGGTTTGTGCCGTCATCGAAGATAGGACACGTTGTTGCTCCAGAACCAAGGAAAATTTCCAGCATCTGCGCAAGCTGAAGAAGACGAGCCGTGAGTGACTGACAGCCATGCCGGTGCCAGATCTCAAAGTGGGTGGTTGCAGTAGTCGCTTAAGTAGCCCTGCGCCGTCCTGTAGCGTCCCGGGTTGCCAGACGAAGTAATGGTAGCCGGACGGTGCCGACAGCGCTAGCACATCCAGCGGTGAGGAGCAATCCGACAGCAGTTGAAAAACCGGGCAGATATCCGGGTTTATGCCGTCATCGAAGATAGGACACGTTGTTGCTCCAGAACCAAGGAAAATTGCCAGCATCTGAGCAACCTGAAGAAAGATGAGCCGTGAGTGACTGACAGCCATGCCGGTGCCAGATAAAGTGAGCGCGGTGGCAACAATGGGCAAGGCGAGAGAGTAGGTGTCTGCTACATGGCGTTGATGAATCGAAAGGAACATCAAAATGAAACGTCGACGGGAGATGTCAGTTGACGGCCGTAGACAAGGAAGAAAGGTGAATAGCCTGTGGGGCACTGAATAGCAGAATTGTACGCAAACTTCATAAATGACAGGATGGTATTCAGTTGGTGTGATCGTCGTTGCTGCAAATGAATATCCCATCGGAAAGATTTCAACGAAAGCGCTCAGTGAGGCCATTAGTGTGGGGTTGGTAGCTGGAGGTCATTTTATGAATGGTGTGACTAGCGCGGAGAAGGTTGTCAACTAGTTTTGACAGAATGGCCTTGCTATGGTCGCTCAAAAAGACGCCCGGTGCTACGTGTTGCAGAAAGATGGCTTCCAAGATGAAAGTCGTGATGTCCTGCACTGATCGTGAAGTCAGTGCAGCTCTTTCGGCATACCTCGTCACGTGATCGACGGCAGTGATAATTCATTGCCTTCCGCTTGCTGAAATGGAAAGTGGCGCGTAAAGGTCTCTACCAATAACTTCAAATGGAACCTTAGGACATGAAAGAGGTTGTAGCAGTACAAGTGGAGATGATGTTGGTCGTTTGTGGCGCTGGCAGAGCAAGCCTGAAGCAACGTATTCAGCCACTTAAGTGGAAGGCCCAGGCCAGACAAAGCGACTGCGGATGCGTAAGCGGATGTGACTGCAGATGCGGATGTGAAAGGCAGGAATACCAGCCTTGGGGCCATCGCGGAATGCTTCAAATGTCTGTGTCTCAGTGAATGGCGACTGAGCGCTGTTAGTCGGGGTGAAAGATGCAAGATAGAAGATAGAGTTTTCAACCTTGAAGCTCCGTAACGAGGGAGGGGTGCGGGTGTTAGGAGGACGAGATGAGTCATTAAGGCATTGCATATAAGAGTGGCAGTACGTGTCGTTGCGTTGGTGAGACGCAAGCGTCTCGTTGTAAAAGGAAGCAAGCATATAAAGAGCAGCGAGCGAAAGAAGAGTCGAATATGCGTTCATGGGGTCATGGACGGATGTGGACATGCCGGGTAGGCTGGCGATGCAGGCAACGAAATACTGCTAAGGGCATCGGCATCGTTGTGTTTCTTGCCATATTTGTATGAGGTGTTAAAGTCCTACTCTTGAAGGCGAAGTATCGAACAGCCAAGACGTCCAGACAAATTTTTTAGCGCCCACAACCAGCAAAAAGCGTGGTGGTCAGTCATGACAGTAAATATAGTTTTCCGGCTGGTTTTGAGGCCCGACTATCGCATGCGATAAAAGTCTCACCAGAACAGCCATGTCGTTGCAAAAGAACAGCCTCGATTCTATGAACACTGGCATCAGTAAGGAAAAGAGTGGATGCCGCTTCACCAAAACGACAAAACACTGGCTCGAAAGTCAGAGCACGCTTCACGGCGTCAATAGTCATTTGGCACTCGTCGCACCAGTTGTATGGTGTTCCCGAACAATCTAGCTGGTGAAGCGAAGCAGCAACGGTGGGGAAGTCGCGTATAATGTGCCAGAAGTAAGAAGTTAGGCCATGACGCTGCTGAGCTCTTTGGAGCGGTGAGGTTTTGGGAAACAAAGAACGGCTATCTTGTCGGAATTAGGCCGAATACCATATTTACTGACGAGTTGTTCAAGCATTTTCATAGTTGTGTTTGCGAAATGGAACTTTTTGGTATTTAGCTGGAGACCAGCAGCTGCGTGACAAATCAGGATTTAGTCCAGGCGTTCCAAATGTTGCTCGAATGTTGAAGAAAATAGGACAATGCCGTCAAGGTAACATAAGCATGTTTTCCATTTGAGGCCCCACAGTACCTTGCCCACCATTAACTTTAAGGTAGCTGGTGCGTTGCAGAAGCTGAAATGCTTGACGTTCAATTCGTGAAGTCGATCGGGTTCGGTAAAGGCAGCTTTTCCTTGTCATCATCATGCATAGGAATCGGGAAGTAACCCGAGCACAAGTCAAGGCTGGAAAAATATTCTGCTCCATGCAATGAACCCAATGATTCAACAATGCGAGCCAAGGTATATGCGTATTTTCGGGTTATCTTGCTCAGCGCACGGTAGTCGACGCAGAATCACACGAACCGTCTTTTTTGCAAACAAGAAAAACTGGTGAGGACCCAGGACTTGAGGAAGGGCGGATGATAATTTGGTTGAGCACGTCGGCCACTAGCTTGTCGATGATTTCACGTTCATTAGAAGATACCCGGTACGGTCGGTGGTGGACGATAGAAGCTCCGTCGGTGTGTATGCGATGAGCTGCTGCTGAAGTCTGTCCGACTATAGTAGAAAGAGTGTCACAGGAAGAATGACACTTGAACAACAACACAAGTGGTTCCTCTTCTTGGGGTGCAGTCAGGTCCTTGCAGATTGCGTTGGCGATAGCCGCAGCAAGGGTATCATCTGTAGCTGAGCTTGGTTGCACCGCACTAGTATTCGCAACTACGACAGGTTTCTTTTTGGTGTCTTAGGCCGCAAGCTACAACGGCGGCATTAGGAAGAAGAATGGGCTCATTTGTGACATCGCGTACACCGAAGAAGGCGGTGCCTTTCGTGAAACGAACAAGAATCGTTCCTAGGGCTATGCCTTGAGATATACAACGGGCTCATGAAGCGAGTGGCATATCACTGTGGTACGAAGGCTGAGGCACTTGTAAGAATATGTTTGTGGGCAGGCGGCAGTACAGAATCTTCGATAGTTCTTAGGTGGTTGCGAGACGAATATTCCCCATCGCTAACGTCCGTCTCTTGGATATTTAGGAGGCATTCGCTGCAAGAAATTGAAGTGGCAGCCTTCGAAAGGCCCATCTCAAGATAAGCGTATACACGCAGGAAGTCAACACGGTAAACTGGATATGGTGTTAGAAGCCATCAATGATAACTCGAGCGGTTAACTGTACTGATGACTTTATTGTTAAGTTTTTGGCCTTACAAAATTGGGGCCGGTATAATGTGCAGGAACCTTACGCAGACAACACAGATTTACATGAATAGCAGTAAAAGCGGTCCCGGTGTCCAATGATTGATTAGGCACCCCTTCAACATGCATTAACAGCAAAGTGGCCGGGCACTCTGGAGGCGTTGATGTCTGTCCGGGTGATGCAGTTTTTCCTTCAGAAACTGCACCAGCTAGATTTCCGAGTGGTAGTCAGGGTCAAAGGTGACCGGCCTACTGTCGAGGTGATGTGGAGAGTCAAAGAAGAGCAATGGAGCGGAGGCATCCTGAACAGTAAGTCCGAGGTTCGTCGGGTGGCGAAGATGGGGAAAGCGAACGCGGTCAAAAGCGGCGCTGCTTGTCCTGACAAGTAGAGTACGTCCTATTTCTTTCTTGAAAGTCGTAGAAGCAGCGTTCGTCCGTCTGGCGTTTGCGACAATATTGTGATGTGGCCATGATTGCCAACATAATAGCACCCTGAGAGTAATGATCGCCAGGAGGCGTTGAATGCCGGAGGAGATGAGAGAAATGGGGGAGGAGCGTTGGGCAAAGAAGGTTTTCATCTACTTGTACATGAAAAATGTCGATACAAAATAGAGGACGCGAACCAGAAAATTGACTGGTAAATATTCAGAAAACAGCAGGGGGCCAAACCAAAAAAAATAATTGGTTAAGAAGAAGGTGAAGGAGGAAGCTGAGACCGACTTGTGAAAAATTGGCATGATTAAAAAGTCCGCACTAGAGATCAATCGAACTTTTAAGCAGGAAATTGCCAAGGAAAAGATCTATGACAATAATCGGAGTAGTTCTCTACTGTTTGAGGCCAGGACGGGAGTATTGCGAACCAAGATATATTGGACCAAATACGAAGGGGTAGACACGGTATGCAGTGCGTGTGGAGAGGAAGAAGAAACTGCTGAACACTTGATAATGTTCTGTAAAAAGATTCACCCTATAGTTCAGGATGATGGCGCAGAGTTTTTCAAGGCACTGGGGTTTATTGACAGGGAGGGCAAAATAGACTGTAAGCGGGTGGAATTATTTAAAAGCAGGTTATTTGATTGGTGGCTAAAGTCAGAGCATCAGTGAAAATTAAACCCTTCAGTGCAAAGTACGAATCCTCAACCTCACTATTTAAAAGAGAAAAATAAATCTAGTTTTTGGTTCATCAAGGATTACGGCTTGGTGGCACTAGCCACCGCCCGATCTAAAGGGTACAGCCATATCCATTCATCCATCCATCTATGAGACAGGCAAACGTGTGGCTAATGCCTCTAAGTTGATTTGAGCAAGAACAAGGTAAAGAGACTGGGCCAATGCAGGTTGCGAGGTAGTGATTTGCGCATATGTCGCGGGCAAAGTTGGCAGCGGCGGGAGCTTGTCAGTCGAGAGAGAGCAGGCCATGGAAGAGAGCTTCTCTTGGATAAAGTCGCACAGACTAGTAGACGTGGATCGAGGCTGAGGGGCTGGTGGAGATGACAGTCCTTGCACTTGGAGTCCTTCACGAATCAAATGATGAATTAAGGTACGCAACTCCGCATCCAAGGAAGGACGGATTTAACAACTATGTGGGTGAAACTAGTTGATCTGCAGTTCATAGAGATGTTGGCAGCTCGTGATGCAATCCTTAGTGTTACTGGGGTTTCTGACGGCCATAGTGTTAAACGCGTTGTCGTCGACCCCTTTGAGGATGTGTCGAACGCGGCCAGTTTCGGGCATATCCTTGTTGTACGAGGTGTACGTCTTACTCGGGTGTTGTACTCGGCCGTCGAGCTTCCTCTTTGAAGCTTCAGCATTGACATTTGTCGTCCCAAAAATCTTGCGGATTTGTTGAGCAAAGACCAATAACTCAGGGAAGCTGCCCTCGTTGTTAAAATACGACGTTTTCGCGACGTCGGATAGACAGAAGGCAATGTTACGAAGTTCTTGGGGCGCGTCCCATTGTTTGTACAAACTCGCCAAGTCATACTTCCTCAGCCATACTTCGACATCATCGCGTTGGAGACCGGTGAAGATAGTTGAATTCTGCTGCCAGGCGGTCAAAGTCAACGCGGGTATTGCTCGTTGGGCGGTGATACCAGATGGTCCAGGCAGCGTCTTTTGGGTCATGACAGCAGACAACTGTAGAAACTGGCGACCTGAAAAAAGCTCCACGAGATCTCAAGGTCAGAAAAGAATTGAGGATCGACAGCAGCCTCCACCACTCGCCACGCAAGACCACTCGCCACGCGATATTGTGGTCTTGACACTGTTTATTTAGCGGAGCCACCAGACAGATTCCTTGAACGAAGAACACGCTAACAGTGATGATAATTATGTACAGGCGAAGATGAATAGCAAACGCAGTGAGTACGGTGCTCTCAATATGTTTGGCGATTCACTAGGTTACCAAACCCTCCGCAATGAAAAGAAAATTCACATTAAGAATACATCACAACTATCTGTTTGGCACTCTCTTCTAATATTTTTTAGAGAACGACCTCTCGAACGAAAAGTTGCATACTTTCTTTTCTTTACGGGAAGAGGTATGCAATTTAAGGTATTCACTCTTTACTTACGATCTGAGAAGTGGGAAACTTCAGTAATGGCGCAGTCTTTGTAGTCACTCCAAACTACGCACGCAACTTCGATCTTGGTACCTGTGGAAATGAAACAAGCCAGTGAAATAGATACGTCACAAAATACGTCGCTTCTGTAAACATATAAAAGCTGCCAGCCGTATGAGTGCGCGTGTCTTAAATGTAGAAGGGAAATCGAAAATGATCGCCGGAGACAAACTCCAAATTGTGGGCAATGTCTTCACCAGTGTGAGAATTTATCGTACTAGCACAGTTTCTATCTCTTCTGACACAGGATGAGTAGTTTCTATTGATATTTTGAGCAGTTTACGTAGCACTGGTTAAGTGGGTTCAGTCGCGTCCCAATTAAATTCATAGTTTATAGACTACCGTGACTTCTTGAAGTAGAGACGCCAATCACAGCTTTGTGCCTGTTTTATTGTTTGATTGGTGTCCCATAGCAGTGATTATAATTCAAGAAGCTCTTGATTAGTGAGGATCAAATGTAATAGAACGTTCTTAATTTAGATTTCTTGGCACTGGTGAAGAGGCCCAAATTAACAAATTGCAATTTATCGAAAATTTTTGAAGAAAAGTAACAAGCAATAAGAAAGATTCTACTACGTCAAATGACTGAAGCGTGAAATCACTTCTTATTTTGTTTAAGAGCTGTGAAAAATGCACAGTTTTTATCATCCCACGACCACGGTCACAATGGAAGGCAGCGTGAGAGCCCTGTGTCTAAACTAGCCTAAAATGTGCTCTGCGCCTTTTGTTCATTTTTCATCGACAGCAAAAATACTAATACGCACAGATTACAATTTATTTCGCTGAAACAAAGGTCAGCAACTGATCGTTTTTACCCCACAGCACAGCAAATTACACTTATGTCGGTGTACGTTTTGTAGCAAAGTTTTTTATTATGAACTGCCTTCACCACGTTTCAGTTTTATGACACTGAACGTGCGTTGATCGAAGTTAAAATCAGCTTTCTGAGTGCTGTGTCCGCTGTGTACAAAACTGGGATAGCAAAACACACAATCACAGCGTCAATGCAGTTCTGAACATTAAAAGAAAACTGGTGAATAAAGCTAACTTGCTAATGCACAATCGCGAGTGGTGACTACACAGTCCTCAAGGCACGTGGCGAGAACGAAACCATTGCTTGCCATAGCTCTGACCTCTGCCGCTATTGAAGTGATGACAAGTACATCCTACGCAGTGCCCGTGCGTTGAGTCAACTAGGGAAGGAAGAAATCTTTCCGCCGATGCTGAAGCCTTTTCGCCTAATGTCATTCTGGTAGGATCGCGGATTGTAACCATGCTCGCTGCTAGTGACCTCCATTGTAGATTATCAGTGTAGCAAATACGCTTGACACACTCCATCGTTCTTCCAAGTTATGAAATACCTATCTATCTGTCAATCGATATATATATGTGACGCTACGATGACTGGGCGACGTGGCCTGGCTCATACGCCATGTTTATTCCGTTCTGCACTTCTTCCTTCTCTACCTCTAGAAACCATCGCTACCTTCATACGTCACACGATTCCCCCTCCCCCCGAAAGAACGCGCGAGCTACAAACTATGAAGCATGAACAAGTGGTGTCTCATCATAGGAAAAAATATCACAAAATAGAGTAGTTCCATGTAACACGGCAGTTCCATGCACTTGCACAAAAACATTCACAGGGAAGGCAGTCCAGTGAGATCTAGGAGACCTCAGGTGAGCGAGGTTGGCTGTTGCGTTCTGGAGAGCATAACCATGCATTCGACGTGGAAAATGATGATGACACAGCCTGGATAGTAGTGAAAACGAACAAGGTTGGGAGTCCTTGTAGCGTTAGAAGGTTGGATGTCTAATGCGTTGGATTCTGAGTCATGGCCGCGACAGATGCATTGTATCTAGTATGCGTGCTTTTTGAGAGATGGTGACGACTAAATGCCTGTGTGCTGGCGGCGTGCAAGAAGTTGCTCCACGTAATAATGGGCGTTTTTCGTGGTGTTGTCGTCTGTGCAACCGCTGGCGCAGAGAGCGTCCGTGACGATGTTCCTTCATCCGGAAACGTCTTTTTTCTTGAAATGGCCCTTGTATCAAAGTTCTTAATTTTTTAAGTCGTTCAAGTTGGGAGCGTGCTTTCTTTGAAGTTTTAATTCGTCGTCGTGTTTGTAGGTGTATCCGTTGGAGTGTCTGCGATTCTTGGACTTGCTTTTGCTGGCGTTGCTGCTGTTGCTGTGGAACGCATTGCGGTGAGATCCCTTCTTGAACATCGCGCTCGTTTTCTTCACAACTTGATGTGGGGCCAAGTTGGCAGCTGGTAGTTTGTGGGCTGTTGTCGTGCACTTCGGGCAATGAAGATAATGCTTCTGAATTGGTAGAAAGTTTTTCAGAAGCTTCTTCTACCCTGTTCACTACGAGAGGCACTTGCGCATTGCAGCGTGTGACGTTCGATGTGTCGGAGCCTTCGATGTTGCTTCCACTGTCGAGTGTGTATGGACTGGATGGCGATGCTTGAACCCGTGTGGAAAGAGCATGGCTCGACAGGGTATTTTCCCGATGCACCAGGTCATCTATCATAAATACGGCGTCCTTATAAGACAAATAGTGAGCGTTAGAAGCGCTTGAAGAACCGCGTGATGAAAACCCAGGTGGTGGACCACGTATGCGAAACGAAGAGTGAACGGCACCACGTGGTTGGGCAACTTCTGGGGTCATATGCTGAAGCGATGACTTCACAAGTGCCGAATTTCGTGCAGAAGGAAGGCGCGCTCGATGGCTGTGTTTTTCCCAAAATACGCATTGTCGTCTGCCACTAAACTCGAGTGCCACTTCGTCTTTTGTCAGAGGTCGAACCTTGTTGTGCGTTCGAATGGTTGAAGACTGCCTGTAGAATTGACGACTGAGTGCAGTTGTCTGTGGATGGTGGGTTACAAGCAAGTCTTCGTCGTAGTCGTCCTCGTATTTTTTAAACCAAACGATCATTTCTTGTTTTATCTTTTGCCAAGACTCATCGTTGTCGAATATGTGGGTGAGGTAAAATTTAAATGCCTCACCGGTGACGTAGTCGCTGAAGTTCGTAACCATTTCCCGTTCCGACCAAGATGCAGCGGTAGCGTGGAACTCGAACAGGTCGAACCAGTCTTGTATGGGTCCATCGTCCGCTGCTCCGGTGTACTTGGGGATGGGAAGGTCGGTCGATGATTCTGTCATGGTGCTGGTCGCTGTGTGCGGCCAGAAGATGATTCCGTAGTCGATGTATGGTCAGGGCGTCTTGTGTAGAACTGCGTCGATGATGAGACATTGATGAAGTGGCTGGGAGGTTTTCAATCACTTCATACGTCATATATATATATATATATATATATATATATATATATATATATATATATATATATATATGACGTATGAAGCGACTGTTGGTAGAAGCCGATGAAGAAGAAGTCAGAGTAGAATAAACATGAGGTATGAGCCAGGCCACGTCACCCATTCATCGTAGCGTCACACAAGTCGACAGGATGAAGACCTGGCCACCACTCATCAACTTCACATCATTCACGAAGCCACCTGCAGTACGCCTCAACTGAATATCGACCACAGAAGAGGTGATCTCAGGCGCATTCAGATACCGGCACCATGACAGAACCATCGACTGAGCTCGACATCCCCAAATACACCGGATCAGCGGACGACGGACCCGTACAGGACTGGTTCAACCTATTCGAGGTCCACGCCGCCGCTGCATCCTGGTCGGAGCGGGAGATGATCATCAACTTCACCGACTACATCTCCGGTGAGGCATTCAAGTTTTACCTGACACACATATTCGAAAACGACGAATCATGGCAAAAGATTAGGGAAGAGATGATTACCCGTTTCAAAGAATACGATGAAGACCTGTTCATATCTCATCAGTGGAAGGCTTTTCAACTGACCCATCACAGTTACGCGAAGTCTTCCCACAGTAAGCGTATTTCCCAAACAAGACTTCAGAGTAAATATTCCACCATTGTACCATCGTATGACTCGTCCAAATACACTTCACGCATTACAACACCAACTAGGGACTTGCACGTCGCAGCAGAGAAGGTAATGCCACCGTATGCCGATAGAAATGTAGACCATTTTGCCAAAAGACCGGACTTACGGTTGGATTTTTCACGGGCAAAGAAATCGGCATTTCCAATGTATTTATGGCACCATAATACTTCAGGTATTACTGAACAACCCGAATCACTTGATGCTTCGTGTCGCACACACGGCCCACTCGGCTTCGGACGCGTAACGGCATTTACGCATGACGAGTTAGTAAATCCGCACGAAACCAACCCAGACAACGAATGTTCACAGGAATCTCATTTGTTCAAAGTATTCAGTTCAGCAGTTCCACAGAGACAGATGCATTCACAATCAGCATCTTGTGAAGAAAAGTGTTCTGCAGAGGCATCGAGTGTTCATCAATCACAAGATCGAAGCGACGTGAATCCAGTATACAAAGTCACTGCATATAATGAAAACGAAACCGCAGGTGCGACTTCTGATGACATAAGTACGCTTCTGGCAACGACCAACAATGAACGGTTTTTAAATACAGAACATTCAAGTGCATCAAACCCACCACATTATCTTGCGCCGGAAACAGTTGCATTAGTTGGCGTCGTAGAAGCCTGCGGAGGACTCGCTAAGAATCCTGGCGCAACACGATCAATGTCACACCACAAGCAAGTCGACAAAACCAAAAAACTACAACGTCAACGTATACTTCAACATTGTCAACGACGAAAAGAAACCTCATCGAAACCACTTTTAAGGCTCAAAGAACATTGCAAAAAGGCCCATCATTGTGGATACATTCTCCACCAAAGATCAAGATTGTGCCTTCCATCAAACCATCTGCGACATCGCCTTAGAAAAATCTCCAAAAGCCACAAAAGCACCCCTTGTACTCGGCAGAAACACAGGCAGCGCCCAATCAACCTCGATCAACGCACACGCAAGCTGCCTGCACGACCTGTGCCACGACGAATTCCATGCCTACGATATTCGAACTGTCCATTCTGCAAGATGTTCAAGCCTCATTCGTTCATCACAAGAATACCAGCTGTGATTACCCCTATCTCCACGTCCAAAGCATTTTTGTGTTATCCAGGACGCAACCACCAGCCTCGCCCACCAGAACTCCTGCGTTAACCGGACTTGACGATAGTTATTGCGCGAGAACGAAACGACGACACAGAGACAAGAAGGACACGAAAGACACGAGCGCCTTCTTGTCCTTCTTGTCTCTGTGTCGTCGTTTCGTTCTCGCGCAATAACTATCGTCATGCCATACCAACTAGCCCAAGCTGCCACACTTTTAACCGGACTGCTGCACTCTCCCCTGAAGTCATTGAAAGTTTACGGAACTACCCTGGAGCATAGGACCAATTCTGAATTTTGACGTTTGTGACTTTTTAACCTCTCCTTGTTTGCTTTTTCTTGTTCGTAATCCATGTTTTCTTTCGGGGGGAGGGGGAATCGTGTGACGTATGAAGCGACTGTTGGTAGAAGCCGATGAAGAAGAAGTCAGAGTAGAATAAACATGAGGTATGAGCCAGGCCACGTCACCCATTCATCGTAGCGTCACACATATATATATATATATATATATATATATATATATATATATATATATATATATATATATATATATATATATATATATATATATATATATGTGACGCTACGATGAATGGGCGACGTGGCCTGGCGCATACCCCATCTTTATTCCAAAAGCAATTCTTCTTCATCTACTTCTTTTAACCATCCTTGCCTTCTTACGTCACAGGATTCCCCCTCCCCCCGAAAGAATGCTCACGTTACGTATTACGATACATGATGAACAAGCAATCCTGGAACACAAAAAATGTCTAAATGGGCTGTAGTTCCACATCACATTGAAGTTCCGTAAGATCGCATAGACTTCACAGGAGAGGGCAGCAATCCAGGGTTATCAAGTACGGCTCTGGTGGGCGAGGCTGGCTGTTACGCTCTGGACGACATAAGCATGCTTTGGGCGTGGAAACCGACGGGAACGCAGCCAGCGTTCTTTCGAGGAATGAACGAGGCTGAAACGCCTTGCAAAATCGACAGTTTTGTTGGCGTCGCGTTTTTTGTCGTGAGTGACACAAATGCGGTGCATGCAGTTTGCATGCCCGTTGATCGTGGCTGATTGGGCACTGCTTGTGTTCCTGCAGAGTACAAGCTGTTGTTTTGTGTCGTTTCGGGGGTTTTATATGGCGATGGCGCAGATGTTCAGAACGAAGGCGCAATTTTGAACGCTGGTGCAGAAAATTGCCTTGACTTTTTTTTCTGTGAAGATGACTGAAATGCGGAATCAGTCTTTTCTGTAGTGGTCGTTGTGGTGGCGGTGGTGGTTGTGGTGGCCGTTGTTTACGACATTCTTTAAGCCGCAAGTATGCTTGTGATGTGGCTTTAGTTTTTCGTTGACCTTGTTGGTGTGGCCGTTTTAGCTGCTGGGCCTCTCCTTGTTGCTTTTGTTGGCATTGCTTATGTTGCACTATCTGTCGAGGTGAACTTCCTTTAGAAACATGAGCCCGCTTTTCTTTATAGGTTGATGTGACCAGCGAATAGTCGATACTTGTTAGGGTGTCGTGATTCGTGTCAGGCAATGAAGATAATGCGCCAGAATTGACAGAAAAATCGGCTGAGGCTCTTGCAACGACATTCTTAATGGACGTTCCTGGCACAGGGCAGTGCTTGAAAGTTGATCCTTCCGAGCCTCCTGTGTTGACTGGGCTCTCAGGTGGCTGAGAACTCGACGGCGACACTGCAAAAAGATTAATTTGGTCAGATTTTATTTGGGGCTGTTTCTCTGTGTGCGCAACTTTGGAGGTGAGCTGTTCTGACGCATGAATGTGGACGGTTGGCCATGGACTTGGCTGAGTATATTCGGAGTTCCGAAACTCTATCCCGACCGTAGTGGGCGTTTGAGTCGCGAGGTGGGCGTTGTGAGCGACGAAAGAGCGAAGTGATGTAAAACCAGGATTTTCACTCTTCGAGTAGTCATGACGTTGTTCGGCATTTTCTTCATGCGTCACCTGGTCTACCATGAGCAAGGCGTCCTTATGAGGCGAATGGTGAGCGATAGGGGCGCTTGAAAAACCGGGTGACGAAAACCCAGGTGGTGAACCACGTATGCCAGATAAAGAGTGAACGGCATCAGGTGGTTGGGCAACGTCTCGGGTCATATGCATTAGCGATGACTTCGCAAATGCCGACTTTCGTGCAGAAGGGAGGCACGGTCGATGGCTGTGTTTTTCCGAAAATACGCGTTGTCGTCTGCCACTGAACTCGTGTGCCATTTCGTCTTTTGTCTGAGGTCGAATCTTGTTGTGCGTTCGAGTGGTTGATGACTGCGTGTAAAATTGACGACTGAGTGCAGTTGTCTGTGGATGGTGGGTTACAAGCAAGTCTTCGTCGTAGTCGTCATCGTATTTTTTAAACCAAACGATCATTTCTTGTTTTATCTTTTGCCAAGACTCATCGTTGTCGAATATGTGGGTGAGGTAAAATTTAAATGCCTCACCGGTGATATAGTCGCTGAAGTTCGTAACCATCTCCCGTTCCGACCAAGATGCAGCGGCGGCATGGAGCTCGAACAGGTTGAACCAGTCCTGTACGGGTCCGTCGTCCGCTGATCCGGTGTACTTAGGGATGTCAAGGTCGTCTGATGGTGCTGTCATGATGCTTGGTGGTCTTGGTTGTCCGCGTTCTTCTGTGGTCCGCGTTCGGTCACTGCGTCTCGCTGAGGTCTTCGATGATGATGGCCGGGCGATGAAGTGGTTGCGAGGTCTTCATCCTGTCGACTTGTGTGACGCTACGATGAATGGGCGACGTGGCCTGGCGCATACCCCATCTTTATTCCAAAAGCACTTCTTCTTCATCTACTTCTTTTAACCATCCCTGCCTTCTTACGTCACATATATATATATATATATATATATATATATATATATATATATATATATATATATATATATATCAGTTGGTTGGTCTGTATTTTTTGACTGTCTGTCTGTTTGTCGTTCTGTCTGATGAGCGGGGGCGATGGGCTGTGAGTGATAGCTTGCTAAGTGGAAAAAAACGTGACGTAACGCAACTGATAGTTTTTTAGAGAAATGGGGGTGAGCCAAGTAAATTTAAAACCAACTTAAGAAGCTGTAATAGAAATTCAGGCCCATAAGATTTCACTTGCCAGGTTGTGATGACCGTAAGCATTTTAGCTACCACGAGAAGCACAGCCGCAGGTTGCCAGCGTACGTTCATGTTGTTAGAAAATACCGGTATTGCTCACAGGTAATCGTCGACAGCAAAATATGCATAATATAGATCGGGTAACTAGAGCCAAGCTTATTTGCCTCAATACATTATTATATGCAGTCAGCTACCTAAATTTAATTACGTTCGTAGGAAAAGATAGGAGCACGACGCAGAGCGATAATAGCGCCGCAACAGGCAGGAAGTATAGGGTTTGTGGGTTTTGGCGCTGAAGCGCTGATCTTGAGTGTTTTCCCGTTAATTATACTTTCTCAAATATATTAACTTCGATCATGTAATTGAATTCTTGAATGACCACTCTCATGGCAGTTACGAAGCCTTTTCCATCGACATAAAAGACTGATATTACTCCATCCCTCACGGCACTCTGTTGCCCGCTATTGAACATGTAATAGATGAATATCGTGCCACGCGCTTTCAAAATGAATATTCAATGTCGACGAAAAATTTTTGAGCACTTTTATCTTTTCTCCTATCCTCCACTTTTATCTCTTGGGACAACGCGTTGTACTTTCAAAAAAGGGTGCGTGCATTGGTTTGTTCATGGAACCTACTCTTAGCAATTTGTTTTTATCTGGTGCCTTGACTACACCGTTAAGTTATACAACAGTGTGAAAACATTTCACTTTGTTGATTACATCCTGTGTTTAGTGTACTGTGTTCCTTTTGACATAAAAGCGATGGTTGGCGAAGTGTGTCTTGCGATTAAGGAAGGTCTTGCACCCCTTGACAGAAATTGAGAACCTCGCCAAGGGGGCACCATCTGGTTTTTGGATATCTGGTTGCTCTTCTTTATAAAAGCGCACATAGTGGCCGTAAGAGCCATGGGCAAATAGGCCATTTATTTTTTGTCTCGGCGCAATCAAAGCTTTAAAGAGAGGTGCCACGAATTTTTTTGTTAGAAATACCCTGACCAAACCATGTCATCACAAAATGGCGTCTAGTTTCGAGACTCAAAGCAAGAGTCTCACCGAAATAAGGTATCCAATTTAGCTGCCGGCTTCTGTAGCCTTACGCTTCCCGAAAGATTTTCACAAAGAAGATGGGCAACTAGTGTTAGAATGTGCGGCCAGTAAAGTAGGTGTGATTCCCCATATGCACACTATTTCCCATAACTTTAAAAAAGTGGCCCAGAGGAATAACGTACGCGTAGCGTGTTCGGCCCCCCCAAAAATAAGGGAGCTTTGCAAGTTGACTTGCAGAAATAATGTCATTCAATAGTCTGTGATAAGAGACACTATGTTAGATAAATAGAATGTGAGTGCTGCGTTATTCACAAGTTTTTATCATCATGTGGGAAGTACTATATCAGACAGACCAAGCGGTGTTCTAATGATAGAGTTCGGGAACATGACTACAACAGAAGAATTAAACTTTCGGTGGGACATTTCTTAGCAGCGCCCTGCAAACTTTGTGGCTGCTCCCCTGATCTGTCCAGCTGCATCGTTATTGGCTGGTCACGGAATAAACTTACACATGAAATTAAAGAAGGTGAAGCAATTGCAGATATATGCGAAAAGTTTGTGCGAATCTGTTTGTGATTGCACTGACAGAAGCAGAAATTACGTATCTTGGAATAAGACCACCCGCGAGATAAGTTGTCTTTTTACACATTTGTAAGATCGATGTGAAGGGGATGCACCTATACCGCATACCTTTCTTAACGTCTTTGTCCTCTGTTTCATTTTCCGATTTCTTATGTGCCAAGCTGACACAAGCTAAGTTAATGGATAACCTATACGCCCTAGCTGCAACACTTATGCATGTATATTTAAAGCACAATTATTACGCAGTATTGATCAGTGTGTTATTGAATGACCCATACTCTTCATCTTGGCGACGTCACTATGCTGTTATCGTCAAAATAATTCGTTCGTTTTAGGAAGAAATAGTTACAAAACTCATTATTCTATCATACTGCATTCGTTTAACGTTCAATGACAAATTAATGTTGGCATTATTGCAAAATAACCTCGAATGCATTGAGCCGTACCTACATCGTTGAAGTTCAAATACGATAAGTGCACATACTTTTTCCAACTGTGAAGTTCGTGGCCTCAGGGGTGGCACCGGCTGTGTGGTGAAATTCAATGTGCTTCCTGGAAGGTAATGTTCTGCATTAAGCAAAAGGCGCTATGCAGAACCCAGCACAGTCGTTCAGCCTACTTATTTATGGAAGATTCAAAAGCGGCATAGACGCCTGGACGCCTAGATGCCATCCTTTCACTCACTAAAATATATGTATCACTGGCAGAATTGTTTTGAATAAGTAGACTGGGCAGGTTCGTAGCCAGGAGGTGAGACTGCAGGCCCGTGTTCCCCTCCCCACCCCGAAAGTGTTTTTCGCAGTCAGTGGCGTACCAACTCTTTCGCGAGGGGGGGGGATCGGCAAACCTACCACTTTGCAAACTGCTGCCATCACTCCATTATATATATATATATATATATATATATATATATATATATATATATATATATATATATATATATATATATTCTCTCTTGTCCGGTGGGTCAAGCTGAGGGGTAAGCTTCCAAGATGAGCTTTTCACTGTACTCGTTTACTGGAGTCCACTGCTTTATTCGTCGCCTGTTTTCAAAGTGCTGCTATCGCTCCTAGCCACCATAAGCCGGGCTGATAAGATTTATGAGAGAATAAAGCTGAAACCTTTTTCTTTTGGCGCTTTCAGTATACTAAAACATTCAAAGTATATTCGTCACCATCGTCGGCTCTCAGCAGCTTCGACAGAGCAGCGGTTAGGTTATTTAATTTCGATGAACGAAAATATTTTACTGATGCAGGAAATACCCTGTCTGGTCCAAAAAACGATTGCTCCGTTCCCATCCATAACAAGGCAGGCTACATTACACGATGCTTTAGCACCTTGTACTGTAGCCTGCCAAAAAGACTCGTGAAAACGCGTCCTGAGATCGTGTCTTCCCCGGAATCTACCGTGCAAAAGGCCGTAACTACAGACATCATTGAGATATTGTGTGGTTAATAATGCCAAAATGGCAAAATGATAACGAACAACAACACAACGTATCCATGAAGTGATTTAGGATATCAATTATCTGCTAACTGAACAACCGACATGAAATTAATACTTCAGACAGACTTTTATTAGCGTCCGCATGGTCCCAGAATATGAAAGACGGCTTCTCTTCTTGCAACGGCCTCACGATCCCTCTCTGGCACGCTGGCGCCAAGCTCGTCGTTTTATTCTTTCAGACTGAACGCCAGAAATTCAACACAATCCCGCCCACGCAACACTGCCTAGTCTGAACGAATAGGCACTTTTGGTGCTGCATTCTCAATGCAAAAGTCCTCTGTGTGTTTTCCTGCTTCCGTTTTCTCGACGCGGCCTTTAAGTGTGAGCCTTCTTTTCTCGACTCATCCTTTTGTTACCGCAGCTTCTCTTACCACTAAGGATAGAGGCATATGACTTCATTTCCTGCTGGTTTGTTGATGAAGTTGATCAGGTCGACGGGCCTGTATGCAAGAGCTGATCATCTGTTTGAGCTGTGGCCACCTCTTCCCAAAACGATCCATTGATGTCCTCAAGTGTAGGTTTTTTGTGTGGATAAGGCCATTCCGTAGTATGATCTGGTGCCAAGACTACTTGTTGAGAATCTGTTTTCTTGATAAATCTGTAAAACATGGTCTTGCCGCCTCTGAATGGTCGCACACGCTTGCATGCACAAGCAATCGCAGATTTTTGCTCTTTCAGACGTTTCTTCCGGATAATTCTTAAGGCTATCTAGTTGTTCTTCACTTATTCTTTTTTGCTGGCGCCAATGTATCATGCCATGTTATATTTGTTTCTTCTTTTGCTTCAACCAAGCCTGACGCTGTTCAACACCCAACTGTTGCATCGTGAACAGCGGACAAAAATGAGTCTGAACAACTCCTCTGGCTCAAGTAGCCGCTTGTGCACCTCTTCCCACCTCCAAGTCAGTCTATCTAGTTTGCCCTTGTGATTCGATTGTGTCTCGGTCATCCTCGTTTCGAAAGATGTTCTCTACTCCCTCATGCTTCTTTGAACTCCTGGCTCACTCGCGCTTCTCTTCTGGAGAAGTCGCCTATGGTTAGAGAAGAATGCACGCTCCAGCCTCTCACTTTTTCTTGTACGAACATGCTATTTTAATCGCGTCTCACGGAACTGGAGGCTTCTTTTTGGCTTGCAAATTATTTTTCACATTTATTTGTGCTTGACCTTTTCTGGTCCGGTAATCTCCATGATTAGGGAGTCATACTTTGTTGATGATGAGGGTACCGTGCTCCCTTAGAACTTTCCCCTAAACTTTTTTGGTAGTTAGTTCGGTCTCAATTCCAGTTTTAAAGAGTTCACCGCTCATGTTGACGTCTTCACGTACTCTTACTTTCAGCTTTTCTCGATTGCACAAACTAGATGCACAACAACCTCTGCATACCATTCGACGCCTGCAGCTTTTTGCTCCATGACCCTTATAGTGCAACCAAAGCACCTCATCTCAGCAGAGAGAAAATTCTTCTTCTCTCATAATCGTAAAACATTGCTACATGGTATCGTCGCGCACTGCGTTGATGCACAATTGAAGCTCGAATTGCTAGGGGCAGCACGAGCTGGACAGCGAAGCATCCATGTTGTGGTCAGGCTGTGAAACTGTTGCCTATTGTGGTTTCTGGAATCAGGCACCTCGCCGCATCCTTCTCACAACCACGCTCGGATGTAAGGGAGCGGCGAGGACACCCTGTTAAGGATCATGTACAAAAAAGGGACACTGCTACTTTCACCGTCATGTTCCATATAATGCCCTATCAACAACATTGCGGAACACCCCATATGTTCCACGGGCGAACGCAAATCTTTCGAGGGCTTTCACCACTCACTGTTACGAAGATATGGCCTGCGCCGTAAATCTTCGTCGCATTAAGGTCATTATTTGAGGTCGGTGGATAAGGAGCTTCTTCGCTCTGGCAGTATCTGTAGTCTGGCGGAAAATGCGATCTCAACGGAGGCCTATAGACAGCTCATATATTTTTGTACGTGCTTTTCTCGCCACTTGGTTTGCGCGCAAGTGATAGCAGAGAAGTCACTGTTTGTGGGTGATGGCACCAGTACTAAAGTCGCGGCTCGCAGCAGCAGCAGCTGCGCTTCCTGAGACTAGCACACTGTTAACTGCCTTGGGGTAAAGCAGAAAGGAGGTAGATCTTTCGTATCACTTACAAGCATGTTTCGTGTATTCATTGTTTAGTCGTTTCATTGAAACTGTGATTCTTCTACATAAGTTGAAGCAACATCAAGCAGGGCTTACCTCTTCCCAGGACCATCGCTGAGAGACCACACGTACGTTACCGTTTTGGCTTCTGGATCAAAGTCTTTGCGCGTAGCTGTGAGACATTCGAAAATGACATCATTGTCAGCGTCCGAGATACCGACGGCGTAGGGAAATGCAGCGAAGACCTGTAAGAAAAACACAGAGTTTACACTTTGTACCTGTCTATCAATCTTGACATAGGATTTATGTCTAGTAAACGGCATGTTGAGGAGCATAAGCAATAGCGTCTTCACACCAATGAAACCCCTTCTTTCGTTGTGCCAAAAGTGGGCACTATGTGGCCGCAGGGCAAGTTATAGACACCATGCTTGACTGTATGTGCTTTACTGCCTTCAAATATTCCCTACATAAGTGCAGGTAGAGGACCCAGTTTTATTGTAGACATTTGTATTTCTTGAAGTATTCAAAGAATACAAACATGCCAGAAAGCATGATTAACAAGAAATTTTTCAAAGACCATGTCTATGTGGGTGCGTTTGTTTAGTTCTGATGCAATTTCTGGAACCATGTTGATATCAGAAACTTTTACATATTTTATGTGCTGCAGCCATTCAAAAAACAGTTTCAGAATGTTCTTGGTAATTAAACTTGCGTGAAGGTTGGTATCATGGGCCAACAAAAATGCAACATGTCAAAGCATTCTTCTGACATAAAGCAAGATCTACTATCAGTGACAAGTGAATCCGGAATAGCGACGAACATTCCTGGAGGTACATTTCACGCCACCCACTCACTATGGACAACCATGCATATATTCGAATAGCTGCCGAACAGGATGCGCACGCCGATCAATGGTCATAACTGAACGGCGCGTACTGTACCGTTTCCAAGGATTGCAGCTGTTTGAATTTCATTGGACATTTATAGTACTTGCAAGAAAAGTTGTGTCTGCACTTTTTGTTCTAACTCAGTAGCTTCAGTAAGTACAGTGCCTGCTGCAACATTTTTTTCGCTCAACTAAGTGATCCTTTTGATACTCATTCTTCTGTAGAGCGAATATCGCATGTATTTTATTTTAGCTGGAACCGCTGGTAGCAAAAAGTTTTGTACTAGTTCAGTGTGGAATAGTGAACCAATACCACAAGCCTCCATTTGTGTCAATCGAAAACGTGAAAGCGAATACTTGCCGAACGCTTCTCATTACCTTGAAAGCATCTGGTGTTTCGCGTGGCAGAACATTGGGTCCTTTGCCAGCGTCACATCTCGATAGAAGCACGACAGCCGCTGCCCCTAAAACTACGCTAAAGAAATGATTCATTTTGTTACGAGAATGAATATTGTAGGATTTGCTCTGAGCCCCTTATACAATTAGCAAACCGTCTGATGAACTTCCTGTTACAGATATTCGAGGGCAAGAGGGGATATTTAGTCTTTTTTTAAGGTAACTAGGTTATGGGCAATTATATCTCTGTCACTCATAGTTGAGTTGAGTCACACCATTGCTTTTCCTTATGGCGATTTTATACCTGTTACAGCCGGTAAGCATGCTTTTTTTTACTACAATGTCACAGCTGTTGCAACATTTCACTGTGCTTGAGTAAGAAAATGCTATATGAATAATGTGACGTACACCTCTTACTTATTGCGTTTATAAAAAAACGACGCAGCTGGCCTGTCTGTCCAATGGGGTGACATATAAGATTTTGTGGTGTACTCATACTTGATAACGTTTACACTTCGGTAAAAAAAAAGCAGCTACTCTTTTCGCTCATGATACCATTTTTTTGTATAATACATGTCTTCTCCGCGTGCATGTGAGTTTGTGTTCGAACATTACAAAAGTTTCAACTTTTAAATGAAACTTCACCAAAATTTGCACATCTTGAATCCTTCAGGAGATCATGCCAGAAAAAAAGAAACAAAGCTTTTTATGTGAGTGTGTGGGAGTAGTAAATTTTCACCCACTAGGGCCTCACGATTGCAAACGCTCACAATACAGAAAAACAAATACTTTTCTTGGGGCTCTCGAACTTGAATGAACTAAGGATTCAACTCAATTAGGATTTTGACAGGCACGTTTTTTGCCCGTATTTCCAACAGTGATAATTTAAAACTCTGGGTTTTATATACGTGTCCTAAGTCTCTTCAGTGGGTTTACAGAAGCCACGCATGGAGAATTCATGGTCAGGCCCGTCTAGAGACACTGCTTGTTCACAGTCCGTGAAACAGGGAGTAGTGACATGGTGAATATTTCCACGTGATTGTCACTATAGGCAGGTGGGAGCTAATACCCCTTTGACACGACAAATTTAATGTCATTTACATTAAGTGATAATAAGCAGAACTAATGTCTTTCACCTGCGTGCTACCAGACGATTAAAACAAATGTCACTTTGAAATAATGGTCATGACCATAGCCCTCCTGAGCCTCAAATTTCGGGAAAAATATATAAGAAAACTTGCATGTAACATGCGTGCATCCACAAAAAATAATTTTATGGGCATAAAGATGCTCCCAAAATACAAATGCGACCGTTTTACACAACTTGCCACCGCTCGAAAACCAAAAACATGCTCGAAAACCAAAAGGGCCTGCGATATCACCAGTCAGATATAGTTCAGTGAACTGAAGTGAGGCGCATGACTAACTTCATGGCCGCAGAAATGAGATGGCTGTTGCATTTTTGTGTGGCCACGATATTGATCATTACAACACGTGCAATCAGATGACCAACATCCGTGATACAGGGAGCATCGACGAAAAACTCTAATGATACATGGCACGCGTCCTGCCTCTGTATAGTGTAGAGCGGCTTTTTTAACTTGCGCGCATGCTATTATGTCATCACACATGTACTAAGTTGATCTAGTAAGGAATAACATATCACAAACGATAGTAGTTAACGTATACATAAGTTGCCAGTCATCTCCCCGAAAGTTTCTGGTATCGAGACTACTCATTCACCCCAAAATCAAATGCGACAGCGTTTCGGAAACTCATTCAACAGTAAATGTCCTTTTCGTCAAGTGAAATTTATTTCCCCGCGTGACAGCAAACAAACGACATTACAAACGATCGATATTTGCAGTAACTGAATTACAATAGCCATATCACAAAGCTATATGCTGGGAAATACGGAAACTTTTTCACAAATAACTTGTGTCCGAAAAGTGAAAAGTCACAGCACATCCACGAAGTGATTGATAATGAGTGGGGTGAAGCGTCCTTCCATCCATCCGTGTGTTCATTCGTGCATGCGTCCGGACAGAAAGATGGACAGAGGCACGGCGGAAGCACGGTTGGACAGACGAATGGACACACGAACGGACAAATGGGTGGACTCACGCACAGATGGATGGAAGCATGAACGGAAGCACTGAGGACAGGTGCACGGATGAACGGAAGCACGATCGGGCACACAGAAGTACAGACGAGCGGACTAAAGCACAGACGGACTGAAGCATGCACCGGTGGACGTGCGGACGAAAGTCTGAACGAAAAGAAGCATGGACGCACGGACAGATGGACGAATGGAGAGAAGCACGAACGGGCGGATGGAAGCAAGGAAGAATGAAAGGACGGTCGGACACATGGACGGTTGGACGGTTGGACAGATGGACGGACGATTTGGGTGCACGTTAAAGAACCCCAGGTTGTCGAAATTTCCGGAGCCCTCCACTACGGCGTCTCTCACAAAGATATAGTGGTTTTAGGACATTAAACTCCACACATCTATCAATCAAATCACTTGGACAGACGGATAAATGCTTCGCCCCACTCATTATTAACCACTCCATGGATATTTCTGCAAAGACCATTTACGCCATCTACTGATAAAATTCCCGGAGAGATATACACACAACGTCATCTATAGGGCGAGTCATCAATGAGATGTGAGTACATACAAAGATATGGAGGAGGAAACGACGGCCGGCCTAAGAAGCTTCGCCCCTGAAATGGGGGGATTCTTAACCTTTGCAATTTTTAGTTGAAAGCTACATCTGAATTTTGTCCCTAGTGTATACTGGAACCAATTGATGCATACTTTCCATTGAAAGATTTTACTCGAGCTCTTTGAATTGTGGATTCCTACAATGTAATCGATAACTTGTAAATGGCCTATGTCGGTGAAGCTTACGCATAGTGCAGCTTTCGGGGCATACGGTAGCATGTTTTATACCACGGGATTAAGGCCATATTTGAAGCCACGGGTGTAAAATCTTTTTGAACTAGCGGTGCCTCTATATTGCGGCCTAAAGAGAATAAGTGCCGTAACACGTGCTCCTTTTGTGGTAGGTCATTGGCTTCAAACTTTGAAGTAATTATGATGGCCACCTGTTCTGACATTTGATGGCACTGCAATTGTAAAGTATGTAAATTTCGAGTAATTGAAGTCGCAAACACTGAATTGCGTTATCAAATTCCGCAGCTAAACTTGTATTTAAACAGAGCTGGTCTGGCAGCCTCGCATAATTGTTGTTTTTGCGGAGTGAATGAGTCAACCGAAAAAAAACCTTTTTTTCTGTAATGGATTCTCTATCTTACGCGAAAGCACTTTAGGTGTCTTTTTTCATCTCGTACAAATATATTTATATGCTCTGAGCTTTCTTTCCGCGCATTGTTCCTTGTCCACAGTCACAGGAAGATTGTTGACGCTTGCAGGAGTTGGTAAAAGGTTCAAAGTTGTTCATGTTTTGAAATCGATCCTTACTAGAATTTTTTTACTTCTCCAGATTCATTTTTTATTCAAAGCGCTGCTTTGTATTCTACTACAGTTTATTGCTCCATAATCAGATTCATTCTGTTCAATTTTTTTTTCTTTCTTATAAGTAAACTAACCCTAACCTGTATTGAAAAAGCCTTTCATAAAAACCATCCGGTTCTTGGCCAATTCATCAGCGTGGATGGAAGCCACATAATATAGGAACTTCGTTTTAGAGCTTGCGCATATCATCATCATCATCAACAACATAATTATACACATCACTATCATCATCATCATCATCATCAGGCAAACTATGTCCACTGCAGGACAAAGGCTTCTCCAATCTTACGCCAGGTAACCCGGTCCCGTGCTTGCTGCTGCCAATTTATACCCACAAACTTCTTAATCTCGTCTGCCACCTAACCTTCTGTCTCCCCCTAACCCGCTGGCCTTCTCTGGGAATCCAGTCAGTTACCCTCAATGACCAGCGGTTATCCTGTCTACGCGCTACATGCCCGGCCCATTGTAGCGATCAAGCTATACCTTGACCCAGCGGGTCAGTCGCCACGCCGGATTAGTGTCAAGAGGATGGTCTCGCCGCCACGGCTGGACAGAGGAAGAAACAGGGGCCGACTACACGAGACGGCGCCCACTGATTGACAGCGGCGACAACTGTGTGGAATGTTGCCAAAGAGGGTTATGGAGCCGCCGCTCTATCTCCCGCCTGGGCCACGCATCGTTAGCGTGTTAACCAGCAGACGACGACGGCGCTGGTCAAAGGGCTCTCCCCAGAGGATTCCACGAACCTGGCACCTCTCGAAAGGGCGCAATAAAAGCTTCCCGTGGAAACGTAGCGCAAGGCCGGCACCAAAGGGGTCGAGGCGCCCGTGCTTCTTCCGCTCTCCCCCTGCCTGTTCTACGGCAGCGCTGCGACTAGTGGCAAGGGTGTGTGTGTATGTGCAAGCCAGTGTTGTGCCGCTATGAACATACATGACGGGCGGTACTTCGCTGAGAGGAACTTCTACATCACCATTGGTCCACATTGTTTTGTGTAGTGATCCCCAACCTAGGGACCTAGAGAACGGTGGTCAACAAAAAGGGCGTGCAGCGCCTCGCTAAACGCTCTTCTCTTCTCTTCTGTCATCTCGACAGCTCACTGTAAAGATGTAAATAAATCCGTTAAGTTTGCTCAAAGCTCTCCCCTGGTCCTTGGCTCAACGGAGCGACGGCGATTGGCCCCGCTACCCGCAGACTGGGGTCGCCGCGACGCGCAACAACTGGTGGCAGTGGTGGGATGCCACCAGCAGCGACCTTCCTTTGAACCGCGACAACTGGATGGCTAGCGGTTGGATGTGAGCCTGGAGGACGGAGAATGAACAACACGGCGAGATCATGGAGACTGGCAGCTGTGGACTGGTGAGTGCTGGCTTTGGTTTTTTTATATGCGGAGCATCTAATACTCGAGGCTTGTAGTGTGGCGCCGTCCGCAAGCTTCCTCCTCCTTCTTCCACCATCTGTGCATCTCTTCCTCCTCTACACACCGCACGCGCTTCACTCCTCCACCATCTGTGCACCCTTCCTCCTCTACACACCGCGTGCGCTTCTCCTCTTGACGAACAATCGCTAGCTGTATAATGTAGCGCGCATGCGCCGTCACGCTTCGAAAACATCGGCAGCTGACGCGCGCGCATGCGCTGCCGCGCTTCGAGAACATCGGCAGCTGACGCGCGCGCATGCGCCGTTGCGCTTCTCCCCCTTCTCGAACATTCGACAGCTGACAGTGCATGCGCCGTCGCGCTGTATATATACTCAAGGTCGGCGCTCGCTCGCTCAGTTGCCGCTCGTCGGTTGGTTTGTACGGCGCGTCGACGTCCAAGGTCGCGGTGAAATGAATTCCAACGAATCCACAAACACAATGATCGACGTCCCTTCGACCAGCGCCGCCCTTTCGCATACGTGTGTACGTGTTCACTCATTTAACACCCCCTCCTACAACCACGTTAACCAATTTAGCCATCGACCCAAGTAAGTCGCAATTTAACGCCCCATTTCACAACCACGTTAACCAATTCAACCATCGACCCAAGTAAGTCGCACTTTAACACCCCGTTAACCAATTATATGCTCCGCATCCTCCTCAGTGTTCCCCCGAGGGAAGCTGCGGGCAATTTTTTTTGGTTGCTAGGCTGATAAGATAGAAGTGCAATCTTTTCGCTGGTAGAGGCTACCACAAAAGCAGTTGTTTACGGAACTTCTGGGTAGAGGGTGAGCTGCACCACACTAGTTCTCTGTCATGAATTGGAAGAATCAAGTACTGATTCGGGGGGAGGAGCTGGGAGCAGAAGTAGATGCGGGGATGAAGAAACACGCAATTGTTAGCGCTATCGATGGCTTGAATCTGAGCAGTGAAGATATTAAAGAAACGTGGAACGAGATTCAAAAGCAACAGGAACAGGAGCGCGAAAAAAAGCGTGAGGAACAGGAGCGTCAGGAAAGGCGACAGGAACAGGAACACCAAGAAAGGCGTGAGGAACAGAAGCGTCAGGAAAGACGTGAGGAACAGGAGCGTCAGGAAAGGCTAGAGCAAGAGAGAGAGAGCAGTGGAAGGAAAGCCTAAAAGTAAAACTCGAAGAGACAAGAAGATCAATACAGTGCCTTAGATGGTCTCAAGTAAATTCGAGGATCCATGCATTCGAAGAGGGCGAGGGTATAGAGAGTTACCTAACCTCTTACGAAAATGTTTGCACAGGCCAAGGGCTCGACGAAGACTATTGGTCTGTCGCCTCATTGAGTGTCTTTCCGTGCGACCTAATTGGTAGAATAAGGTACCTTTCCGAGGAGGAGTTCAATAATTACAATGTAGCTAAGGCAGCCTTACTGCGGTGCTTCGGCATCAGAGTTGACAGAAAGCAAATTGAGTACAAGCTCACGAACGTTCCGGTGAAGAACGCGCGATGTTGTGCGGGTATTAAAACCAAGCTTCAGAGAGTTCCACGTGTCTCTCATAGCACCAAGGTGAATAGTGAGCGCAAATGGGAGATAGAAAAACGGGAGCGACGTGAAGAGCTTGAGCGAGCACTCAGCCTAGATATTGAACTGTCGGAACAAAAAGTCGAGGCAACGCGGTGGAAAATTCAACAATCCGCCAGTGTAACGCATGAGAAGTGCGAGGTGCAGCCCAGAGCTTTAGAGAAGGCTAGCACGTTTAAAGACAGCAGCAAGTTCGATGAAGAACCGAATTCGAGTTCTGCGAAAGATGCTGCAGTGAGTAGAGAGGCCGACGAAGGCCAGAGCGAGTGCGACGAGGTACTGTGCCAGTTAAATGCTAGCGAAACAGCTAGGATAGCTGTAGAAACTGGTACAGACCTCAATTGTGTTTGTCGCTGCGGTGGATCTTGCAAATGAGGTTGAAGAAGTGAAGAACACCAAAAAAAGCTCAGGGGAAGCAGCGAAAGTAGAGAATGGTATCAGTGCAGTCGCAGACAGCTCTCAGGAATGCGAGCAAAATTTTTCGAAGAGAAGCAGCTGCATTGTTCCTAAGTGTGTTAACCAGTCCGCCGGTCTAGAGGGTGAGAATAAAGATGATTTGTTCAAAAATCATTTAGACCGCGCGACTGTGACAGCTGACCAAAGCTGTGAGAGGGTTCACGAGTGTGAGATGCGATCGGGAGGCTCCGAGACGAGACGCAAAGAGCGGCGCAGATGAAAGAGACGTCGCAAATCCTCGAGAAAGACCAACAGTACTACGCGTGTAAAAGAAGGCGCAAAACCTGTCAGCGTAGCAAATAAGAGCTTTGCAGCAGCGTCAAAATTACATTGCATGCGTCCGAGCAACTGGACGAAAAGTAAGGGGAAAGCGGGTTCGCGAATGGACCGGTGCGTGGAGAGCACCGGTCTTTCCGTTCTATCCACAGAACGTTTCAGGGCGCACCTGAGTACAGCGTTAGCCCAGGTGAATCGGCCGGACAAGGCGACAGAGCCAAGAAATCAAAATGCCGAAACACTGTGGCAGGTGGTGCAGAAGCACCCTTGAGCTGTAAAACTACCGATGACGCAACCCGAGGCCAATATTCCTAACGGTGCAGAAAAAGTCGGTCGTAGACGTCGCCATAGAGGAGTGAAAGGTACGCGCACGACAAAGCGAAGGCAAGAAGGAGGAAGCAAGCATCGGGGAGAAAGAAAAGAGGGTAGCTCATGGGCCAGTTCAGCGAAGAGGCCTTTGTGGCGGGAAGTAAGGCGCCAGCGGCAAAAGGGTAGGCCCCAGCGTGCATCCTCGCGACGGAATGTACGCAGGAGATTTACAGCTTTGCGGGAACAGGATTGTAGAAGGGGTCCTAGAGGAAAAGTAAAAGCCACAATAGCTAAACACCACACGCGAGCTAGCCCAAAGAAGGCATGGCCACTCTGTCCCAGGCATCGCTCCGGTCCCCTACGCCGAACTGACAGATGCCCGCCAAAATCGCGAATGAGGCGTAACGCTGCAGTTCAGCTTGTTGCTCGTGCACGTTGTTGTCTCGCGCGTTTTCAGAATCGAAGACCACGACCGCCGCGTGTACGGCTGAAAGGGGAGCGACAGCTGTAGGCGGGAGAGTCGGACACAGGAGTTTTGTTTTGGAAACATACTTGTTTGGTATTTGGTTTTAAAGTGGTGTTCCTGTGTCATCTCCACAGCTAGTTTGCTTGGACACTTTTTTCTTCCCTCTAGATTTTGTTTGCGTGTAGGCTTTATCAAAAATTCGAGTTGAATTATTAAGCGTTATGCGGAAGCAGTGACCCGCGTCGGTCAACCGACTGCTTCCAAATTAGTTTTTCTTTGAGAAAAAAAAATCGTAAACGAAGTGAGGTTCGACCGCTAAACTGGAAAGCGTGGTAAAGTTGGTCGAGCGGAGCAGGAGTTTTTATGCTTCGTGCCAGTTTTTGTGTAGCGCGAGATTATCGACCGTCTTAAAAAACTAAATGAGCATTCTTAAAGAAGGTCTTAGAGTAAAAGGAAATGCGATTCTCGAAATGCTCGTGTTTTAGAATTGTTCGGTACCGGATATTTAGCATAAAACCTATGCCGGTTTTATTACGTGCTCCTGACCTGTACGGCATCAAGTGTTATTGTTCATTGCGTTTGTTCCTTGAGAAAATTTACGTTCAGATGAGGGTTTAAGGATACCTAGGTGAGAGAGATATCGCCTATGGTTAGGTGCGTGTTGGTATGCTAGCGCTCTTTGGATGAGAGTAAGATGTCGTGCTACAACGCATAGCAAAGTCTTGTGCGTTCCTTAAAAACATGGGCTGACATGAAACTGCATTCAGCAAATAAGAGTGCTGGTACACGAAATTGCATTACCCTTTGTTATTTTAGTATGTGCTCAGGGATCAGGTGAATTCTTTATCTGAGCGTCATGTTATACGGAACGTTGAGGGACGTTTTTCTCGTAAGGATTTTAAGGGGTCTTTTGAGTAATCGAAATTTTTAGCTATGAGCAAGAGTATTAGTGTGGTTGCCATTTAAGAAAAAAAAAAGCGTAGGTGCATTGTGGCACATTTGAAAGACCGGCCTGGTTACCGAAACCTTATTGCCGGCGCTTGCTGGTTCTAGCGGTTGGTCTTCGTGGTTTCAATGATGTTGGGAGACTGCGGTTACTGTGATCTCTCCCGTCGAGCAGCTGATACTACCCGACGTCCGAGATCTTCCCGTCGGTGGAGGAGCTGTAGCGATCAAGCTATGCTTTGACCCAGCGGGTCATTCGCCACGCCGGATTAGTGCCAAAAGGATGGTCTCGCCACGGCTGGACGGAGGAAGCAACAGGGGCCGAGTACACGAGACGGCGCCCACTGATTGACAGCGGCGACAACTGTGTGGAATGTTGCCAAAGAGGGTTATGGAGCCGCTGCTCTATCTCCCGCCTGGGCCACGCATCGTTAGCGCGTTAACCAGCAGACGACGACGGCGCTGGTCAAAGGGCTTTTCCAGAGGATTCCACAAACCTGCCACCTCTCGAAATGGCGCGCTAAAAGTTTCCCGTGGAAACGTAGCGCAAGACCGGCACCAAAGGGGTCGAGGCGCCCGTGCGTCTTCCGCTCTCTCCCTCCCTGTTCTACGGCAGCGCTGCGACTAGTGGCAAGGGTGTGTGTATGTGCAAGCCAGTGTTGTGCCTCTATGAATATACATGACGGGCGGTACTTCGCTGAGAGGAACTTCTACATCCCCATTGGTCCGCATTGTTTTGTGTAGTGATCCCCAACCTAGGGACCAAGGGAACGGGGGTCAACAAAAAGGGCGTGCAGCGCCTCGCCCAACGCTCTTCTCTTCTCTTCTGTCATCTCGACAGCTCACTGTAAAGATGTAAATAAATCCGTTAAGTTTGCTCAAAGCTCTCCCCTGGTCCTTGGCTCGACGGAGCGACGGCGATCGGCCCCGCTACCCGCATACTGCGGTCGCCGCGACGCGCAACAACTGGTGGCAGCGGTGGGATGTCATCAGCAGCGACCTTCCTTTGAACCGCGACACCATGTCCATTTCATCTTCTTGATTGCAGCTATGATATCCTTAACCCCCGTTTGTTCCCTAATCCACTCTGCTCTATTATTGTCTCTTAAGGTTACACCTACCATTTTTCTTTCCATTGCTCGCTGAGTCGTCCTCAACTTAAGCTGAACCCTCTTTGTAAGTCTCCAGGTTTCTGTTTTGTAGCTAAGTAGCGGTAAGATACAGCTTTTATATACGTTTCTCTTGAGGGATAGTGGCAATCTACCTGTCATAACTTGAGAGTGCTTGCCAAACGTGCTCCACCCCATTCTCATTCTTCTAGTTCCTTCACGCTCCTGGTTTGGCTCCGCGGATATTACCTGCCCTAAGTAAACATAGTCTTTTACAACTTGAAGTGCGCTATCACTTATCTCGAAGCCCTGTTCTTTTCCGAGGTTGTACATTACTTTCGTATTCTGCAGAAAAATTTTAAGGCCCACATTTGTGCTCTTCTTGTCTAACTCCGTAATCATGAGTTGCAATTCGTCCCCTGAGTTACTCAGCAAGGAAATGTCATCGGCAAAGCGCAGCTTACTAAGGCACTCTTCATTCACTCTTATCCCAAACTGTTCCAATTTTAGGCTTCTGAAAACCTCCTGTAAGCACGCGGTAAATAGCTTCGGGGAGATTGTGTCCCCCTGCCTTACACCCTTCTTGATTGGTATTCTGTTGCTTTCTTTATGAAGCACTATGGTAGCAAATGATCCCCTGTATATTTCTTCCAAGATGTTTATATATACTTCATCGACGCCGTGATTCCGCAGTGTGTGGATGACGGCTGATATTTCTACTGAATCAAACGGCTTCCCGTAATCTATGAAGGCTATGTATAGTGGTTGGTTATATTCTTAGCATTTCTCTATTACCTGATTGATGGTATGAATGTGGTCGATTGTTGAGTAGCCTGTTCGAAATCCTGCTTGTTCCTTTGGTTGATTGAATTCTAATTCTTTCTTTACTCTGTTAGCAATTACATTGTAGATAGCTTGTACACTAATGAGAGCAAGCTGATCGGCCTGTAATTCTTGAAGTCTTTCATCTCCTTTCTTATGTATTAAGATGATGTTAGCGTTCTTCCGAGACTCTGGTACTGTTCCCTTCAGGAGACACCTCGTAAACAGGGTGGCTAGTTTTTATAACACAATCTGTCCTCCATCTTTCAGCAGATCTGATGTTACCTGATCCTCACCAGCAGCTTTGCCTCTTTGCATGCTCTCCAAATCTTTTCTGCGCATATCCATTTCAATTCAAAAATATGGTATCGTCCTTTTCATGGCCGGTCCCCTGTGATGGGTTCCGCCAAGACTTTCGGGAACAACCAAAGAACCGATGAGAATTTAAGCTTGTGCCACGCATTGTTACTGTGAAGTGACATGATGTATTGTGAGGAATCTTTACAGGGCGCGTGTGTTTTTAAAGCATAAGGTACTTTCGCAGCATATTATTTCGTAATATTTCACTCATATTACTTTCACTGCATATTACTGCCACTGTGTATTATTTGCTGGGGTGGCTGCGTATAAACTTGATTCTCTCGTAATTATTTAAAAGCAAGCATTCAGGTTGTTGAGATGAAGTTGGGCGAACGGCTATCACCACTTTCGATCAGGTGGTTCGGGGTGGTGAACCCGGTGTTCTAGCCCAGTCGCGCTAAGTGGGCGTCACCGGGCGTCAACAACGACGCAACGGTGCCACACCACTGCCGTGGCCGGAGGAGAGTAACCATCATAAGCATCTGCGACGCGGCCTCTTTTACGACCAAGTGAAGCAGATAATTATGCTGCCCGGCGTCTGTATTCGTCGCAACGGAATGATTGTCGACGTCTCCAGGACGTCGATGCTTTCTAGTTTTACTAGACTAATTCATCATGCTGCCCGGCGTCTGTTCGTCGCAACGGCTAGAGTAAATGGTCTTCGGCTTAAGCTTTGGTGATTAGCGTGCGGTGCCATGCGTTCCGTGTATAGACGCCCTTGGTATATCGTCAAAGTCAAAACATTATCATCGCTAGAAGTGTTCAGTTCATGTGTATAGTGTCAGTTATTCATGTCATTCAGTTGTGCTCTGTCTGACTTGATACAGTATTTTTCTATGTTCACTGTCATGGCCCTGCACGTCTGAGTTCTTCGCCCCACGAATCATCACAGTTGCTAAGAAAGGAGCTATGCATGTCCTAACCAATAGAAGTCCCGATCACCAGCATTTTGGCTGGCCCTCTATTCAGATACTGAAACACAGTGGGATCATTCAAGAGGTCATTCCCGTGTGAGGTCACATGTTTTCACTTTCAAGTGAATTGGCTGATTGAAGCGAGATTTCGGTGCGCTGTGACAGGTGCACCCTGCCGCGCGTGAATTTGCATGCAACCGGCGATAGGGATGACATGCCTCGGAAAATTTGTCACACCCCAAATTTGACCATCCTTGAAAGGCACTCAACGTTATAGGTTTAAGATAATTCTATCAACCTTCTTTTAAACATTAATACAGTATTTTTATCAAGCTTCACAAACTGACAAGGACGTCCTACCAGTAAAATTGCAAACACACTGTGTCATAAAAACGTTTTCTATCATTGCTTTACTCTGAACATGCAGTTTCTCATTTACGTGTCACTTGTTATGTGGTAAGCTGGAATAGAAAATAATGTCAAGGTAATTAGTATCGTAACGAATCTGTACAACGTTACCATAGAACTTATCAAATGGAACAGCCAGCACGTTCAGTGTTGTGTTGAATAAAAGCAACGTGAAATTGCCGGGAAAAAATCCTGTCAGAATATCACTCACTTTCAATGGCAGTGTCACAGCAAGTATTTGTGGTGGTTCCCTTGTCAGGTTGAGGGTGGGAATTTAGTGCTACACTGCCAGAATTGCTAAATATGCAGGTCTGGAGGCACAGCGATGACAAAATTACTACGCACAAGGAGGAACATATTTTACAGCAGAATGAAATATTCGTGTAGGAGGTACTCGGCGTAACTTGTCGCACGAAAGATGGGCCTTCCGCTTTCGTTTCGCTGCAGAGGCGCGAGTTCTGTTTGTATCGCATATCTTCTGGAAGCGTTGCTCTGCGTCAGAGTCAAGTGCTAGCACGCGTAGTTGACCAGCTCCTCCCAAATTGCCCTTGCAATTCGACGTACTATAATCTAACGGGACTGCTAATCTCATGACAGCACTGCTGCACAATGCAGTGTGTCCTTTCTCTAGTGAAACCTTTCTCCAGTCAAATCCTTTATCCAGTCAAACCAATAACAAATATTTTTGACCGTAAGAAAACTGGTGTAGCGAAAGTTTGTGAATCCAGCTGCATAAGTGTAACACACACCATAGACCCATAAAAACGGTAATTACCTAATAACTAGATCTTAAACTCTTTACCTCTTGCACCGTGGTGCCATTATTCTGAAGCACAAATATATAGGATTTTTATAGCTAGGTAATGCTTTCCTTGTTATAGGTGGCTCTATGAAGTATAATACTACATATATACCACCCATGAAAACAACGAGGCTCATTCTTTCAAAGGAACCAAGTTAACCAATAAAACGTATGTAAAATGCGAATAAGTCATTTGTAGCTTGCTTGCAGCCTTCGAAAGAATGTCTTTTCGTTGTCCATGAAAGAGAGAAACTGATAGAAGGTATCACTAAACATATCAATGAAGAATAATGAAACAAAAAAAAAGTTCCAGGTGATTAGAAAGAAACAAATATAATTACTATACCAAAACCTCAGAAAAAGCCTACCCTAGATGCATTAACACCCACATTGGTGACATCGTGTGTGGGAAAGCTCTTTGAACAGGTTGTCCAAGTGCAGTTACAAAATTACACTGAAAAAAAAACTTCTCCCATGCCACAATGCTGGGTTTTAGTTGTGGTCTGTCCACGCAGGAGGCGTTTTTCGCCTGCAGGAGGAAAGGAAGTGCTCAAGGGAATTCCTAAGGGGAGACGCTCCTCGAAAAAAAAATTTAATAATGAAGTTAGAGGGCTGAAATTCGCACAGTCGGTGTAAACTGAGCTCTTGTTATGATATATGTAATCACTTTTTATTGCTATAATTGTTCGATTTTTATAATATATTTTAGTGTGAAATAATGTATATCTTGTGCACACAATTTTTCTGAGTAATAATTACGACAGAGCATTTTGAAACACACTCGGTAGTTCATTACAAGCCACGAAATGCTGATATCTAGTTGAAATAATTTATATGCATTTTCTTAATAACAAAAAATAATGAAATTAGGGTGTCATTCTCTTTTGTCTGTTGGCATTCTGTTTTCGAACTATGATAAATATGCTGTGAGACTTGACATATAAACAAAATTTCCACAGTATATGCAGCCTAAAGAACATCTTTGCAAAATTTCATTGGGATCCAAGAAGTAGAAGAGGGAAAAATTGCGTGCACAAACTTTAAAATTGAGCAAAAACACCCATTTGAGAAAAACTCAAGTGAAAGTTTATTTGAACTTTGGATGCCGAAATTCTGGCGTAAATAAATGAAACTTGGTGTTAATGTACTTCAACATGTCTATTACTAGACTTCGAACACTAGAACACTCCTGATGCATAAGTTTCGCCCTCACGGTTCTTGCAAACAGAGTCCTCGGTACGGGCTCATTTCACCTGGCTGCGGCGATGGGACTTGGCTTCAGCAGTCAGCTTCACATACATCTTCCGGATTCTTTTCTGATCACTTTCCAGGCTGAGTCTGACAAGCTGCTTTGAAGAAAGGACTTCCAGTTCTTCCAGCACTTTTTCGAAGCTGGAGTGGCCCCTGTTGAACCACAGCACTGCAATGGCGGTGGCAGTCTCCACTGCAGTGCGTGATGCGAAATGACTCTTCGGGCACAACATCCAAATATTGCCATTGAAGGATTCACTGGCGTTTTGTGTCTTCCCTTGCAAAAAGCGGGCAAGCAGTTTGGCATCTGTCAAACGTTTATAAATTGGCGGCAGTGCTTTGCCTTGTGCTTTGGTCAGGAGGGGTGTGTGTTCAGGAGCAGGTTCTCCCAGAGCTAGGGCTCTCTTTTCTTTGCACCATGACTCTTTCCCAACGGGGCAAAAATTGTGGCTGTTTGCCTCATTGCTGGAGCACAAATGGAAATACGAGGCCGAAATTGCACAGAACAACGCCTATTACGCTGCCCCGGTTGCTGGTTATTGCGATCTGATAATAGTTCTGCAGCTTCTGAATGGTCTTGTCACTGAGCTTCTGCCCACGGGGCAGTGGTGTTTTCAGCTTTCTAAGCGCAGTACCAAGACGTTTGGCAACATGGTTTGTGCAGTCTTCTTTCGTCACTGCCTTCGACCCATAAACCTGTGCTTCACAGACTGCAGCATATGCCTTGCTGTCACCGTCGCTCAGAAATGTGGTGAACTGCATGTTACAGGACTGCGTCCTGCTCCAGATGCGTAGTGCAGCTTGTGTTTCCATGGCATGTGTTGTGCACTCCACATTTTTTTCACACACAGGAGAATGGAAGGCCTGCCATACTTCTTCCTCTTCGTTGTCAAGGGCTTTGGGGCTGCTACAGCCTTGGCAGTAGTTTGCCAACACTTCAAAGTCCAGACAGAGGCCAGTGTCCAACGAAATTGCAGTGCCAACACCATTGTGGCTCTTGTGCCCGCGCTTCTGCCAAGTCCCATCAAACATGACAGCAACGTCAGTCCGATCAGTTTGTAATGCGGTTATTTGTCTTGCTTCTACTAGGTTGTCCGAGGCTACTTTGGTGGCAGCAGTGTGCACTTTCTTGGCAATGTTGTAAAATGTCTTATGGTGAAGTGGCTTTGGTAAGCCAAGAATGCCACAAAACCTTGTCAGCTGTTCGTGTCCGACACCAATCGAACGTGCAGCAAGCACTACTTTCACATTGTTGGCGAAACTATCGCGAGGGCTTCCACGGCACCGCTCCTCGTCAGACCCTTCACAGCCATTGGCACCAGTGCGTTTCGACGAATACACAGCCGAAACTGCTGCTGCTGCTGGGCACGCCCCGTTTGTGCAACGGAGCTCTAGAAGGGAAGCGAGGCCCTTGCACTTGCTTGCGACCTCCACCACCACAAGTTCGCATTTCCCGCACGTTCCGCACCCGGCACTGCTCACGAGCTGGGTCAGCGCTTCAATTTCACACATAACGACGCCTGCGCCAGTCCCGCCCTCAGCAATCTCTTCATCTCGGAACGCTGCCAACTTCCTTTCCGAGGCGCTCACGAAGTTGAAAGCGTCACTGATAAAATAAGACGCGCTTGCCTGTGCTGCGCTGGGAGGGGTGCTGACGCTGCGCTGGCGTAGGGGGCTTGCCGGGTCCGCCCCACTCGTGGCTTTTTTTCGCTTCTGTTTTCGCTTCCTCTTGTACGGGCACGCCGTCCGGTATTTTCGGAGGCGAAAGTTACGCCTATTCTCGTCATTCATCACTGCAAACGTAGAGCAGAAAACAACGCTGACTAGACAAGTCCTAAGTGGCGATGCGGTGTGAGCGGATACGAAACTGCTGGTGTGGCTCTGACAGCATGGCGGTAGCCAATGGCAGTCTTGGTTTCACGTCACGTGACAGCGGGAGTGCTCGGAAGACGCGCGGAAAAACGTTTTTATTATATTTTCACACGCAGATACGAAACCGACTGACGTAGCTGCCGAAAGAGGAAGGCTTTGTGCAATTTTCGCAAGCCTCCACAATGGCGGCCGGCGCACGTGCTTTGAGTGGCGGCAGTTCGAAAATGGCCAAAATGGGGCTGCATTCGTGATTTTTGCCGTCACCACGAGTCCTTCATACGTGTTTTTCAAAACTTCTTGCACAAATCTTGTTCCTATTTTTTGCTGCATGAAACTAGGATGTTTATTAATGATAAAACAAGCAAGAACAAGAAATCGAAAATTATAGAAATAATGCCAATTTTTCGACCCGCGTCTATATTATACCGAAACCCCGGAAAAAGCCTACCCTAGATGCATTAAGAGCCACATTGGTGGCTTCGTGCATGGGAAAGCTCTTTGAACAGGCTGTCCAAGTACGGTTACAAAATTACACTGAAAAAGATAACTTCTCCCATGCCACAATGCTGGGTTTCAGTTGTGGTCTGTCCAGGCAGGATGCGTTTTTCTCCTGCAGGAGGAAGTGCTTAAGGGAATTCTTAAAGGCAGTTGACACCTAACTCTAGCGCTATATTTTAAAGGAGCTCTTGACAACATCTATCCATGACGTCATCCTCTGTGAACTGAATGAAATCGGTTGTGGCGGGATAACATTCAACTATATGAAGGCTTTTCTCACTGGAAGGAAGGCTACAATAAGCATTGGCCAAGTCAAATCCATAACAATTCAAATGCCCAACAAAGGCACCCCCCAAGTAATGATCGTTTCTCCTTTGCTCTTTAATATTGCATTGCGAAGACTCGCCCGTTATTAGAGAAGATGCCACCACCACCACCACCACCACCACCACCGCCCGTTCTTTAGAGAAGATGCCCCGAGTGTGGTACACCATATACGCGAATGACATTACTCTTTGGGCCACATGAGCATCTTTGGCAGCGAAAGAGGAAACTGCAGGAAGTCATCAAAGCTGTAGTAAAACTTGTCTGTGCGAGTGGGCTTCACCAGGCCCCGGAGGAAATAAATTATGCTAATACGTGGCAAACATTATAAAAGCAATGGGAGAGTAAAAATTTAAGTAAATGGGAACAACATTCGGAAGGTTAGCATAGCAAGAATCTTGGGATTCTGTTTTCAAACAATGGCACAGCAAGCCCAACTATCACTATATTGAAAACCACAACCAATACAGATTGCAAGAATTAACCGAAGGCGAACATTTCACCGGCAAGATTTGAAGAAAAAGACACGTTACGACCGGTACAGGCGCTCGTAATGAGCAAGATAACATACAGTGTGCTTTTTCACACACAAAAGAAAAGCGAAGAACAGCTTGACTCCATAATCTGAAGTGCTTAAAAGGCAGCCTTGGGATTACGTGTGATTACGCCAACCAGTAAAAAACTTGAGCTCGGCGTGCACACTACGTATGCCGTGATAATGACCGCAGTTCTCATCTCCCACAAAACTGTCTAAGCAAAGCACGGTCTGGCAGAGAGATTCTGACAGGGCTAGGTATACCTCAATATCCTCAACACTTAAACGAGGAATTTATAGGCATGCCAGAACCCATCCGTCGCATGATTTCGGTTCCAACTTTGACAGAAAATTTGACTATCAAGATGAAATGCAAAATGAATCCACCACGATTTCAAGTCTTCGAAGGTAACAGCCCTGAAACATTATCCTATTCGATAAGGAAGGCCTTGTTCATTTTGCTCTCGATCCTGAGACGATATTGTGAGAGGACCTTGCCATTATGGAAGAGGGGGGCGCAGCCGCATGAAGAGCAATGAGCTGCTAAGGTGCCGCTCGTTGATGTTATAATAATGTACGCATGCTCTTTCGCGCGGTCGTGTACGCATGCTCTCTCGCACGGAGAGAGCACTGACGCTTGAGGCGTTCCGAAGCTGCCTAGTGTGTAGGGGGAGGAATGTTCTGGCCCTTATGTCAATGTAGCTGTGTGTTCTGTGAGGAAGCTTCTGATGTAAGAGTACACTTCAGGGCCACAAGAAATGCGGTTAAGGCCAACATATAAAGTTGAGGAGGCTACGCTATTGAGTGGTTCATTTATGTCCAGTCCAAGGATCGCCTGAGTATCCTCGCTCTGGTTAAGAGCTATGATGTCGTGTTGAAGGCGAAGCATCGCATGTTGCGACCTAAGTGAGGCTGTAAAGCCAATCATTTCTGGAGGTAGTAGTCTATTATCATCCCCGTGTTTCTGGAAGCGTGCAAGCACAACATGCTCCATAGTCTTTCAGAGATCTGATGTTAAGAAAATGGGGCTCGAATTTTCTGCTCAGAAAGCTTTGTTCGGTTTAGATATAAATATGACTCTTGCATCTTTCCACGAAAGTGAAAGGGGGCCCATGTGAAAACAGTTAGTAAAGTAGTCAGTCAAAGCTCAATAGAAATAGGCTCAAGGTTTCTGAGTAATTTGTTGTTAACGTGGTCGGGGCCTGAAGCCGACGTGATACGGAGTGTTGCGACGGCGTGCCCAACTTCCGCCTCCGTTATTGGTGCATCTAATGACTCATTAGATTGCCTTGTGTAAGATGGTGTAGAATTCTTACGTAATTGAGGTAAATGCAATGTGCGGAGGTTATTGAAGAGCGGTCCTAATCGGTCACTGTGCTCGTGTAACAGTTTGGTGATAGTGTGAGATAGTCGTGCGCGACAAGTGCTGAGGTCTAGCAGATGTTTAATGTGATGCCACGTTCCTTTATTAATGAGGTGGTCATGCATAGCTTCACAAAGCTGACCCCATTGTTGCACCGTCAATTGAGTTGCGTGTCGCTCGATTTGTTGGTCTAGCTTCGCTACCCAAATTCGGAGTTTGCAGTTGTGGCACTGGTGTTTCCACAGTCGCAGAAGTCATTGTTTTGCTTCGCACATACGGGAAAGCTTGGAGTCGAGAGTAGTTATCGGGGTTTGGGGGGGGGGGTAGAGTTTTCGTGTAAATTACAATGTATTTTTGAATCCGCTAAGTCAACTCAGTAAGGTCTGCAATACGTGAGGGTGCGGTGCTTTTGCGTGTCTTTCTAAACTTGTTGTTTTATTCTGATAGCATCAGTGGTTTAGGTGCAATGAGTTTGCATTTTATTGTAATGCTAATATTGTAATGATCACTGCCAATATGAGTTTGGGTGTTTGTCCAAACCATTGTGGGAGCATTGTGAGAGAGGACAAGATCGGGGGACGTATCTTTGTTTAAACTGTTCCCCAAACGAGTAGGCTTCTCTGGGTCGTTGTGCAGTGTAAAACGATATGCCTGAATATAGGACCAGAGGGCTCTTCTTTTCGGTGTAGATGCGGTGTAACCCCACGCTGGGTGAGAGGCGCTGAAATCCCCCACTATAAGGAGGGTGTGTTTGTCTGCTGAGAATGTAGCTTGGGAGAATAGGGAATCGAAGCGGTGGCTTTTTTCTTGCGGTCTACAATATACGTAGAGAATGTATAGGAACAGCGAGTTCAGTTTATTAGGTAGTATTCGGAGAAAATCGGGCTTGATGTCGCTGTCAGTAAACTTTGGATAGGTAACTGTAAGGTGCTTCTGAGTTAAGATAGCGGTGTTTCGTTTTGTATCAGCCGGGTTTCGACGCGTTGTATAACGTGTGAGCCGCAGTGCACCATTTGTTTCTTGTAACGCAATGACGGGGGGAGGGGTAGGTTTTGATTTGATGGACTACAGGAGGTTTACCTTTTTTCGGCGAAATCTCCTGCAGTTCCATTATCATATGGAAAGTCCAGTGTGGTTACGAGGAGCCATTTTTGCTACGTAGATTTGACTCAAGTTGGGAAATCTCTGTATGGTTAGTGTGGACCGTGCTGATCCACTGCATTACTCTACCTTAGGTTTGTTGCTTCAATAATCTGGCTTGTTCTATCGAGACCATGGACTTATGTAGTTTCTGCAATGAAGCTGGGGAGAACGTAATGAAACTGTCTTGAAGTTTGCCTTAGAATTTCCTGGAGTTTGGTTACTTTTCCTGTAACTTTGTCAACCCTGTCTAGATCAACTTCGACATGTTCTGCTAAATCTTTGAATGACAACTTGGGAGTCGAGACTTTTTGTTTTTGTGCAGGTGATTGAGGCGGGTCCCTAGTTATCAGGGTGTTTGAGGGAGGAGCTGGTGCTAGTGAGATAGGTGTAGGGATGAGAAATCAGGCGAGGAGGTGTGGGAGGTAGATGATTGTTTGAAGGATGAAGCTCTAGGCGTAGTTTTGCATTTTCAGCCCTAAGTTTAGCCATTTCATTCTGCAATATTTTGAGGTGCTTTTGAATGGAGTTTCAGGGGAGGCTACATCAGCCCAGCTCACCTTGTGTCCAGAGTCAGTCCGGGGGCTGGGCTCTTAATGATTGTTTTTGTTGCAACTTCAGGTGTGGCTGCAGCTTTTTCGGCTTTGTTGTCTTGTGACACTGGGTGAGCGTCCTCTGGGAGCGTTCTTGAAACAGTCGCTTAGGTCAAGGAATGGAGCTGCATCTAGCTCGAATGTGGAGGGTGTGTGCTTTGGCTTTGGCTAATAGTGCTGTGGGCACTGGGGCGAGCCGGCGGGTTGATCACAGTTGCACACCACACACTTAGGTTCACATTCGTGATCATGGACTGGGTTCGGATTGCCATACATTAGACATAAAGGCTGAGGGGCGCTTGGGCATACATACTTGAGGCTACTCGCCTAGTCTGTGGCCAAGTTTGCGGCACAAATTACATCCTTTCGTGTTATGACGATAGAATAGGCATCCGGTGATGCCTCCCTGATAGCTTATGTAGAAAGACACGCGCGTATCTCGGAAGATGACAAATATGGGCGCTGTGGAAACCATGCGACGTCCGGCCAGGATGAGGCCTCGTCTGTCACAGTCCAATAGACTTGACAAGATGGTTTCAGGTCCGTGTTCTATAGGAATATTACGGATGAGCTCTCGGCAGGCATTCATTCATTGGATCGGTGATGTGGGAGAAGCTTCAAAGCTGCGCTCGTTCATCTTGATGGATTTGATACGGTGGTATGCTTCGGTGCGTTCCAAGGTTGGTGTGCTTATGAGCAGAATGTTGCTTGCAGAGTTGATGTGGTACTGGTTATGTAGAGAGCTTGTGAGCGCTGCCGCTTTTATGACGCCATGTATGAGCTTAGAAAGTGGAGTGTCAGCACAGCTGAGACCTGCACGTATTCGCAGGACTATTTTTTAGTCGTCCGCTGGAAGTGGAGGGGGCTTGGGGCACTGCGACAAGTTGATGGGAGAGCTTTCTGTGGCTGTTCTTGAGAAGTGTTGATGGCAGGCGTCGATTATTTCGGGGACGAAGCGGGCTTTTTGGTCCTGGCGCACACTTGACGCCAGCTGTTTTCATCATCGTCGAGAGCTTCGGTGAAGGAAAGCTCCTCTCCCTCTGCTACTTAGATGACCATGCTGGTAGGCCTAACAGATAGGCCCACCGAGGAAGTCGAACGCTGCCAAAAAGTCAATCTTTGCGGACGCGAAATGTGAAGCACTCACTTGAAATCACTTCAGTTGATGTGGTCGATTTTGTATAAAGCATCACATTTGTTCTAGTGGCCATTGAATGACTTAAGCAGTCGAAAACATAAGCTCTGTCACAGCGCTTGCGAAATGCGCCGTTCCCGCTGGCGCCTATGGCGCGTCTCACGATTCGGAAGAATTTGCCAGGTGTCTCACGAAAATTTTCAAAAAGCGCCTTCGATAGCTTGTGTGCTGGAACACATCTCTTTTTGCCAGGCTTCTCGGAAAATGAACCCGTAATTAAAATGGCATCTTGGTACGTACTTGTATTTGTGATGCAACGTAACACGCTTTGGACGTCGGCGAGCTTTCACTACTTGAACATGCTCATGATACAATGTAAGGTCATCAATACCTGGAACGTGAACACTTGCAATGGGGTACGCTAAGCTTCATTCAGAGCAGCGTTGGCAGAATGCTGGGGTCGATTCAAAGCGGCTGTGCCCGATCAGACGCCATTATTTCAATGCGCCAAGTTCAAAACAGCAAACTGAATGTTCGCATTCAGTGCACCCAGAAGCGATGCTAAAAACTATGCAGCTAACGCAATGGCCTGACTTCTACGGTTGTGTCTTTACCTTGGCGGTAAGGACGTTTTTCGTGTAAATCACAGAGGCTACGTTACTACTGCGGCATAACATACTTCTAATGTCCGTGGCGCTGATGACCATTGCAAACATTTGTGTCTCGCATACGATCTATCTACTTCAGTGAAACTCATCAAAAAATTCGACATTAATAAATTCATTTTCGCGTCTTCGCTTGCAGCGTACGTAACGTAATTTTCACAGCGTACGCAATTTGTTCATACTTCCCAATAAAAGTGTGTATTGATGGCACTGCGTGTGGCTTCTCGCCGACATATAGAGAGAGTTGGCGCGGGTGAAGTGATGCCCACAGGATGAGTGTGCTCAAACGATGTAAGTGAAGGAGAGGAGTGGAGCGAGAGAGATGACAAACTAGGGAGAGAGTGATGTCAACGCACGCGCACTTCGAGGGAAGACGTGGTCTACTTCCCACCGCCGCGAGACCTGCAGCCTGGGGAGAGTGGTGTGTGCGGAGGGACAGCATTACACAGGCTAGTCAAAAAGCTTGTTCGTATCTAAAACTTGATATCTCGAATCACACTTGTGAACAATAGCCACCCTGTGTGCGTGACGACAGTATCCACTCTTCCTAAAATCCCCGTGTTGCCCAACAGGCACACGCAGAGTACCCTCTCCTTTACGATATGACGACGAAGTGAATACAGTTTAGATTTATCAGCTGCATACACCAGGTTCGTCGTCTTTGACGTTGATGCTTACATTCACCCCCGTATTGAAAAAGGCTCGTTCACTTGGTTTCGGCTTGTCACTGCCTTCAGTGCACTGCTTTTGAAACGAGTTGGTGCGTTGGTGTTGCCTTAATACTACCTAAAGGCGTGCGTTCGAAACGCGTTGGTGCTGCGTGGAAGGTGGAAACTAGTCAAGTTCCTGTCAATGAGCTTTTCTCAATGCGGGCCTAAGTGTGGGAGTTTGAACTAGTTCGTATGATATGATGAGGGTTATAGCATGAGAACAGAACAACCACAATGTCCCTTTGTGTACATTGTTCTTTTGTCGTCGTTCTGTTGTCGCGCGATATCTGTTGATATTCCTAAGCATGTACAATATTGAGCAGCAAGGAGATCTATTCAATGCACATTAATGCTTCATGCGCCGGTGGGTCGAAATCTATAGGCGCTGCTTCCGCGCTCAGAGAGTAGCAGCAATAATGAGTTAACTTGTCACTGGTACGTTCAGACAAGCTGACAGACCATGATGGCGCGATGGACCATACCGCCACCTTGCTTATAACGCGTAAGAAGAGGCGGGTCAAGTATCTTTGCACTCTGACCTGCCGTGGTGGTATGTGAAGGAATTTTTGACGACATCTAATACCCACCATAGAAGACGGAGTGGCTCCTTGTTTTGATTTCTGTTTTTACTCTTCGTGGATTGATCAGTTAAAGATATTGACGAGTGCTTGGACAAAATAAACCTTCCTTGCTCTTGCATGACTTTCAGTGCTATTTCAAAAGAGCGTTCTGTCAGTTCTGGCTAAACATTTTCCTGTAGGCAAACTTCACCAACAAGTTTTTTGCTCCATAGGTTGATTGATATGTGAGGTTTACCGTTCCAAAACTACAATATAATTATGACAGACGCCGTTCTTAGTGACTTTGAGAACTTCGACTCTCTGAGGTTTTTTACCGTGCACTCAAATCTGAGCACACGGGCCTACAGCATTTTTGCCTCAGTCAAACATATATTTCACGTCGTTATTGCGTGTGCCAGATCTTTTGAAACTGGCTTAAATTATCTGGGGCACACTGTATAAGAAGAAGAAGAAGAAATTAAGGACAGGGAGGCTGAGCTGTGAATATTTATTGTCTGCGGCCTACAACTCTGTTTGTAGAGCGCGAAACTGAGTTCAATTATGAGAAAAGCGACATTCTTTTGAATTTTTAAACTTCGGTAGTCGGCAATTGGCTGAAGCGCTAAATATAAATGCTGCGTTTCTTACCAAGGCAGATATATATTTATTTTTTCCTTTTTCTGTTAACCATTAGCCCATGATGTAACACCACGTGCAACTTTCTCCATCGATATTTTAGGCTGCGTGGATCATTTCTTAACGTTCGAAAAATAAACGCAGCGCTCCGATTCGCGCGAAAAACTGAGTTGGCGCGAAAAAGATGACACCTTGTTCAGCTCAAGATTAACTTATCATTTTACTGTGTTTGTTAAATCACCACAGAATTTAGATTTCTCGATATAGCGGTGTGAACCTGTGCACTTTTACGCTGTGCTTTTTTAAGCTGAACATCTCTTCGCTGTTTTAATCTTCCTATGACTAGGCACCTACTCGCCCAGAACGCTACGTTACTGAAACCTTTCACGTCGCCACCTACTCCCGACGCTCGAACAATCTTGTGAACGAACAGACCGTAGAGCCAAGACGGTTAGAGCCATTAATTTAGACTACTTGAACGTGAACATTAGGATACCTCTTCTTTCTCTTCTAATTACTCATCGTCTTCGTTATCTTCCTGTTTCTAAATCTACCTGGGGCCTTGAATGTCCATATATATAAGTAGCCTGCCAGTGGATAAACCATCCTCGCGGGTTTTCGGGAAGCTTATTGTCAGGAGCTTTCAAAACGCAGACTCTTGAGAGTTAGTCTCGCCCTGGGAAATCTTCCATTACCAAGCATATTTTTCAAAAGGCCTTTGGATTTTTTTCATCTAGCAGAACAATGTCAGCTTTTTTAAGCGTCTCATGGTTATTACTCACTGCGGCTATCATAGTGCACTCCTCATTTCGTTCATATACTCACAGTTTCTTCTTTGCCACCATGCCTATGTAACTTCTTGAAATCTTCAGGGATGTTGAAGGTTGTGGTCCCATACTTCATTTACGTCTGCTCGATTATTTCGCTTTCCGCCGATCAGATCTGATGGGGTCAAAGAAGTGGGCTCAAAGAAGTTCATGATGCCTTCAACTTCAGAGACTACCGTATGCATCTCATCAATAGGTAGTAAACGTCGACAAATCACTTTTGGCATAGATGACTTGAAGCTGCGTAATAGCCATTCATAAAATCCGCTCTACAATCTTGCGTTTTTGGTAATAAATTTCAACTTCATACGAACATTGGCATTAAAATTTAGTCTCACGTTTTAAAGTCGTGTTCATGTTCGATTCTTTGTTACCTTTCTTGAAAGCCTTCGCACTGTCACTGTATATGAATGAGCACACCACTGTTTTTTGCAATAAAGCATCGAACAGCCTGCAGAAAAATTCAGCTGAAGTGTCTTTAGCTCTCGTAGCTACGCACATAAAGATTATTATGTAAACCCTCATTATGTCTTTCTTTATTTCGGTGTATTGCAGGGCCTGTGAAATCTATTTCAACAATTTCAAAAGATGTAGTCCTTGTTATTTGGTCGCAAGGCAGAGGAGGTATTTCTCTTCACATTGGTCTGGAATTACACCTTCTGCATATATTGAATGTTATATTGACATTTTTCACTTCCTTTCGCCCTCTGGGTATGCAAAACTTGGTTCTTAAACAGGCTAGTGTGTCTCCCACTCCACCATGAAATCTTTCTTACTGCACATCTCTAATCATTGTCTTTGTAAAGTGATCTTTTTCAGGTACTACTACCGGATGCTTTTTGTTAAATGTCATACTTGTCTCTTAAAGTCGTGCTTTTAGTTTCCGTATGCCTTGTTTATTTATGAACACCTGACACTTCCTCATTGTGTCATGTGCTCCTACTTTCTTTGGTTCTTTGCTAAGTTCCACATTTTCTTCTTTCCAAATAAATGGTTCTCGGCAGCCTCAATCTCTTCAGCTGTTACAAAACCGTATACTTTGTCACGTTGGGCATTTCTGTAGAAGCGAAACATCCAAGCCATTACCCTCAACATCTTTTAGTAAGTGCCTAACTTTTCAATTTTGATTCCTTTCTCTGCGCCTTGTTGCGTCGTATATTCAAGTATTTCAACTTCCCTTGTTTCTTCATTACCACTTGCATCTTTGTAACTTGGATAGCCTTTGTTCTGTAACTACTCCGGTTCTTTCCACCAAATTTCTGCCGATGAAAGTTGTTCCCTGGTGAGGCCTCTGGTTAGAAGATCCACCGCATTTTCATTACTGCTCACTCATGCATATTGACTCTCTGCTGACAATTTTGTTATTTATTGTAGTCGATGTTCAAGAAATGCGTCCCGCCTTCTTTCTTTTGTTATCCAGTTTAACACGATTGCAGCATACAATTAAATATTAACCAGGTCAATTTCTTGTTTCAGATTACTTTTCATGCAACTTCCCATTCTCACAGAAAGTGTTGCTCCTAGAAGATGGTGTTTGGCTAGGCTGATTGCTTTCATTGGAGACACTTTACTTTTTTTCAGAATGAGCACCGTTTCTCTGACTCCGTTTTTGTAGAACAGTGTTATGTAGGTTGTACTTCCATACGACGCAGGGTTTGCATAAAAAATGTGCTATTTTGTGTTCAAGTGCTGTTTCTTAATCGAGACGTACTGTCATGGTACTTTTATATTTTTATTGTTTATTTCCTTTAACCATTTCCTCTATATCTTCTCATCTTGATCTGTTGAATGATCATCTCTAGGAATGCCACACTTTCAGAGCCTTCTTACCACTATTTTCGCTCTTACAGTGACAGGTTTGCAAATCTCAATGAATTGAATATCTTGGCACTTTCTTGAAGCACTGCTCACTCAGTCAGCGTTTCACTCACTTCTACTGTCACCCATTTTTCCACAGAATAGCACAAAGAATCGTCATCTGCATTCCGTGTCATTCCTAGAAAGTTGGTCTCACTTAATGATGCAGGAACACCATCTTGATTCCTGGAAAATGTTTTCTCCTCTCTGTACTATTCGATGTTCGATTCCGGAGCTTGATTCCAGCTCTGAGAAAAATTTTCTTTGCATCCCGATATAAACCTTTCGCTTGACTCTCGTGCTTCGCTCCAATCATAAAATCATCGACGTAAATTGAATTTCCAAGTTTATACACCCTTTTGGGAAAGTTTTCTTGTTCTTGATTAAGGTGATGCTGTATTGTTGCCGCCTGCAAAAACTGCTTGAAATTGTACGAAACGTCACCCTGGTCATCCTCTATGCAACTATGCTTTCTTTAGTTAGGTCAGTGTTCGTTTTTGCAGCACGAAAAACGAAGAGTGTCTGAATCTCCTTCGTGAATTCTGCTCTGCAGAAATTCCTTTTTTTACGTCTGCCATCATTGCAACTGAGAGTGTGTGAACGTTCATTATCAGTGCCAGTATATCTCGATTAAGTTTTTTCTAGATTCTTGGTTTTCATTCAAAGACATTCCGGGTGTCGTTGACACCGAAGCGTCAAATACTGACCTCACTTTTGTTGTCGGTCGATCTTATCTAATGACTGTTTGATGAGCCTTGTATTGTGCAACCTGCTCAGATTCATCCGACGTCGCTAAGTTCTACCACGCCAGATGTTGAGTATTTGTTTCTTGGCACTGTTGTATCTTTGTCTTAGCGCCGAGTGTTTCTCAAGTCTTCCCAATACTTTTAATGATCTTCTAATTTCTACTTTATTGTTGTCTTCCGTGTTCATTGTTTCTTAGCGTTGTAGTCGTACTCTGTATCTATCTCTATTGCTTTCTACTATCATTTCAGATGACAAAAAAATTTGTCCAACTGTATTCAGCCTGTTCTGTGTTTTAACTATTCCAGTGTATTTGAGCTCCGAAAATCTGCGGAGGGCATTCGTTATCTCGCCTGTCCTTTCTGTAGCATGAAGAGTCATCACTGATGTTGCTTCCCGGACGTATGAAAATACACTACATGGTTCATGAACCATTCAACCTAGAATGCTTTCTACTGGCATCGTGTGTTGATTTGGGGTTTTCAAACGTCCCGTTATGGCCTCCCAGTAAAAATAAGATCTTAGCAGTAAGCTTGTTTCTTGCGTTGTACGTTTTTTATGGTTGTCATAAGCAATTGTCATCATCAGGAAATGGGAATAAATCATTTTCTTCATATATGACCTTGACCTGTCGTTTGGGCTAGGGAGTCTTGTCTTTGATACCATGTCTACTTCTATAGCCTACATTACTAGTGATTCCCCGTTTGGATTTTCCTTCTGTGCAACTTCGACAGTGTTCATAACACTTTCAATTTATTTTCCTCCAAATGATCCAACTGTCAGTTTTTCTCTGCGGAGTACCTTGCAACCAATTCTTCATGACCGACTGGTTTGTATAAATGGTTTTTGGCTTCCGCTGTCGAATAAAATTCTTGCGCACCCTCCTTTACCTTCACGTTTGTTTATGCTATGGCCATCTGCAAGAGTACACGATGGCGTTCTTCTTGCAGTTTAGACGATGCTAGCAGATTGCACAATTGGTTAACAGCTATATTGTCGTTTCGTTTCTCACGTTTGTCACTTCTTGCTGCCTTCGCTTCCCTCTGTACTGCACATGGAAGTTGCGTGTGTTGCACTGCAATGTTTACAAGACTTTGCATTTTGATTCGGTCTGTTGTACCAAAAGCCCGTTTTTTTCTTTTCTAAGCTTTTTTTGTCGTCGTATTTTAGTAACCTCCTACAGTCTTTAATGCTGTGATCGGTTAGATTACAGAAGCAACATCTATTTGTGACGAATCTCTGAAATGCGGAAGTCTGGCTTGTGAAGTTTCATTTGTTGGTTCATTTTATTTGGGATCTGTCTTTCTCGTCTTCGAAAATTTCTAGTGACTCTCTGCACCTCACTTGTTCTTGCAAAAATGCTATCAATCCTTTTAGTAGATATTTCCTAGCACCGATGTTGCTTTTTCCTTCAAAATTCCTGTTCTCTTTCCCGTGCTTTGCCTTTTCTTCTCGTAAAATTGGTATTCAAATACCAATTCTTGTTGCATGCAACGCCTTAATATCGGCATAAGCATCCTAGCGTACGAACGCACTGCAACTCTAAGCGCGCCCACAGCGTTCGTGTGCACTTGCAGTGCCTGGCAAAGTTTGCGTAAGCCTTTGACATCCTTCGGATTTATAACTGGTTTATTTTGATAAATGCATTCATGTTATTTCTTTCAAAAATTCTTCATTGCCAAACTCCTCTTTCAAAAGCCTAAACGCTATTTGGTAATTAGTATCAGAAAATTGAAGTCCTTTAATAAAAGCTGCTGCCTTTCCATAAAGGACAGAGTTTAAGCAGTGGAACATTTGAGTTTCTGGTAAGTTCTGTGGAAGATGTATTGCGCTTTTGAACTGCGTCCAAAGCCTTTGCCACGTCAGTTTGTTGCCGTAAAACTTGAACATGTCTAATTTTGGCAATTTCACATAACAATGAGTGTTTCAGAAGGACCAGAGAGACCACAGAACCGATACGTCTTTGGTTTATTGGTGACAGAACAAGAATAAAAAAATATATAGTGTGTGCCCTGGCCACTTCTTTTTCGTTTCCGAGCTCCACCTTCAATCTGTTTTCTACACCTTCCTTCCAGCCACATTCAACCGAAGAAACCATCGAGCGAATACAACAGTTGCATCGGCCTCTTGGCTAGTTTTCCTTCATGTGTACGAAGCAAGCATCTTCTCACTAGTCCATCCTTGCCTGGGAAAATCTTTTCACCCTGCAGAGTTCCCACTGTGTTTTTTTTGCTCTTCTCCAAGCAGAACTAAATCTCCTTCTTGTATATTTGTGTGACCCTCTATTTTTCTGCTGGCACACTTAAGCTCCTTCAAGTACTCCTTTTTTCCATCTGGTGCACCATGTTATCATTGCCTGTTTTCTTGCACTCCAGTAATTCAGCAAACTGTATTCTGCGAGTCTGATTTCTTCCTGCTCGTTCATTGCTTGCCTGCTTCCTATAACGTCCACCGGTGTGATGGGTTGTGGCTCGTTTGGATCGTCATACACATAAGTTAAGAGGCCGGTTGTTAGTTACTCCTTCTGCTTTAACAACAATAGTCCGTAAATCTTTTTCATCCAAACTCCGAGCCCCTATACTTTTTGCCATGGACGTCTCAAAGCTTCTGATCAGTCTTTCATAAAATCTTAGCCACCATGGCGCTAACTCTACAACAAACTTCCATTTTATTTTCAGGTTACTAATATACTGTTGCATCTTTTCATTTTCCATCTTTATTACCTCGTTCATTTCTTTCTTAGATTTCTTGAACGCTCTTGCATTATCACAGTAAATAGTTGTACACAATCCTCTTCTAGCTATGAATCTTCGGAATGCTAGTTTATATAAACGCTTCTGATGACATCCTCTAGACCAACTCAAGTTGTATGACCCTTGTTACCGCACACGTAAATATCACAATGTAAAACTTTGTAATTTTGTCGCCTTTCTCTTCTCGAGCATTTAGCGGTCCAGCAAAGTGTATAACAACTGTGTCGAATGACTTCGTCTGCGTTATCGTGTCAGCCGGTAGAGGTGAATATTCTTGTGCAGTCGGTCTAGAAATCAATCTCCTACATCTGCTGCAATTTTCATTACAAATTTCAAAATCTGTCAGGCACGCACAATACAAAACTTTGTTCTTAGTTTTGTCAATGTTGCCGCAACGCCACTGCGCGTTGTCACTTGATGCGTGTTCAGAACTTGGAGTACTGAAAAGTTTCTTTCTCTTGGTGAAACAATAGGATGCTTCTCATCAATGCTCAAATCACTCCACAGAAGCCTCCCTTTTACTCTTAAGACACCTTAATCATCTGCAAAGATGTTCATGCCCTACAGATTCATGTTGTTATATGTTCGTGTCACCGCATTTTGTAACGTTTTCTGCTCCTTCTTTATCAGCACAAACTCTGCCTTGTCCAATTCCTCTCATTTGAGCGAACCTGTTTTACTTTTTTTTCATTGGTTACCTATAAAACGCATCACCCACGTAGTAACTTGTAACGCTTTCTTGTATGATACAAACCTGTTCACAACAATTATCTTTTCCTGACTCCTGGTTGAAGTTAAGCTTACCACGGTCTTCGTTTTTGTTGTCATCACTGTCCGAGTCTTGCGTGATGCCAAAATCAGGCCATTGTTTTTCATTCTTGATCCACGTGGGGCCTTTGCATCAGGATTCACTGTTCAGCAAACATTTCATCTTCAAACCCTTGTCATGAAATCCACAGGATCGTCATCCCTTTTAACATACCCCATTGACTCTCGTTGGACTTGCTCTTGATATCTACTGCGTGGTTGCGAACAGATCTTTCGTCTTGTTTGACTTTATATAGCGTAATACAATTTGAAAGTAAGTCCAGAATATCAAAACTACTTAGTTTCCTGATGAAATTATCAGTTATATGACTGGCCAATCAGACTGATGTTGTGGCAGCACACAACTCCATTCTCTCTAATGTAATCTTTTTGATTGGAGCGACTCTACGTTTCGCAATGATTAAATTGGCTTTATTGCTTCCATCGGAGTATTCTGTTACGATGTCTGGTGCTGCTTCATACGCCATTCGACTTGCAACAGACAAAACGTGTAGAGTCGATACTTTCACCTCAGCTTGCCTGTTGTCATAGCATCTGTTAATGGTGAAGTCTTCTATGTGCTGAACCTCCTCCAACCAGTTCTTCCAAGCTGACCGATGGTGGCTTGGTAACGGGTCGCCCAATTTCAGTTTATCGAAATTTTCGCACCAATATTTTTGCTCTAACTGAAAATGGGGTCATAAATCTTTGTGGGTCGTATAGCCTTGCCGTGGCTTGCGAATCCTGTCTTTTTGAGAGTTGTCTCATGTCCTAGTCATTTCGCCATGTAGTGTCAGGAAAGCTCAGTACGTCGTCTACGAAATTTCATTTCAGTCCCAAACTCTTTATTTGTCCCTCTTTTCTCATCCCTCAATCAAGATCATCTTCTTTTTCATGAACTAATTTTTTTAGATCGGCGTCACTTGAACTGCATTTTCTTAAATTCAATCCCGCGTTACAAAAAGTGTCTCGTGCTTCTTTATATATCTTTGTCGATGTCGAGTATTCGTCAGCTCTTAGTAAAACGTCATCGACGTAAATTCCTTTCCGAAGTTGCGCCACAGCTGCAGGATATTTCTCTTCGAATTTATCCAAATGTCGATGAATTGTGGACGCAAGAAGGAAGCTACTTGGTGTAGTCCCGAAAGTAACCCTCGTCATCTTCCACGTTTTTATCTTCTGGGTTGGCATATCTTCGGTGGCTATTCTTTCCCACCACGTAAATCGTAGTGCGTCTTGGTCATTTTCTTGTATCTTGGTCTGCAAAAATGCTATTTCCACGTCGGCTGACATAACGATCTTGTGATGTCGAAAGCGCATCAGCAAGCTTGTGATGTCGGGGTTTAGGTTTGGCCCATTTTCTAAGTTGTCATTCAAGGATTTGCCTGGATTCTGGCTTGACAATGCTTAAGAGACGATATGTATCTTTGTCGTGGTTTGGTCTTTGTTGATTACCACTTCATGCGGCATGTAGCATACAAATTTGTTCTGTATATTTGATCCGGCATCTTGTTCGACGTTTTCTGCTATTTCTTGCTCGAAGTACTCTCGGATGGCTTTGTTGTAGACTAGGAAATCATCTTTATCCTTGTATACTTTCTTTGTCACCTGGATAAGCCTCTTCTCTGTAATGGTGTTGTTGTCGCCCAATGTTACGCTTTTCTTTCATGGTAGCCGCACTTGGTATCTTTTTGCCTTGAACTCCATTGTTTGTTGGACGTACTCTACAACATCTTCATCGCTCATCTTTGTTGCTAGTTTCTCCTTGATGCCCATGTTTTCCAAGTCCCTAAATCGCTGCAGTCTGTCCACAGTCGTGTCCGACTTGGCACTGACCTTGAGTACCATAACCGTCAATACTTTTATTGGCAAACAATGAAATCCTACAGGACCTTGGACCGTCCATCCCCACATCGTTTCTATTGCCATTACATTTAGATGAATCTCGTGAATGCGATCAAAGACTACGGTTCAGCATCAATCTGCTCATATTAATATCGAAGCTTCAATATTTTTTCTTTCTTTGCCCGTCTTATTACTGTCATCAGCCGAAATAATTCTCAATGATCTTGCTCTTTCGTGTATTATCAACGGTGGTGATAATAAAAACGTCACAGGATTTAACTTTTACCTCCAGCACCTCAATCGTGACTGGCTCCGATGTGTGGTCCTTCCTCACGCTGACCTTTTATGTCTAGACTTTCATGTCTAGACTTTCATGTCTAGTTCCATCTCTCCTGCTCCAAATGGTCCTACGGTGATTCTTTCACATCTTTTACCTTGCACGCTAGTTTTTTCGACAGTCTTTCATGTCTAGACTTTCATGTCTAGTTCCATCTCTCCTCCTCCAAATGGTCCTACGGTGATTCTTTCACATCTTTTACTTTACACGCTAGTTTTTTCGACAGTCTTTTGAGGATGAATATCCTCTGGCTCCCATTGTCCAGCAGTATCCGTGCGTAGCACCCACCGTCTTCTCCTTCTGCTCATGGAAAGGCTGTCTGCAGTAGTATGTACTTGTGTTCATCAGGCTGCTGTGCGTGCATGTTGCAGGACTGTCTAAGCGGTCAGGTTGCGCGCTTATACGTACTTTCTCAGCATCATCACCGCTTTGCTGCTGTGCTGACTTCCCTGCAGGCGTACATGGTTGACACATGAATGTCGCGTGCCTCCCCTTGCATGTTTGCAGCGTAAGTTAGCACGGCATATCTTCGCCATGTGTTGAGGTCAAAGGCATCTGAAGCACCTTCTCTCCCCTTGCCAGATTTTTTTCTTTCGTTGCATAGTCATCTTTCCTCTGCATTCTTCTGTGTAGTGTCCAGTCATCTCACAGAAGATGCATTTTTTATCGAGATGCTTTGAAGAGTAGATGTTCTAGCCGGCCTGATACTGCGTGGTGACTGGGTCAAGTCGTACTTTTTCTCTCAAGTTTTCTCTGCTGCGTATATATATCTTTAAAAATTTCATAATTTCTTTTAAACTGCTCGTGCTGTCTCTTGGCGCTGAGTTTGATTCCGTAGTTACTGGTCTGTTGTCGCCTATCTCTATCTTCTTCATTTTCATTTCAATACTCATATCCACCGGTAGCGCAGATTTTACAACAGAAGCAATAACCGTGATGAACTATTCATTTCAACTCCTGACTACTGCAATGCTCGTGTGTTCACTTGTAACTTTTGGAAGAGTTTCTTCAAGCCTTCTGTATGTTTAGGACTCTTTTCTGCTTTAGGGTATGGTAGCTCTTTTATGTAGGTCTCTCCTAAAATATCTTGTCGTCCGAAGTTTTCTTGGAGAAGAGCGACCGCATGCTCGTAATTCTGATCAGAAAACTACAATCCTTCTATTAGAGATGCAGCCTCCCTGCTCAGAGACGCCAGAAGGTTATTAAATTTTCGATTCTTCCGCATGTTTAATCTGTTATGCACTGATGTCTCGAACTGATGCCAAAACCTTGGCCATGCTGTTTTTTTCCTCATCAAACTTGATCATCTCAAGACGTAGCAGCTTAACAAGCTCTTGCATCTTCGATATTTGGTTTGTACCTTTCACTGAGCTCGCCTATTCTGAGACTATTCTCGTAGTCAGTTGCGTCGCTTGATCTAACTCGCGTAATTGCTCCTCTATTTTTGTCGTTGCGGTGACGATATTCATCTCGTACTGCAAAACTCCTTCAAATTTTCCCTCTGCGTCTGCTTCTTTGATCAGCGGTTCAATCTGTTCGTTAACTTGTCCTGACGTCTGTGACACCCTCTTCATCTGGCTTAGAAGCGTCATAGGTTGCGCTCGATCGGCGTCTTCTTCTAACTTCTTGTCAATTTCGCTCGTAAGCGTTGTCATATTTGCTCGAAGTGTCTTCCGCTTCTTCGAAAGGACCTTTTTATTTATGCTTACAACGTGTTAAAAGAGCTCTTGTCTGTGTCTGTGCGTCACCAACAGTCATCGGTCGTTGTCCTTCCCTCGACAGTTTGTCGTTGAGCGAGACGCCGCCGCTCCGTTCTTTAACCCGTGTTTGCGAATTGGGTTGAAGTCTTTGCGTCTGATGGATCCACAACACCTAACTTAACACTTAACATCAAAGGTGGATCCACAACACATAACAAAACTGCCACATTTGCCTAAAGCCATATAGTGAGTGTTGCCAGGTTCTGAGCTATGCAATGAAGTTCTAACGATTGCACCAATCTGGTGTGTTCTCATGGTAATGAAAGGGGCGAAAGATGGACGCTCATCTCTCATAGAGGCAGGAACGTATCCAGTTTGAATTTTGAGCACTTTATGTGGTGCTTTTTCTGACAGCACATAAATTGTTTTATCAAATGTATAGGTGCACAACATTACCTTCCTGCCTGCCAATTGAGCTCCGACACATCCTATACAAGGTATTTCACAAATCTACTCAATTTGGCACAAAAACAAATATGGACCCTGCCTTAAATTCTTCACGAGAGCAGGTTACCCGAAAATGCCTAATAGGTATAGGAATTCTATAGCTTTAAGAAGCTTACAATGCTGGCCAAAAGCTAGATCGCCTTTAATATCTGTTCAGAATAAGCTTCAACATTGTTCTATGCTGCCAACTTCACAGGCGCACTTTTTCAAGCGGCCTAAAGGAAAATAAATTTTCATCGTAGGACATATAATTTTTGAAATGCTTGTGTATGAAAAAAAAACGTGCTTTGTCGAGAAAACCTTTCGCCATGACACTCTGATACGAAGAACACTTACAAATTTGCTTTAAAATTGTGGTGTACATGTTGATAAGTTTGTACTTCTTGGTGAATATTGCGGTGAAGAATCCCCAAATTTTGTTGTTGCTCTACGAACAATACACGAGTGATTACTAAGGGTAGGTTTTTATTTTTTATGGGTACAAATGAAGTTCTTTTTGAATCACTGTCATTTCTCCCGCACCCACGTTTTGTCCCATATTTCATGCATGGTATAATCTTTTTATTGCGTTATGTCAGCAACGCAACACTGTTAATATATTATTTTTGTTTAAAACAGGAAGAAATGCAATAGGCAAGTCGACACACTTGTATAGTGCAAAAAAACGAGGGCATAACAAAAGTATAAATATTTACGGTGATTTCAACTAAATATCATTAGCGAAAACACTGCAAACAAATACGCATGATAACAACCAATACACCTTAGCACAAACACCTTCTTTAATGACAGTCATATAGGCAATTTGTTTTTTGTGAATGTCACAGAAGGCATGCATGCGTAGAGTTCACCCAGCAGAAGTATTTCATTTACATATATATAATTTCGCATGTGAGCTGGTAACTATGTTTAGCGACAACGGGACACTTTTTAAACTCTGGTGTAAAATCACAATCCGTGCAGTGAATGGCCAGATAGCCTCGACCAGCTGCGAATTGCTTCTGTAAATCAGAGGAACGAAATCTCGGGGCTAATGTAATGCGATTGCTGCATGGCTCCTCCATAAGCATACATTTTATTGCGCTCACTAAAAAACGTATGGTTTGGGATTCTGTGCTGTAGTGTGCTTGATTGATGTGTGAAGTTTAACGTCACAAAACCACCATGCGATTATGTGAGACGCCGTAGTGGAGGACTCCAGAAATTTAGACCACCGGGGGTGCTTTACCATGCACCCAAATCTGAGCACATGGGCCTACAGCATTTTCGCCTCCATTGAAAATGCAGCCACCACAGCTGGGACTTACAGGGTAGCCAGCCGGTCTGAGAACTGGCTAACCTCCCTGTCCTTCCTCATTTATTCCTCCTCCACAGCTGGGACTCGATCTCACGACCTCGGGTCAGCAGCCGAGTACCTTAGTAACAAGACCACCACGGCGAGGCTGTGCTGAAGAGCACTGTGGTTGTACTCCGTGTATGTGTTTTTAAACTTTTCCCAATAAAATACAAGTTAGCTCAGCGAGCACGTTGCATTCTTCTTTTAACCAACTCGTTTTTTATTCTGGGCAAACATGATGATTCTAAATCACCTAGTAGTCCAAACCACCAATAATAATTGGTCAGTCTGCCTTTATTGCGATAGCCACTGTATGAACACTTTAGGGAAGAGGGTGCCTTCTTGATAGACGTCATGTTCTCCATCAAAAGTGAATCGATGACATCACCCTGATCATCTATTGTTGCACGCAACTGCTGTCGATGAACGCGGCTCAAGTAAAGATAGAACATCCGACCATTTCCGTGCAGGACAACGCTCATGCGATTACAAGACCTCTTGCGTTGGGGGACAATGTAATACCTAAAGCAGAGTGAATACGTCCTGCTCCAGCAGAAGGAATTCTCTCTACACTCAAGAGAGAACCACCCCACTCGGATATAACCTTAAAAGGTGCACTCGCTGGCTGGATTCCGTGCCGACCGGTTGTGCCCTCGCGACCTCCCACGTCAGCGTAGCTCTGGCCGACTGGGCTCTCCCTACGTCATTTCCCGACTCCGACCTCCGACGACAGTGTAGCGCTGACCGAGTGGACTTAGTCTACGCCATCTTCTGACGCCGACAAGAGCTATCGCAAGTAGTGCCCCGTTCTCAAACTCCTGTGACCGTGTTTTCATCTTTCCTATCTCTCCTATCCCCTCGATATGTCATCACTCTCCCGCTTACCTCAACTCTCTTTCTCTCTCTCTAAACCTTTATTCCTATCCTTCTAAGCCCTCCTCACCCCCATCCCTTGTGAGCTACTGCTGAGGTGTCGCACCCTGATGGAGACAAATGTGTGGCTCACTTTTCTTTCCTTTTCCTTCTTCTAAGCATAAACACTTCCCCCCTTAAATGGTGAAGCAGCGTGTTTGTCGTAGGAACTATGTACACCGACTTGCAAGGCGTGGTGCCTGCCGCCATGCGAACCATATAACAATATAGAAGGTCAGTAGAAAGATTATGCTTTTCTACGCGCTTCACTCACGCTTATTATGTCTTGCGTACGTTATGAGTTTGTGCCTGTCTGTCTTCCCGTCTTTCGTTTTCAATACAAAAGTGTTTGTCAAAGTGCGAAAAAATTCAGGGCATTTCGGTGTTGAGAACCCAGCTCTCCCCAGTCGGCCCCCGAGATGCACCAGCAGCGGTGGTATAGCTAAGTTGGAAGAAGTAACGTACTACTGCAATTCAAACAAAGGTATTTGACTTGCTGGTCACTTAAAGAGGTAGTAAAAGGATGGTGAAGTTTCAATAAAGTTGAAGAAAAAGTTTTATTCAAAGACTGCCCAGGATAACACACATAGTTAAGGACATATAAGTTACAAAAAAGCACTTAGAAAATGAACCGTCTCCTGTAGGACAAACAAGCCTATAGGATGCGGCAGAGCCGACAGTGCCTAACACCTTAAGCCCGATTCAGAAGAACGCTTGGCGAAATTCCCGGGCCTCTTCTTATACCCTCGGTGCTCTGTTCTTGCACATCGCTTGGTGAATGGTCACCTGTTTGTGTTCTGATAGGACCGTACACTTGGTCAATCAAAAAGCCGCCACGAGGACGCCACCTTTGTGCACGTGCGGGGGCTTATGCCCTCACCACGAATAAACAACAACCTACAAATATAAAAAAAACTAATCAAGGTCATAGAAGCAAGGGCAAGCTTAGCGGGCGCAGACTTATCTAAACATACACCTACGTGTGAGATTTCTGGCCATAATCAAGTTTTTCTGGTTGCACGTTAACTTATTGACGGCGGGACAGTAATTTCTGGTGCGATAAAAAAAGAACCGCTGGCTCTCCGCTCGTGGTTATACTTACGAGCTCATTTGAAAGGATCAGCGCAGAAATAATTGTTAGACATGCCAGTGCTCCAGCGTTCGTCAAAGGCGCCGACCATGCGCCCGTTCACTATGACGTCAGCCACGCTTTTACGTGTCCCAAGCCTGCTCGCATCCGAGAACTTCCTGAAGCAAGCCGGACCGTGACGATAGAATGACGGCGATCACACCATGACGCAAAACGCGCTGACTTAACTCGGCAGCGAATTTTGGGAGCGTAAACGGTACACGGTCGCGCCGTCAGCCGAACCGATACGTGGGGTCGTACTGCCTCGCTCACTCCAGAAAGAGACCCACTCAAGCGCCGGCCGCAAGGGCCTTGAGGAGGTCGGAGAGAAGGGGGGGTGCCGCCACAGCGATGTTTGCAATACTATCCATTATACACCCACGTTAAGTTGGTTCCTTTGTCGTAGGTTAACAGAAACTAGAAGCACTAGGTAGTTTCAAGTGCCACAGCTCTTTGCGGGGTGCTGGGCGGGCACCCAGGGTGTGTGCAGTAAGGACTGATCTGGTCGGACGCTAGCTTAATGCGGTCAAAGCAATGCTACGCGCCGAAGCAAATGTAGTGCAACGGCTGGCATGACTACCGAAGCTTACCGCGTAATGTAAATACATGTAACGGAAAAATTGCCGCGAAATCACTTCTCACCGCGGTCCTATACCCCCCAATAAATACTTCGGAAGAAGTTGTTTACAGTGTTACCGAAGTAAGACCACCAAAAAGCGGACCGCGCTCAACCAGTTGGTTTAAGGCATTGTTAACGGCCATAGCTAAACTGCCCAGCTGGATTGTCCTCCCGACTGCGTTGTGGTCGCACCACTCCCTGCTGGCATCAGCGTGCGCAAATGCTACTGTGAAACGGAAGCGCTAGAAATGTCCCAGTTTCTTTTTTTATCGGTGCTTAAAAGCAAAGAAAACAACAAAATAAACAAACCTACAGCGCCAGCTGATGTGTTAAAAGTGATTAGTGAGCAGATTTCCTTTTCTAATTACAGCAAACTATGCAGATGCATCATGCAGATGTAGTGCAGTATGTAGCAGACCGGAACAAACATGTCAAAGTTTCTCACTCCGCGCACCTGCATGCTCGCCAAACGCTTACAATGCATGCGACAGCTGTTATCATTTAGACATAAGAATACCAAAATTCATGGCGCCGGCAATTGCTTGAGCGCAATGTGAGCATTTTGAGAAACATGTCACATTCCAACCCGTGTCACAGTATAATAGGGTGCTGTTGCCCCTTACAACATACCAAAAAAGCGCAAAAAACATCGGGCCCAAGAAGCAAACAATTACAACTAGCAGTTTTCGCGAATACACTTATTGTATACACTGTTGTATGCCGTCTGATACTTTTATCACCATTCGCGAGGTGTTCTTGCAGACTCTTCACAATATATACATCAAAGTCAGTCACAAAACACACAACATTAGTTCATAATAGGTGTGCACTGTAGTTACAGTCACTGCGCTCACTGCAATAACTCTTACACAAGAGAATTGCTTCTCCTCCCTTTACCTCAGTCTGGTCGCGCTCGAGCCCCAACATGCAAAACTGGTTTCTGAGGCCGTAAGGATGTAATGGCGTGAAATCTGACAATAAATTTCTCATGTCGTCACCCACTTTCCGCCATTGAAATGACCTCTGGTGTTGAATACATTCATTGGCCCCCCGGTTCAAACGTGCGTATGCATAGTTGAACGAAAATAATGTGACCGCAGGTCACATTCGCGTGAGCACCCGTCAACCGCCTAGGGCAGTCTCTCGGAGCGTATGTATCCACAACTGACTGTCTACCTGCAGTAACGCCATCGCTGCCATCAACGTCGTAAGGCAGTGCTTTTAGCCTATAACCTCCATCGAAAGCTACAGCTGCTGCTTCGGCGATCCGCAGCCAGCCTTCTTTGTGTTCGGTGAACCTGCACTCTACAGGATTCAAAACCAGCTGGCCACCTCAAAAATTCTCACTTTCGCTGCGCGGATTATCCTTCCGGCAATGCACCTGTGAACCCCTGTGAGGAGATGCCATTGAAATATTATTTTTGGCGACCATGTCCACTGCCAAAGATTCTTTACTACCACCGTCAAGATGCCATTCCTCTTGGCGCAGTAATCGCTCCTTCGGTGAGTCGAAACAATCACCTAAAACGGGTTCAAGTACCGCGATCTCCACGCTGAGTGACTCAACCAATTGAGTCGCGGTATCATGACCAAACAAACGCGTAGTTTCCTGACCGGCATCTCGCGATGATGCCGTGGGGTTTAATCGAACTACCTCAGAGCTCAGTGATGACGTGGCTGTCTCCAGCCCGCCGCCGCAAGGGCCATTGTGCACAGGGCAGACGAGTAGCCCTACGCCCTGCAATTTAGTTCAAAATTCTGCATCCTGAGGTTGCCTGAGAGAGTCAGTATCACACTGAAAACCCATATTCATTCGTAGATCCTTCTGAGCAACGTTGTTAACCTCCTCAACCTGTGTTTTCGCTACACCAACCTGTGCCATTGTCACGAGTTTCAACTCGATGCCTTTTATATTTGCCTCATTCAGCTCTACTTCAAGCAAACTGTGGCGTTGTTCTGCCAACTAGAGATTAAGTTCATTTTTCCAAGTGGGTCAATAATTCATTAACGCTACATCGAAAATCACAGGCGTTAAATACGAGAAAGTGGAAAACGAGTCGCTTGCTGCCATGACAAGCGATAATATTTCTCGCACTGCTACGAGCGTTCTGCGGAGCTCTTCTGCCAACTTCCGATTGAGCTCCTTCAATCATAGGGGACAATTACGCGTTAGCTCTGCGTCGGCCATCCTCGCCATTAAATACAGCGAAGTGACATAGCAGTGAATTCCTACTATAACAAACGACATTCCCCTCGGCTCAAACGTGAACACATGTGGGAGTGAGAGAAAAAGACGCCGAAGCAACTCACTCTGTTTTCTGCTGACGCCCGCGTCCAATGACCGTAATTCGACAATGCTGGATGACGGGTGGGGTCGTGGGTCAGTGGTGGTGACTCGTTGAGGGCTACCTTGAACCAGTCGTCTCCCAGGAAGACAGAGTTCTCTGCAGCGTTCAGCTGCCACAGCTGCTTGCTGCAGTGTCTGTCGGTATAGTGTCAAGCCGTTATCGGTTGCTTCATCTGCACCTTCTTCTTCTGTAGGTTCCCCCGACTTCTTCCACTCTTCCTTAACAGAAGCCAATCCTGTCCGACTGTACCAGAAAAGTTCAGGTTCTTTAAATGTTGGGAAACAAACTCTCCCCAATTGGTGCCCGAGATGCACCACTCGAAGTGGTATAGCCAAGTGGGAGGAAGTAACGTACTGCCACTACTCAAATAGCGGCGATCGACTTGTTGGTCGCTTGAAGAGGAAGTAAACGCTTGTGTATTTTGTACAGTCTGTAAAAACAAGTTTTTCTCAGTCCTATAAAAACTACTATAGCGCTTACTTCCTCTTCAAACAACCAGCAAGTCAATCGCCGTTATTTGCAGAGCAATAGCACGTTACTTCCTCCCACTTTGCTATACCACCTCAAGTGGTGCGTCTTAGGTACCGAGTGAGAAGAGCTCGTTTTCCAACATTGAAACAACCTGATTTCTACTGGCGCACCACGGTCCTACAATGCGTATACGTAGATGTTCTCCAGCGTCTTCACTAGCTCGCGCGCCCGCTTATCTCGGGATTCGAGCGTTTTGTACCTTCGTGCTTACTGTGTAAGTTTTCTTTGAAGTTACAGTGGTTACAAAAAGCACGAAGTTGCTTACCGCGGTCCTACAATGCGTATACGCAGATGTTCTCCAGCGTGTTCACTAGCTTGCGCACCCGCTTATCTCAGGATTCGAGCGTTTTGTACCTTTGTGCTTACTGTGCAAGTTTTCTTTGAAGTTACAGTGGTTGCAAAAAGCACGAAGGTTACTTTGCTCATTGCCGCGGCCGCATTTACGAACAAAACGCGCTGCTCACACAAGAAATAAGAATTGTGAGTGTTGCTTGCGCTCGTCTTGTGTATACTGGTGGGTTCATTCCGCATGTTATTCTTTCTATTTGAGCAGCGTGCTTTAGGCTCAAAGCTGTGACAGTCGTCTGTCAGCGCTCGTCCGTTGAGCGTACGCACAGTTCGTGCACCCTCTCTGTTTGATTAGCGTGCTGCAAGCTTCGAGCTGCTTGCCGTTCTTCACGCGACTTCGCAATTTGTTGCGGTAACATTTGTTGTTTCACGGGGAAACACAGCGGGCAATAGGCGCTGAACTACCTCTGTGACGACGCCTTTCATTTTCGTGTTAACCAATGTTCAAAAGAGGGATCAGCCAAGATTTTTTGTCTATTGTGTATGGCCAGAAATGTATTCAATAACGCGCTCAAATGAACTAGGCCCGCTTTCTAAACTAATGCAATACACGTGTTACGTGTTCATGTGAGTGTTTGAACGCAAATAGGTTGTTCTATATAAATATTCATAATCAATATTCAATGGTTTCAAAACGATACCTTCAAACGCGCACGCTATGGTTCATATCAAAAACTCTTTTATGCGTAGGTAAAGAAGTTACGTTTCATTAAATCGCATGACCAATTTTCAAAGCCTAAGGCAATCGCTACAAAACATGTAGTGCGTAGCTGCAAAGTGACGGATGGCCACTTGTCACTCTTCATCACTTAGAACAAATTTAGCACAGGCACGAGGCAATCATACGCCACCAGGCAATTATGACACGAGGTCATCAGAGTCTGCAAATACAAGCACAATTCATTTGAATCGCATCAAAGCCGAAAGTCGTCATGCATCGTGCAGATCATAAAAGAATTTATGACCGCTTCACACAAAGAGTGACATGGCATTTTCATCTGACATATCTATTACTGCCATGTAGGGCAGAAAATTTCCACGTGATAGTGACCGTGGCTGCTCCTTTGATCAAGCTTCAGAATAAAGTTCGCAGCTTTTTTTACTTTCAGGCGCACGCCAATGTCTCCGTTAACGTCATGCGTACCATACAGCGCTGCCGTATTGCTTTAAATTTCATCTGGTGCTGATTTGGGGTTGTTTATATGCAATCGCGCGCTATTTTATGTTTTGTTGCAGTTTAGATTAAAAAGCAGCGCATTTTTGTGTAGTAAAGTTATTAAGCGTGCTTGCTTTTTTTGAAGTCCACACATTTTGCGGCTCAAAAGAGAAAGAGAAAACACTTACACGCATAATGCTTTTCTCTCTATTCCTACCTGTATAAAACTTTGCGGCAGATTAAATACAATCACACACGAATTGGCCCAGAAAGATGCTGACTGGGAAGATAATGTATGAATGTATAGTCAGAACATTCAAACGACAACACTTTTGCTTCATACGAGAGCCCCGCCGTCGAGTTGTATACAATATCTCATGTACACAAGCCTTTCATGCCGGCCATAGTAACCGGTAGCTTAGACTAGAGTAAAACACCCCCTTAATGTTACATCCCAAGCAAAATATCCACTCACAATATGGCTCATGACCAATGATGGATCAGAAGCAGGACTATTGTGTTTAGCATTTTATTGTGATGTGCACAGACTTTTTAACTAACAGTAATTGTAGCTTTCTCGCGATGCAGCCTTCACCACTGATGGCAAAAGTCACTTACTGCAAGCAGCACTTTCAAGTGCTTTTACGTGTGCGACGATGTAGAAGATGTGTGCTTAGCTCTCTTGATACAGACTCACATAACAGACCAGCCTCAACGCGTATAACTAGAAGTACGTTTCCACTTGAAGCACCACAGCTGCCACCTTTAGCAGGGTGATTGTGCTACATAAAGAATTGCTCTTGCGAATTTCGAAAATCGCGTATTACATGAATACTGTCCGCACATTCCTTATTTTGTCATCAACGTTGGTGCTGTGATCCTGTTTTGTATATGTATAATATATATGTATAATATAATATATATATGTGTATATGTAAAGCTCACAAAGAAAGGTAGTCACAAAAAAGATCCCCTCCAAGGCACTCCGTACAGAGGGTGGACCAGTGAAGCGCAAACCTGTGGCGAAGGTGGTTGCAGACGTTGCAGCCTTAGCCCATGTGCCGCTCGAGAAAACCCCATGGAAAGCTTCCATTGGCCTGGTGAACGTGGTCCCGTCATTGACGTGTTGGAGCTGCTCTGCCTGCAACGTTGCTTCCTCGGCTTGCCTTTGTTGCTTATTTAGGTTCCATAGGCTGCCGTGTCTTCGGTGCGCAGTTGCTGTAGCGCTTCGCCACGCTGGTCTTTTTTCGTGGCCGGAGTCTTCTGTCGGAATGGCAATTCCCGACTATCTATCGATCATGTTACTGGTAAGTTGCATGCTGTTCAAGCTAGCGCATGATCTATGTCCTCCCCATACGTAAGTGGTAAAGTTAAGCTGTGCCCGGGCGTCACTTGCAGCCCCAATAGCACGCGTGCTTGGGTTCGGTGCAGAGACTAGCGTCACGAACGACGTCTCCGTTGGCACGTACTTCAGAGTGCAACGTAGAGAACAAAGTCACTGACGTTGTATTCTATAGGAACTGTTTTTGTATCTAGCGGCGAATGGTTTTAAATTGCAAGTTGTATATGGCTAGAACAAATGAAAAACGGTTCAGTATCAGTGTCATGAGTGCTCTCTAATTGATGTGCTATCAGTTACGACATTCTCAGAGCATGCACTCCTTGGGCTGCATTAGTAGTGAAGTCGTCGATCCCGCGACAGACGCGGCGCGTACAACGCACACCTGTTTCCACAGAAAGCTTCGACAAGGGTAAACTTTAGAGAGCCCTTCAAGAGCGCCGACAGAGAAAACGTGAGAGAGCTCGCTTTCGCTGGCACAGTACTGCAGTCTAGGCACAAAAACAGGCCCGATAGGCTGAGTGCCAGCAGTAACTGCGTATAGATAATTTATCAGGCAGCCTTATAAGTTGTGCTATATCGCAAACGGGATTGCTGAAATCAAGCGTGGTGACGGGCGAATCGTGCAAACCACGCCGCCGGATTAACTTGCGATGTCAATCTTTGCAACAACGCCGCGCCGAACAAGAGGCTTTGCAGACACAGCAGCGTCAGCGTGATCACTGAGGGAGGGCGATCACCAGGGCGAACGCCTGCTTTGAAGAAGAGGTTATCCAGTGACACTTTTGCTTCGACTGCGACGAATAAGGTTAAAAAACAACCACCGTGAATGGCGCATTGCGAAACACATTTATTTGCTCATTACACTTATCCGTGACCGTGATCATGCCGAGCGCAATGTTTGGCCTGTGAACCGTTTTTATACTCATAGATTATGTTGGCAGCTTATTTACGATCAAAATCTTCGTGAACGCGACTTGTATTATATAACGCCACATTTCAGTCACCATGATAATAGGATTCCTGAAAAAATTATATTGGCACTATGTGGTTTTCGAAACTACTCTTGCGTAAAGGGACTTCATCGGGCAATGTATTTCATCTTCTGTTTACTGTCATTTGACGCCTACGTCTCAAGACCCAAGCGATAACACCTGTTATGTCTTACCTGTTATGTATGATCAGCTATGACCTGTTATGAACCACAAAACAGCAATTTTCTCGCTAGAGTTGCAACTATTAATGGCGATGTTGATGTGCAGAAACGTGCTCAAAGCGTTGGCAGGAGAAGTTAGATAGGAGATTTGCCTTATCTGACTTGGATCAGCTTCTGTTTAGGCTTGCGTTTACAATGCTTGTACACTTGCTGCACCTTAATTGCATTTAAGGTGTTCCCAATAAACATTCATAAAACGTTGTGTTAAACTAGAGTAAGTTTACAACAATCACAACATACTGTTGTGGTAAACAGAAAGGGGAAGTTCACTCAGAGTGGAGGAAGACGACGGGACGTATCTACGCCTGGAAAATATCTACGATCACTGTGAATACACCAGCTCTGCAACTTTGTGTCTGATTTCTTCCTGTAACAATCGGTAGAAGGGCTGTGATACCTGATATAACTTCGCAGTGGACGTCATCTGACTGCCGTCACAAAGGCAAACAGGCAGCCAATATCTGATTCAGCAACGATGTCAAACCAAGCGTCAATGACCATGGCAGTGGCCTTCCTGACTCATCTACGGGACTATGGGCCCTTTTGTAGCACGGATAAGACTGACTTCGAGGAGTGGCTTGAACTGTACGAGAGAGCGAGTGACAGTAACCGATAAGAATCGTCTCTAATGCTAGCGAACCTCCTCTTCAATCCTAAAGAAACTGCGTGGCAATGGTACGAGACAATGGAGGCTGGCCTCATGAGCTGGGATGTCTGTAAACAGAAAATGCGAGTTCTGTTCAGCAGACTGGTCTGTCATGAGCTGGTTGCAAAAAAAAACTTACGGATCGTGCTCAAACACCAACAGAGTCGTATGTCGTCTACATACAAGAAGTGCTATCTCTCTGTCGTACATCTGTCGAGAGCACTACCGAAGCTTACAGTACTGGTTGGCACATTTTGAAAGGTATGACCGATGATGCCTTCAACCTCCTGATGTGCAGTAATTTTACAACGGTGGATGAAATCTTCAAAGAGTTTTGGTGTTTCAAAATGGTAAAAGGCCGCCAAGTTGCTCAAACGTGCGACAGATTGCCAAATACCACCGCAACCTCGTCATGTGAAGATACGGCTAGGCCTATCCGACCCACAGCAACTGAAAACATCACGCCCCTTATCCACTGTGAGCTTGAGGCCATGTCTCCAGTTCCACTCATTCGTTCTGACTTCAGGGATAACATGCCATCAATATCCCTCATTCGAATGGTCGTTCGTCAAGCAATCGCAAGTTTGGGTATGCCGTCACTCTGCTCGGGCCAGCAAACTAACACTTGCCAGGCCCCCTCAGCCCCTTGCGGCCAGACGGAGAACTACCTTCTGTCCCACCGCAATCCAGCCGAGTGGCGCACCATAGACAATCGTCCAATCTGCTTCAATTGTTCTCATAATGGACACATTGCCCATCACTGCCGCAGTCGCTTTACGTTACCTCCCCGGTGGTCGTCTCCGAGTGACAACCAACAAGTGCCGAATGGTCCTTTTTTCTCGCCCTAAACACCAAACCAGAGCACCAACACCGACAATTATCAGACAAGATCTAGCCGCTCCCCGTCTCCGCAAGGTCATCGGACACGTTCACCACTCTTCGTACCCACCGACAACCGGCTGCTTCCCTTCAGAAAACTAGGCAGTGCAGCCCCCAAAGGTGACGCTGCAATTTTGACCTGTCTTTCAAACCCTCTATCGACTCTGCCTACATGTGGAAACCTACTGGACGTCAAAGTTGATGGTGTTCGTGTTTGATCTCTGGGGGACACAAGGGCGCAGTTATCGTTTGTGAGCGCTACTCTTCGCCGAAGGCTCCGAAAGGTCCGCGCACCTGCCGCAACGAGTACAGTACGAGTCACTGATGGTAGCACTGCACCTGTCGCCACATTGTGTACAGCCTGTGTCACCATCACCAACTGCTATGCTTCTATCGTTTTGTCTCATGAATGTAACTGCAAACAACATAAAAGGCAATCCTGTGACTGTAGCCCAGAACCGAAGCACCAATAGATAGTATACTCTCTATGGTGAATGGCAGCTGAATGTTAGCGAATGGGATGACAAGAAGAGCTTTTCTTAAAACTCTGTAACGGTGACTTGGCAAAAAATAGTGCTCTATTGGTTCCAGAGTTGTACAAAAGCTGCACAGAAATATATTGCCAGACCAGCCCTGTGTGAGTATAGATTTAAAGGGGCACACAAAATTGTAGTTTTGTTAGCACGACTTCCAGTTGTCTAGTATGAAAGCAGTCGATTTTTCATATTTCAAATGGCAAAATTCAGTGCATGATGTTACTGATTCCATGGCATCAACCCTGAGTGAGAATTTTCGATCTCTTATCACCGTTATACTTGCCAGCACCGGAAGGACACAAAATATTGGGCCATTTAATGCCAATCGAGCTAACGAGTCCTTCATTTCATTCAATTAGAACCCGCAATGTCTAGGTACCCATAATAATTTTTAGACCGTCAGCTGTGTTAGTTAGTGTAATAAGTATCCTTAAGGCATCTGATTTAGATGAAGCTGTCAGTGGCGTACATACGGACAGGCAGTCTGTAGTTATTATAACAGTTAGCAGTGTGGGTGTTCAAAGTTAGTTTTCTCAGTGCTAGAACAATTGCCAGAAGTTAAGCTTGAAAAATAGGTTTGAAGTCTAGTAGTCTTACTGAAAACGACCAGTGAAGTGAAGAAGAGTGAATACCTACTCCTGCCTTTTCGTCTATTACTCAAGCATCCGTGGCTATTACATTATTTGCTTCCACGTGTGCAAGGTAAACTTTCAAGCGGCTATTTAGGACCCTGTACAAATGAAATAGGGCTCATATAAAAATATCATCATATTATATGATAACAATTTCATTTGGCACGTGTGATGCCAGTATATCTAGAATTTTCACGTTTATCCTGTCCAGCTGCTTCTGAGCAAAATTAATTTGTGGTGTATGACAACGTGGTGAATGAGTAATAAAAAGAATGTCCATTGCTTTGTCCTTGTCGACTGTGGACAACTTTTTTAAGACGACTGCCCTGACCTTCCTGGGGAACACACAACAGCTCTTTATTACTCTCTGTCTTCTTATCGGGATATCTTTGAATTGAGCGAGCGGCCTCTGGGACAGATGTCTCTTGTCACCCATTGAATCATTACTGGTGGCGCGGGCACCATTCCTAGGAGGCCAGATCACGTCTTCGCTGCAGAAAGGACCACCATACAAAAAGAGGTCGACAAGATAATTGACAAGCATATTGTTGTACCATCGAGTAGCCCTTGGGCATCCCAAGGGGTTTTGTTAATGAAAAAAGACGACTCGTGGCGATTCTGCCTAAATTACCGTCACCTGAACCAGATAACCAAAAATATGTGTACCCACTGTCTCAAAAAGCAGACACTCTTTACTGCCTTCATGGATCGAACTATTTCAGGGGCGAAGCTCCTTATGGTGTGGCTTGTGCGTCCCTCGTAGTACGTAACCACCAGTGGCACATACCCGAAATAGCGGTCCTTACAATGTCTGCTGGATGGGGGCACTTGTATATGATGAATAGATGATGAAAAGATGTGAGATGGCTGTGCTTGGAGTTTTCTTTAGACATATGGACGGACGAACGGACGGACACACGCACAGACGGACAGACAGAGGGGCGCACGGAAGGATGGACAGAGAGAGGGATGGCCGCAAAAAGAGATGGACGAACCGACAGACGAATGAACAAACGGACGGATGCGCCAAGGATCACACAGATAGGCGGACGCAAGAACAAATGGACTGACAGACTGACGAACGCTGCGCCCCACCAATCATCATTCACTCCGTGGATATTCTGTGATTTTTTTTTCTTCAATCGATCTCCGGTAAATCTTTTGGCAGATCAGCGTTGATGAGACGAACCGCGAAAAAACCGTCTTCGTAACGCCAGCTAGCATATACCAGTTCAAAGTCATCCCTTTTTGACTGTGCAATGCACCAGCAAGATTCGAGTGCATGGCGGACTCCCTCTTGCGTGACTTAAAGTGGTCAACATACCTCTGTTACCTAGACGACGTGATCGTCTTTTCGGAGACATTTAAGGTCACCAGCAGCGCCGCAGAACTATCCTCTAATTGTTTCGCTCTGCTGGCCTTCAGCTCAATTCTTCTAAGTGCCACTTCGGTCACCGTGAATTTACCGTTCTTGGACATCTCGTGAACACAGCAGGAATCCAACATGACTCAAAAATGTTTACGCTGTGCGAAATTTTCTTATTCCTTCATCAACAAGAGATGTCTGCCGTTTTATGGATTTATGCTCAGAGTTGCGTCGCTTTGTAAAGAAACTTGCCGACATCGCTCGTCCTCTAATCAACCTCCTTAAAAAGAATCCCTCTTTCTTCTCGGGAGCGCATAAATAGCGAGCATTTTCTACCCTTATTGAGCGGCTTACAAGTTCTCCGATTTTCTCGCACTTCGCTCCTTCCTCACCCTCTGAAGTTCACACAGACGCGAGCGGTTACGGTATCGGCGCTGTTCTCTCTCAGCATCAACAGGGCCACGACCATCTCGCTGCCAATGTGTGTCACCTTCTCTCCACGCCCGAACGCAATTGCTTATTAACTGAGCGAGAATTCCTTGCACTCGTTTAGGCTGCCGCAAAACTTCGACCGTAGTTGTTTTGTCGTATTGTCCGTGTCGTCACGGATCACCACGCTCTCTGTTGGCTCTCCTCTTTGAACGACCCAAGTGGCCAACTTGGGCGTAGGGCATTACGTGTAAAAGGGTATCCCTTCACGACAGTGCACAAAGCTTGACGCATCCACAACAATGTTGACTGCCTTTCTCGCAATCCTGTCGATCACCAGGATGACTATGATAGTGTCATGGATATCTGTACAATTTCAACATCCGGCTTTCTCCACATTGGCAGCAAGCCATGACCAGACACTGTACTTCAAAACCTTATGGACCGCCTAAGCTACGCGCCCACCGGCCAGTGTCTCCGGATCTTCACATTGTGTGACGGCATTTTGTACCGCTGCAACATTCAGTCTTATGGTCCTTGGTTCTTACTAGTCATTCCCAAGCGCCTGCAGCCCGCCATGCTCAAGAAATTTCACCGCGCTCCTACCGCTGGACATAAGGGTGTCACTTGGATTTACGACCGCGTAAGGCGCCGCATCTTCTGCCCTGGCCTATATCACTCTGTGCACTGCTATCTCGCTTCTTGTGACCTGTGTCAGCGGCGGAAAACGCCTGTTTTGCCTCCTGCTCATTTGATTCAGCCAATTGAGGTCCTAGCAGAACCAGTTTTTTTGTGTAAGCCTCGACCTACTTGGACCATTCTCTATTTATACTTAAGGGAAATAGTTTATTGTCGTTGCGAGAAATTATGCCACAAGATACGCCATTGCACGCGCGATACCAAATCTGAACTGCGACTCAGCCTTGTTTGAACATAGCCATGCTGAAATTTTTTAAAATGAATACATCTTGAAAAACTCATCTTTTACATACATGTTTTACATCTATCCATTGTTTATTCTTCATTTACAAGTACCGCCATCCAGCCAACATTCTAAAGAACGCTCTCTAGGGTATGTCAGTCCATCGGTCTGTCTACCTGTTGAACACTCTTAGTACCACTATCTCACATTTTTCACATGTATTATTCATGTAAAAGTACCGCTATCCAGCGGAAATTCCAAGGACCACTCTTTCTGGTATGTGCCACTCGTGGTTACATAAGACAATGGGACGCACATGCAATGCTATAAGGAGCTTCACCCCTGAAAATAATTGAATGTTGTGAATATAAATAAGGCAAAACACTACTTGCGCACTTTTTCAGTAACACAAATGTATTCACTGAAGCTAAATGATTGCTTTTTTGGTTCTAACTAACAGACAGTGAGTCATAAAGCTCGTAGAATCAAGATGAATCTTGGGCTAAACGGCTATCGCAACCTCAGCACCAAATAAAAATTTGGTGACTTAAGGTTCCCGCTACCAATGATCTGGCTTTCAATTGGTTTTCTTCTAAAATCATTCAGAACAAGTCTTGTTCGGGATTCCTACAAGCTTTACAAATTGATGTTCACTCACTATGGCATATGCTTTATTTTCTCCCATGCAGGCAATTTTTTTTCCTGAGCTTTTTTGAGTGATGTTGCCGATGTTCTGCACAAGCCTTCGTGGTCGTAGAGCGTGATGCCTTTGCCGGACTATTTCTCGTGTGCCTGACAGCACTCCTATGCAACATTTTTTTGTGTGTGTCAACAAACACCTACAGCGCGCATTCTGCAGGAAAAAAAACGAAAAGACAGGGAATGTGCTTTCGGTAATGAATGCTTTTGACAGCTGAAAATTCTCTTTCGTTACTCCTCTTAACGGGTTCTAATACAAGTGTTCGCAGAAACTTCTTTTAATTTCTCCCACACGATCATGCGTACTGGAAAAGAAAATAAACAGCACTGCAACCATGCTTAGTGATTTGAATGTTTTCCTAGTACGTTGCGTTCCTGAAAGATGCCATCTTTGAGGTTGCTAGGACCTGTTATACTATAGCTTATTGGCAAGGGTCATAAAGCCACGCTAATGAGGAAGATCCGGTCGCAAAAACAGTTACGCTACAAAAAAAAAACCATTTTAGGTAATAAACTTATGGAAAATTCTGTGCACGTCACGAACCTTCTTTAACTTTCAATGGTGCTCATTTTCAAAAAGCTAAGAGATTTTCCTCCACCGCCAATTCCACTACCTTTATTCACGCCTATTTATTCTGAAAGACGAGTGGTACCATGTCTCATATCAAGATCTTAGGTTGAATATGCTCACAAGTTGACTATAAAAAGATATCTTCGTCGTAATGGTAATTACAATATTTTACGTTTTCCGCACTTGATCATTACGTCGACGAAATGTGTGACGCATAATGAAAGTTACCTATGTTTTCACAAATGTCTGCTGGCAAAAATACCACATCATATGGGTTTTGCTGTCTATTTCTTAGTGGGTACATACACACAAAAGAACGTGGGCATGGCTGAGCGATTGTTGCTTAGCACTCGTGAATCTCATATCACGTGTCATAAGGTCATGAGCGCTTGCAAAAAGCACTGCATTGCCAATTGAAAAAGCATTTATTGTATGTGCATTCTGTTCAATTTCTACCTGAGTGTTTGCCTGTAGAACAATTTTCACTGCATCAGCAGAGTGGAATACGCCACATGCTTGTGGTTTTCATTTCTTACCAACTATTTGAAAAGTACAGAGACCATCAGAAGTAATTGTACAATATTTGCTAATATTTTGATTCCCCGCCATTTTATCTATAGACAACGTCATGAATAAATGACAAAGAAAGTTGTTTATTTCCATCACCGGGCTGAATGGTGCTTTTCCATTATATGTTTCGAGTGCGCGATCGAAAAACTTGAAAGCAGAGCTTCAGTTAGCTTTCGCGTGATATTAAGTTCTACTCATTTAAAAAGAGAGGGACAACCTGTGGTCTATCGTAAACAAGTCACGTAGGTGGAATGTAGCACGCGAACCTATTACGAGCTGGCAGGCTACGGGACGAGGATACAGCGTGACAGCAGGTTCATCCATCAGTCCGGCAGGGCTGCTCACTTTATTAGGTCAGTCACATTTAAAAGACGTCCCGGGCAACGCCCCTTAAATAAACGAGCGACAGCCTCTAGAACACTCATGCGACACCTTTTAACCTTATCATGCGTCACGCCCGAGTACGATACGTTGTGTTACATCTTCTCTCCTGAGGAAAACGAAGAAACTGCAGTTGTTTAGACATGCGGGAAAAATTGCTTCAAGTAATATTTACAACAGATAAAGAATATATACATATAACACCACGGAGATTTCAAGCATTTGTTGAAAGTTTTGTTCATGTTGTTGTCGTTGTGGCGGTCTTTCCTGTCTCATCGACCTTCTTGGTGCCGGTATTCGGCTGCTTGGTGTGCTCTTGGTAGTCAGGTCATTAGTCGGCGCTGTTTGCTCGACGTGCCACTCAGCCGTCGAACTGCTTGATTCTGTGTTGTTCGCATTAGGAACGAAGTCGGCCTGAAAGGATTCTCCAGTCGGTAGAAAGTTCTTGCAGTTGCGCCGGAGGCATTGCTCTTCCTGGATGATAACATGGTATGATCGAGGATATGGCGACTGCTTTAGAACCTGGGCTTTAGTGGTTCACGAGCGGTTGTGGACACGCTCCACGTCACCTTCACGGAGTGGTGTGAGCGGCTGCGCGGCTGATCGAGCCTGAAGATGCTGGACGACTTGATGGGAAGGGCCACACTGGTAATCTGGTAGCCGTGTTTGTAGCCGACGAATCTGATTTATTTCTGCAGGGGCTAGTCCGCATTCTAAAGAAGAGGTTCCGTAAGCCTAAATAATCAATCAGAAATTATGCTTAGCTTTGGCAGTTTTCTTAAGAATTCTCTTCACTACTTGCACCCCCTTTTCGGATAGCCCATTAAAATGGGGAAACGCTGGTCTCTAGGTAATGTGCCGAAATGTGTAGGTACGCTCAAATGAAATCAATTCACCGCTGAGAAATTGTGGACCATTGTCTAATAGCACCTCCATAGGTATTCTATAGTGCGCAAAGATCGCACGATTCGTGTCGATGATGGTCCTTGCAGTTGCGTGATGAAAAGATTTCACCTCCGGGTAGTTTGATAAGGCATCGTAGACGCACAATCAGCACTTCCCACCAAAGAAAAAGATGTCTTTGCTTACGCAATACCACGGCTGGTCAATCACGGGGCGCATCAAAAGTGGTTTCTTTGGCTGGCTGTATGCGTATGTTTTGCATGTCGCACATCTCTCGGTGAATGCCTTGATTTCCGAGTTCATGCACGACCAAAACACAAGGCGAAGAGCCCTAGCCCAACATTTAGCGACTGCAACGTGTCCTTCGTGGAACCTATGCGAAGAATTACGCTTCATGCTGCTCGGAATGACTACCTTGAGCGGCTTAAACAAGACGCCTTTAATAGAAGACAGCTGGGTAGGAAAGGGGTTAGCGAGCCTTCTATTGGTTCACACATTGTCAACGTTCGCAGCACTACCCTCATATAGTCTTCTTTGCCAGTTTCCTCGGCAAGGCGATTTTATATTTCGTCGGTGATAAATGGTGATACCATGTTTGTCACCCTTGCTTTCATTCCTGGGTTCTCTCGACAGCATATCTGCGAGCATAAGCGGCTTCCCTGGAATGAAATTCAGGTCATCGTTATATCTCAGCAATTGCATTCACACGCCGTGCAACACCGCCACCGCCATCAAAAAGCTAGCACATGCTGCAGCTCAGCTCCCACCAACGACTATCATGTGTGTTTGAATAAATTGATATACTTCATTTGCTGGGGCAATGCAATGGTGGGTTAGCTAAGATCAGTTTACTTTGCTAAAGCCTACAACAGAAATAAAGCTACATAAGAAATAAGAAGTGCTGCTCCAAACAGTTTTATGAAGGTTGCCGTAATAGCGGCTTGAAACGTTCTGCCAGGCTTTTCATAGAATTCTGCCAAGCCACTAGCTTTTTCGCGCCACCTAATTGGTATTCCTACCATATTTCTGTTGCACCTATTTAGATGCCGTAAAGCTCTTGGTTGGCAACTCGTTCTTCGGTATTCATCAAGTGTCTTTCAACCAAAATTACGTTTTTAATCAACGTGCCGACTGAGTCCTTACAGAGCAATGATGTGATTAGAACATCACAAATATCAAGTTATGATAATAATGAAATGTACAATTAGACACTCTCGGTAAAAAACGTCCGTAATTGTAAGCAGTCACCCCTGTACAGACCTTTTTTCAAAAAATCAGAACCTGATTGCCACACTATTCAGCTTTAGGTATCTGTATACTCGTAATATTTGTCAGACTGTGTGGCCGTTGATTGGATACGTATCTTTATTTCATTTGACGATGCAATTGTTTTATATTGAATATATATGGTACCCTAATCGACCATGCACAGATTTTTAAAGATTTGAGTCACCAGCGCTTGAATGCTAGTGGTTGAAAAAAATCACAAACAGGGATGGAATAAAGTGCAAGAAATTCGGTGTGTGTTATAATCTTTCAAACGAACCACCAAGCCTGCGCTGAACGCGCAGCACTGTTACTGCGACAGCTAGAAAAAGAACCTTTAAGAGCTTTTTTCAACACTCTTTCGGTAGCTGCTGGAAGCACACTTCCAAGGTACCCACTAAGCCAATAATCGTTTTGCAACGGACAGGTATTCACGATGACATCTTTCGTAATTCTTCGGAGAAGTGTGGTATTTGCTAAACAGTTGCAACAAATTTCATGGGAATTTTAGTTTTCATGCATTGGCTGACAACTATGGAGAATGACGCTTGCAGTGGGTATGAACCACTTTTATTGGGTGATGAAGAAGGTTTTTTTTATAGATCGGAGCATAGGACGACCCACTTGTTACGCAATGCGCGTTGTGTTACACCTGCTGTTTTTTTGTTCTAAAACGCTTTATTACTGATATTACGTGATTGCTTTCATGGCATATAAACTGGCTAGGCAAGTTTTATAACAGGGCACAAGCACTGGCGTGGCTCAAGAAGAAGATGACGTTCCGAACGAACTTAAGACGAAGACGACGTTCCGAACGCTCACTTTTTTCCTGTTTTCCACCGCAAATGATTTATTGTTCTTGGGTGGAGGTGTTGCTCAGAATAAGCCAGTGGCAATTACTACTGTGTTCTACTGCCTTGTCTTCCCACTGGTAAAGTGACCGTAAATACTGTTTTCCTAGATGCGGACATGGGTGGTCATGCTTACCAGGCTAAAGACTTCAGAAATGCTCTTCTAGACATTTTTGACTTCATGGACATAACCTCTATATGTCAATTTGAAATGTCTCGTGCATGGATTGTTACTTGCAAGTTCACGCTGATGAAAACTAAGCTAGACACACGAGGTGAATTTGTCGTAAAATTCATAGATGCCTTGTGATTGACCCTGAACCCACAGAAGCAAGAATTAAGCTTCTGTGGCTAGCTGAGCACTTGGAAAACGCCTACATTTGAGAGGCGCACTGCATGTTTTTTGGAAAACTAAGTAAATATTGGCAGAAAGCTTGAAAGTAGCTGAGACGAAGAAAATGCGAACTCTCAATCATTAAGTTGTATTTTCCTTGCCGGTGTAGTCCGAGGGGGCGATATTCCTCACTTTTTGACTGTGTGTGGAGTACAAAGTGCCGTTCTGAAACCCTGCCGCCAACCCCACATCCTTCGCTGCATTAAGGTTGGACACATCTGTCGAAACTGCACAAGTCCTTGCTATGATGACGGCCGACGGTTCGGTCATTCAGCTGAGGACTGTTTCCTGACCAATGCTGATAAGCTACAAGAGCGCACACAGCACCAGCACAATAATATACAGGACCATATCGTGAATGCTACAGAAGCTCCGTATGCAGCAGGAGACACTCCGTCAGCGACAGACTACGAACTTCAGCAACAAGGATCTACAGGTATCAGACGTAGATGAAGAAGATGAAGTTCTTGCACGCAAAGAACCAAGGCATCATTGCAAGCCACCAACCCAAAATAATTCCAGAAAGCCTCTTACGCAGAAGGTTCCTACGAAGGAGGTCAGTCAAGTTGCTTCAACTGCTTGTGCCGCAGCTTATCAGCAGTATCACCAACACTGTACGACATTAAAAGATGACATGCAGATTTCTGTGGATACTGCAACGCCTAAGCGCCGGGTGTCGTACACCTCGAAATCAAGCAACAAGGATGACGCAGCGACTGCTAATAAGAATAATCGCCAGCGCCTAACGACATATATAGAAAGAAAGTGCTGGTGGTCACGATTAGGTGGCCGTTTGGTGGTTCAAGAGAAGTCTCACTATCGACCTCCCTGACTGACCACATGAAAAATAACGGCAACAGAAGTGTGTCATCACGGAGCAGTCTGAATGACTCATCTTTGCAATATTAAATGTACATGGCCTCAGGTCACTGCAGAAACAGGCACAACTTTGTAGCCTTTTCACTCGAAAGCGTCTCTGCTTTGTCGCCATCCAAGAGACAAAGATTGAGAGCTACGAAAAAAGAAAGAAGGCTCTGCGACCTTTTATGTCTGAGTATAATGTGTGCGTTTCCCATGCAAAAAGATTATCTGCGAGTTGTTGGCTCTTTCTGAGAAATAGCCTGCCATGTTTGGCAATAAGTACTTGTATTGAAAACGACGGGTGATACATATGTTGTGGTTTTGTGTTTAAGAAATGCCGTAGCGTATTATCAGCCTATATGCGTTTAATGAGATTTTGAAGCGCCTTGAAGTCCAGTCTAATTGACAAAGACCGTGTCAGTGTGCTTACGGGTGACTTCAATTGTGTACGTGATCTTAACCATTGTAGCAATCATAATGGTCGGTGAGAGAGGAGTGGCACGCTTTTATCCAGAATTGTAAACAATGCAGGGCTCGTTGAAATTGGTGTGTCGGGCCAAGTGACTGCATGTACAAAAGTTCACGAAAGTTCCTATGCTCGCCTTGACCGAATCGACGTGACGGCATCACTCCTTACCGCCAAATGTCCTGTATCACGGCAACAGTGCCGTTCTCAGATCACTGTATCGTTATTGCACAAATTAGCGCAAATTGCAGAAACCGATACCGACCGTAGTGGGTCCTTTGGAAGGTACACAGAGCTCCTGTGTGATCAAGAATTCATTATTCATGTGCGGACAACAATAACGCAGTCCTTCTTCAAAAGGTCTACATAAACATGGTGCTTGGGAGCTTTTTAAACAAGAAGTTTGTGTTGTGACTATAAAGATTGCAGCTCTTAAGTATTTCTGTGGGAAGAACGAGGAAAAGACACTGCTTAAAAGCTTGTGCAGCCTTTATGAGAGAGAATGCGAGACACCGGGATCGTACCTAAATCCTATTAAAAATAATAAATGTCAACTTCAAACATATAATGCCGCTTGTAACAGAGAAGCACGTATTAGATATCGACATAGACGTACCCTAAACTCAGAACAGCCAATGCGCCTAGCTTTACTCGATGAAAAATACCATGGAATTTCTAAAGTAGTCCCAGACCTTTACTCTAGTATTGTTCTCGTAAAAGACGTAAAATACATAACGTCGATATTTGAAAAATAAAATGAAAGTTTCCTCAGTGCTCTCTCAAGCCCCGATGTAGACCTCAAAATGAGTATTCTTTCCCGTTTGAGATCATTGGAAGATGATGATTGTGCAGTAATTAGTTGTCCTATTACAATAGAGGAAATTGAGCTCGCAGTTGACAGCATACCTTCATCGAAGCCTCCTGGCCCTGACGGCATTTTTTCTTAATTTTACAAAACTTTTAAAAGTGCTTTCTTTCTCTCTTCTATTGCGTAATATCTTTAAATAAGTTGTCATATGAAGACACTCCGGATCAATTAGCAATACTCACACAGTTTTGATACCCCTGAATTGGGAAAAGCAAAAACTTCGCTTTGTGAAGGGCTATCGGCTAATAGCGTTGTCAAACGCTGGCAAGCGCTGGCAAGTTTTCGCCATAGTAATATCAAATAGGTTGCAATTTGCGATGTCTACTCTCATTGGGTCCCACCAAACATGTGGAATTAAAAGCCGATCTATACAAAACAATATACGTGTCACTCGTATTGTCCTTCAGTACTGCATGGTATAGAGATCAAGAACACCTTGCGATATTACAGGTAGACCATGCAGAAGCCTTCGATTGTTTGGTTAATTCGTTTCTTCTCTTTCTTCTGGGACATGCCAATGTTGGCACCGTTGTGTCTTAAAGTGTAAACAATGCTATATTTAATCTTCGACACGCCTTTTTTATAGGTCAGCTGTCGAAATCAGTTTGGATTCGTTCGTCTGTAAAGCAGGGCTGGCCCATTTTCACACTTCTGTTTGCCCTTTATTGAGAGCCGCTGTGCTTACGTATATTACGATGAAGTAGTATTCGCGAAATCGGTATATCTTGAACTGAAGTGAAGGTATTAGCTTATGTAGACGACGTAGTAGTCTTCTTCAGGAATAAATGAAGCATGTAGTAGTAGTAGTAGTAGTAGTATTTTTATTTACAGTAAGCCGGATACAAAGCTCACTGCAGGGGCAAAGGGCTAAAGGCGAACAGCCTGACAAAGGCCCTTGTCCCTCCGCAGTTCGTGACAGTGCAAAGCTTTGACATCAGCACTGACAAACAATATATATATTCAATACATTGGTTTCAAGCAATCTGAAATTGTAAACACAAAATTCAAACATAAAGAGCATAAGAAGTTTACATAACACATTTTAAGAATTAGAGGTCACTCTCGTAAAAATTCACAACTAAACGATATCAATGAAACAACTCAAAAACAGACACAAAATGCATGCGGATACAATGAATTCCGCTGTATACACTCGTATAATTGACATAGAAGTTTATGAACAATTTAAGCATTTGCAGAGGCATGAGACTCCATTACGTAGTTTCGATAGTGTAGACCGGTGGTTATGAATAAGTTCTTTATTTGTTTTTTGAACGTCGCACTACTAGCCCTAAAGTTCAATTGATCTGCAAGGGTATTTAAAAGCTGAGGTACCTGGTAAGCAATACTTTGTTTTCCATACTTGGTTCTTGTTCTAGGAGCTCGTTTCTTTTGTTCTCGCAGACTGTAGTGCGGTCTTTCAGTGCAACTTTCTTCATATAGCTTAGTCTTTTGTATTAACTGGAGCAATTTAAAATGATATAATTGATCAATTCTGAGTATGGAATGTTTAATGAATAGTGGAGCAGTGCGCAAGTCTTGTAGATACCCCCTGTATTTTTCAAAGCAGCACAATATTTTCTTTTGTATAGTTATTAACTTATGGTAATTCGTTGTGATGTCGTTCCCCAGACTAACATCCCATAACTTAGTTTAGAATGGAAGAGTGCACAGTACATACTTATTTTTAACCTCAATGGGATTAAGTGCATTGTTCTGAAAAAACAACCAACTATTCGCGCTAATTCGGTGATCAGATGATTTACATGTGTGTTCCAGTTTAATTCCTCCTGAAACCATACACCAAGAAACTTTTGTTCCCTAACATGTGCACTGCAATTTCCTTCGAATTTTACAGCTATGTTACTAATAGGTTTGTTTATAGGTCTGAATGTCATATAGGTTGTTTTTTTCTGCATTCAAGCGCAGTCCATTTTGCCTTAACCAATTTGAAAGATTGATTAGATGATTATTTACACTGACCTCAAGTGATATTAGATTGTCTGATGAAAAGAAAACATTCGTATCGTCAGCGTACATTATAAGTTCAGGAGAATGAGGTATCTCGACAATATCATTTATATAGGCAAAGAACAATAATGGCCCCAGTATAGACCCTTGGGGGACTCCTTGGTTTAATTTTATCTTTGCAGAAATAGTGTTATTCAGTTGTACATATTAATAACGATCTTCTAGGTAATTTTAAACAGTTGTAGTGCAACTCCATGTAGTATATGTTATCTGTAATAGGCAAATTTGACATAGTATCAGGAGCTTCTTTGAACGCCTCGAAGAGTTTAGGATTATGGTTTGGCTCGAGGGGTAGTACGCCTAGTGAATATGCAGGAATAAATGCACAAGAACAGCACCAACTTATCTCTGCGTACCGTTAAATGCATATAGATTCAGTGCGCATTACTGGAATGAGCGCGCTCCTATGCTTGAATGACAAGCCCAGAAATTTGTTCCCCATCGCCTATCAATATTTAGGAGAGCTGAAGCTTGTAATAGTTTTCTAGAAACAAAGCTTTATTCAAACTTATCTGTTATGAAAGATTTTATGTAGAACAATTTCATCAGATTTTTGATCTTTCGTATGGTCTTCCACTTTTGAGCCCATGCGTCGTGAGAATAATTACAGGCCAGTTAGTGCTGCTGGGTTAAAATTAAGGCATCTATATCTATGGGAAACACTTTCCCGCTTTTTTTCCCGTGAAGATTCCTATATTGTCATTCGTTCATTTATGCAGGTTAACTTTGTGGATTGCTTTTCTGATCTAATCATTTCTTCAAACTTTTCCGAACGCCCCTGTTTGTGGAAATTAAAGCAGGAAGTTTATTCTGCAAGACAATTGTTTTAGCGTGAGATCACAACGACGGGAAGAAGACGAGCGCTAACTTCCGAGAGTTGGAAACTAGCAGTCGTCTTCTTATCCCTTTGTCGACGTTCTTATCACGCGCTATAACAATCATCATGTCCTAACAACTAGCCCAAACCACCGCACCTCTACATTCATTCTGCATTTACGTTTCTTAAATCTCGCTTTTTATAGAATACTTGTACACAGTGTTTCGCAAAGTAATATACAAAGATTTACTATGCATGCTTTTTTCACCTCAGTTGAGCTGCGATCTATCAGGTCATGATGTGGTGAAAGCAGTGCGCAAAATGTATGCCTATCCCAAATAAAAAACGAAGTTTTATAAACTTTATACTGAGACGCTTCTCGTTAAAGCATTTTTGTTTCCTGTGTTAACTGCCGCCTATGTGATGTGCCAGACACAATAGAACAGTGCTTTGTTAGTTGCAAAGACCTTATAAAATTCTGGAATGTCCGTCAGCAGACTCTTACAAATAAATTTTGACTTCCTTCTTTTATTATCCGTTGCCTTTTGCCAACCTCACTTGATTAAGTGCCTTTCAATAGGTTTTTCCTCATGAATATGCACAGCCTAAGGAAAATGCGCATGCAAGACCACACGCGGAACCCACCATTTCTTTGAGCAATTAATAGAATGGCTATTCACATAAAACACATTTATGATGAAGTGAACTTCAAACCAGACCGGTACACCATCATAGTGAGGTGCTTTGCCTCGTCACCTTTTGTTAAAATGCAATTTGATGAACTTTCGCCGTTCTACTTAACTTCGTTACTTGTGGAGTGTTTCCTTGGTAACGCTGGAGCGCTTATTGTCGCTGTGTGATTGCACTTACTTTCCATACTGCGTCATTTTATGTTGTTTTCAACATACACTGTAAAAATACTATGTATAAAAACATTGCCGTGGCTCAGCGGTAAAATACTGGGTTGGCACGCAGTGAACCCGGGTTCGAACTTCGCTATGACATTGTTTGTAATTAAGTATTTTTCTTATTTAATACAATAGTGGTTACGGACACCAGCGGCGGCGGCAGTCAACTACTGCGCCACGCGTGACCCGTGTCGTCATCTCATAACAGCTTTCTCTGTAAAAAGTACCACCCATTCCCTCCTTCGCAACATACATCTGGCAGTAATTCTCATTATACAAGAAGTATTCACTGAAGTTTCATGGCTCTTCTGCAACATGAGAAATGGATAACGGCAGGATGCTTCGTATTTCTTTCGGTTTCTTTACAATTGTACGAAAGGTTTGAAAATATTGAGATTTTACTGCGATAGAACAGGTGTCATGCATTTAGGTGACACGGAGTCCTCCATGTCAGCCAGAAGGCACAGCAGCTGCTGTCACTGGACAGCATTCTTACATAAAATAGAGCGCTGTCATGCAGACTTGACTCTGAGGCCTCTATGCCTGCCTGGCTTGCAGGTGCATAGAGCTGTCGCAAACGAAACGGCGACGGCAATTTCATGACGTGCTAGGAAGTACTGCTGTTACTTTCGCAAAATTAGTCTTGTACTACCATTGAGCATCAGGCATTCTGCATATATAATAATGAAAGTAGGCATTTTTTCAGCATGGAACGTCTTCGGACTCTGTCTAAATATGTTTCATGTATGCACAGTTGACGGAGACAATACCACTCAAACGCAAGAGCTCGACGCTTTCCAGGTACGTATATATATATATATATATATATATATATATATATATATATATATATATATATATAGTAGAGGAAAAGGAACGTTTTTTTCACTAAAATATTTTTCTTCCACAGTAATGTCTAGTCTGGTAGTTCTTATATTTGTTCGTGTTTTGTGCACCGTGGTGGCAGTTGTGGTTATGAGGCTTGGCCGCTGACCCCAAACATCATGGGTTCGAGCCCAGCAGCATTGATCGCATTTCTATGGAGACAAATTGGCAGACGCCCATCTACTGTGCATTGTCCGGGCAAGTAGCAGAGCACCTGACTGCCAAAATTACCGTAGCTCTCAACTTTGCCAACTCTCATAATCATATCGTGGTTTTCAGACGTAAAACGTTAGCAATTGCAGTTAAGATTCGGGGTTTAACTTCCTAAAACCACGATATGATATAAAGATGCTGTAGTGGAGAGATCTGGAAATTCGGACAACCTAGAGTTCTTTACCATGCACCTAAATCTATGTACATGTGCATCAAGCACTTTCGCCTTCATCATGAAGTGCTGCTGCAACGGCTGGGACGTGTTCACGCGACCTGCCGGTCGCCAGTTGAGCACAATAAGCACCAGACCATCGTGGCAGATGTTCAGTCGCCCTCGTTAAATTTTCTTTTTAATTGCTTTTTACAACATGTTAGCCTTAAGGGATGATGAACTTAGATGTTGCCTTGCTTGATTTGTGACCTGTGGATGTAAAAGCGCGAATTGTTTGTGAGACACCCAATTTCGGAATATATCTCGAACGGTTCGCTTAAACGTCTTCCCGAAGATACTTTATGTATACCTGGGCGGCCCAAAGTTGGTCGTCCTTGTGGGTACTTATGAGCCGTGTTTTCCAGAAGTTTTCTGTGTTTGGAGAACCGTCCGATGCGCGCAACTCTGGGGCCTTGAAATACTCATGTTGATAGTAGTAGCAAATGGCATGCTAGGTAAACATATCAACTCGCATTGCGTGATTAGGCACTGCAAACTTTCAGAAGCCCTTGTTCATTGCAAGTTCTCTTTTTCGTTACGCTAAGAAGTGTTGTAACATAACCGAATCTGATTAGCACAAACTGCGCATTTCCGACAGGACCAAAAAAATACAATGTCACGATCCCGAAATATCCCAGGAACTCATTAACTACACATGCATCTAATCAGGAATTAAAGGGGGCCAATCATTTCAGCTACCGTGGTAATATAATGATCAATTCTGTGTTGGTGTGGTGCGCTTACGTTAAGTCGTATGTACTATTTAAAAAAACACAACGCAGTCTTGGAGCCCGCTTTCCATGCATTACAGCATAACTGCATACTTGGTCACTGCGTCTTTATAGTAATTGATCATTTTACGCGTCCATATTATTGATGATGTGACAGATAAAAATATCAGAAAGGCATGCTTACGCTAAAGGTAAACGGTTGAACTCCAATACTGTAAAATGCCTTTGCATTCTTAGAGTAAAGGAGGTCAAAGTGGCGTAGTTTTCAATGTTATGTCGAGGGTAATACCTAAGAAGAATCGCAAGGAAATAAAACTAAAGAAGTAGTTGTTATAGCGTTTCTTCATACCAATTAGAAGATTTTCCGACAGATGTTCAGTAGAGATGTGCCGAGATGTCCTTGTGTTCTTTCAGTTGTGCAAGAAGTGCTGAAGTTTTTTTTTTGTGGATGTGGTTTTGATATTCTATGAATTGTCGTCGTAGTTCGACGTTGCAGAAGAAATTAAGCAGGCGTAAAGTTGTTTGTAAACTGCAGATTCAATAAGACACATTTATTGTAGGCATTCAAAATTATGGTTTTATAAAACAATAAAAGAAGTTTGATACAGGTCCAAGGGCACCATTTTATCTTGCAGTCGGCTGCTTTCAATTGCAATAACAAACCTTTACGCATTCAAGGTGCATTTTTGTTATTGGTGGTGACTCGGTGATGTTATGTTATGCATAAATCCGAGATTGTAAAATTGTCTGGAGTGTCGTATATTGTATGTACGAGTAGAGGCGTGGGATGGCTGCTCATAGGCGTGGCTCAAACAGCATTCAAACAAGCGGGTTGTATTTGGCATTTTAAGGCACATAAAGCGTGCGGAAAGCGACTGCGTCGCTTCAACAAGAACTGCTAACTTTCATTAAACCGATGCGGTGACACGCTGGGGACAGACGCGCTATGTCGAAAGAGGTCCACGGCAGCTCATACTTTAGTTCATGTTCATCTCTCATCTTTCATCCCTTGCTTAGCGTTCAATTGATAGGCACAGGACGATAACTGCATTATTCTTGCAGCTACTGCATTAAGCCACCTTTTCATAGGGTTACTCCAGACTAGAGTTAAAAGAATATGGTTGCTTGCCTCACTTCGCATATCATGCAAACCTATTGATGTTGCAGTCGTTGCGTCACTTTCGCAGTGAACCTGCGGCTCTTTGTTGTCACGACCAATAAATATCTCTCAAGTACTAAGTGAATTACCTACAAAAATTTGAAACGCAGTCCGGCGACCTTTTCTCCTGCAGTTCGTTGTAAAGACCGAATATCAGGCCATAGCCTCCTTTATTTTCTGTGCCTGCGCTTTGCCGCCGGGATCAAAGGGAGCCGACCGTCAGGCTGAGTTCCCGCATTCACCGCCAGGCGGCGCTGCCTTCCCAGAACCGGCAGAGCCTGTTCACTGACTCCGGTGCTACCGCGGCACTGACGGGTGGGTCCTTCGTTGCGCGTTTGTAAGCGCGGCAAGCTTAAAAAACAAAAGTGTGATACCACTCCCATGTGCCACCTAAATATTTAGGAGAGAACATATGCAAGAGAGAAAGAATAAGTACGCAAGATAGCACATTGAACAGAACACCATACCTTCAAGGAAACGGTAGAGAAACTTGTTTATTGCGTATTAATTCATTCGCAACCTGCGGAAACGAACAAGAGGGTGTCGATCGAAACGTTCCTCACACGCACACAGTCTGACGAGCTTTAGTACCCTAGTTGACACTGTTCACAAGCAGCAATCACAATTTTAGCACTTTTCGCGAAAGTGGCTTCACTTCGAAGACCCTGCACAGCAGTTTAAATGCCACAACATTAATCCGGTGATTGTCCGTAACGACTCTCACCACAGCAAATCCAACGGCTTCGACTTCCTTCAGTACCTGGCGCATGAGCAAGTGTAGCTCCTTGCCTTTGCAATTTTTCGTGAAAAAATATGCCACTGGTATCCTAAAGTGTGTCGACAGGCCACTCAAGATGAAGGACAAAAGTGAGTTGGCCAGCACTGGCTCATCTGCTGCTTCCACAGGGATGCCTTGTCCATAGTCCACTTCGCCGATGAACGCATCTCTCTGCTTTACATAGAGAAGCTGCTGCTTCACTCTCATTTCATCAATGATCAGCGAACACGTTCTACTCTGGGACGTAGTTTGGGAAGTGAGCTCCGCAAACAGCCTCTGCTTCACTAGGTCGGTCACTCCTACTTCTCCACGTGATGACCCCATGAAACGTTCCAACGTGCTTCGACATGGAAGGCGAAGTATGCCTTCGGTCCTCATATGCTCGTACGCTCGCCTTGAGAGATTTCGCAGTACTACTGCGTGGCGTACGGTCAATTCTGACCATGTTGGCTTTACCTTCTGGAAATTTTCGATTTGCTCCAACAAAATTGATGCGTGTACGTCCTTTTCGTTTGCCTTTTCGCGGATATGACGAAAGGCAAGAACGTAACAATCTTCTTTGAGCTTTTCAAGTTCTTTCTTATATTTGTCTACAGTCTCTCTCAGGCGGCGAATCTGTGCTTTGAGGTCACGCTCTTTCCGTCGCCACTTCATTCGCTTGACGGAAGGGACAAATGTACGTACTGATACTTGTACAGCTCGATCGCTTTGTTGCCTCGTAGCAGGAATGCCGTCCTCACAGGTGATACTGCATGCCTTTGGTAACATATCGCGCCCGTCGCCATTGGTAGGGATATCATCATCATTCCACGGAGGGTAGTCGGACTTGCAACGACGCACGGCTCGCCTTTTCGTTGCTGTGGGACATTCTGACACACTGGGTCTTTTTTTTGATCGCCGCGTCACTTCTCGGGGATTTTGTCGAAGGCTGCAAGTAGCGCGGATATTCTTCTAATACGCTAGGCACCACACAATTCATAAGCCTTCGTGTTTTACATCCTTGCTTAAAATCAGAAGCAGCGAAATGACGACTGCACACGGTTGAGTAGCAGGAAGTGGTGTTCGGCGTCCAATTGTCTCGTGAAATGACTTTTATCCACTTTTGCCGCAACTCCTCGTCGCTTGGAATTTCGTGGAATGAAATTCCTACTTCCTTCTTTTTGCTTGAAGACTTGCAACCGGGCACGCAACAGTACGCCATCGCACCTGACGCGGGTCATCACAGCCGAATGAACCACGGAGACTTGTGTGCGTAGGCCGCTGCACGAGACAGAAACGAGAGAAACTGTAAACTAACATTCCTGATTACTTAGCGAAATTCGCTGATAGGTGCGCGGAAAAGCCTCACGAGAAAGAAGCGCAAAAAATGATAGCAAAGCATGAAACCGGCCCTGCAAACACGAGGTGCAAACGACGTTGTTTGTTTACACGCACTCACTTATTGCCGCGTGTGATCTGTTCACGCAACACAATGAAGCAACAGTTAAATATCATACTTGCTGAAAGTACTACGCTGCGAAGATAGGTGCGCGGAAAAGTATTGCCAGATAGAAGCGCGAAAATGATAGCCGCGCTTCACAACGGCCGTGCAAACGCGGGGTACAAACGACGTTGTTTGTTTATACGCACTCAGTTAATGCCGCGTGTCATCTGCTCACGCAACACAATGAAGCAACAGTTACAATTATACTTGCTGAAAGTACTACGTACCGTTTTGGTCGTAAATAATTGGTGTTGCAAACGTATGCGACACGAACAAAGGTTTCCTGGAAATGCGTCGCCGCGGCTGAATGCGCCGACTCGATTCTGGGATGCGAGCGCCCCTGGCGGACAGCAGACGCAAAAAGAGAGGAGGATGCGGAAGGCGGCCAACGGGCCCGGCGGACTGACTGCGCGGGCACAGAAAATAAAGGAGGCTATGATCAGGCATTATGCCATTGGTGCAGCTGTATTGCGTGATCCACGAAGGTTTTGGCGTTTTTTTTTTTGTTCCAGCTGTTCGCTGTGTTTCCCGATGCGGCAGGTGTGAAAGATGTGAACCGAGACCCCCTATTCAACTGCTTAAGAGCAAACCGTACAGAATTTGACGACCAAGCGCCTTCTGCTACTTACCTTTGGTCGCTGAATGCAGGTGAGGGAAAGCCAAGGTGAGTCATATTTCTTAAGTTTACTTAAGCAGATCTGAACACGTATGTGGCTCAAGACATACTTGGTGCGCAGTGGGGAAGAGTGTTCTTTGTGAGACAGCGTTCAGACTTCATGAAGATGCCACATTTTGAGCCACTCATGACATTCTACGTTTGATGTTGCTGCTATGAGAAGCAGCTATGTGCAGTAAATCTGTATCATAATATACAATGGCTTTCTATTTTATAAAGCTCTTGATATTTGCGAATGACTGCCACATTTGTGACTAAGGATGCTGCTAAGATACAGTGAAAGATGCTGCCTGCTATCAACAACAGCATTACAGAAACATCAAGGAGCAAAAAGTACAGGGTCTTGGCTTTTCGAAAATATCGCATTTTATTCTGAAAAAGAGCCTTCTAAACAGCTTCATTGTCAAGCAATTTTAATTGTCTGAACATCTGGGTATCAAATGAAATGCCTTCTCCGCTTCCATCAAACAGTTGTAACGATGCTAGGCTGTTCACCCGAAGCTAATCCCAGCCACGGCGTTGCATTTGCATAGCAGAGAAGTGCTACAAGCCCCCATCCTGTGCGATGTCAGTGTACGATAAAGAACAAAATATGGTCAAATTTCTGGTCAACTGTACTACGGCGTCTCTTATAATCCTAGTAATAGCTTCAAAGCTTTATTTCAATAACAACATACTGCTCACCGAGAAAATAGCGCCATTTGTATGCATTGCTTTATGAGGAATAAGGCTGCTGTCATCGCACGACTTGAATGTATATCAAACTAAAGCTTTAAAAGCATCAATAGTCAAGTTAATTACAGCCACATGCTTAGGCCTTCACTAAGAGCATCACCTACGCTTATAAACGTTTCGGAAACGTTAATACGTTTCCCTTGCGCGGGCGTACGGCATTCGCATTCGCACAAGAAGACACAACAACGGCCCACTGGCACTGCAATAATGTTCGCTGCTGCGAGACTACTGAGTAGAGCTTGTGGTCAGTTCGAACTGAATCATTGTTGCTGAACAAAAAATACTTTGTACGTTTGCAATATATAAGCGATGAATGTCGACTACGATAAACTTTAATGATAACCAAATAAAGCCAACTCTTTTAGGATCCGCTTTTGCTTGGTTTGCCGAAATGCTGTCATGAGGAACAATGGCGGTGCCTGGAAGCGAAGCGTGAGTCGAGCTGTTTCTTTTCGTATGGCTAAAAAAAGCCGTGAAAGGAGCCATTCACTGAGTTTTCTCTAAATATCGCATGCGACCTTACTATTCAGATAAAAGCTCGCAGAGGCTCAAGGAGAGACAGAGCCAAACCCAATCACACAAATCAGCCATTTGCCTCAGTGTAACAGGACTGTATAGATACCCTCATCGTCCTGACTTAAAACCATCGTCATTTATTTCTCCTTGGCCCCCGTGTTTCACTCCTCCAGAGCGGAATAGCATGTCAGTGCTAACTCATAACTCACCATACATTGGTTGTAGCATTTCGGCCCCATTGAAATATGACTGCAACTGCCAGAATCTAACATTCAGCATGTCCCCAGGCGGACAACGTACCCACTGCTCCAGAGCGGCGGATGTGCAACTTATCGCATGCGCCCTTGGCGTGACTGTGGATTTTTCGAATAGTGTACAAATACAGGTTAGCGGGTGCTGCAGACGTAGCGCTTGCGTAAGAGCGCCTTATGATTATGTGTTAAGGGTATGCCCCCGTAAGCGCTGACGCACCTCGCAGCACGCTGACTAACCGCAAACGGCCTTTGCAGGCGTTGCGGGCCGCACGATATTTCTAATAATTTCGGGCGCCCCACCAACGCTAACGGTCGTTAGAGTTATGACGCATGCGCCAAGGCAGTGACCCCAACAAATACAGTACGCAAAGCTTTGCGTTCACTATTCTAAAGCTCCCTTCTTTGTAAGCCTTGGCCGTCTTTTTCGGCAACGTTCGCTGGACAAAGAGCACACATAAAAACTTGCGACGATCGGGTAGATATTATTTTGACGTTGTACAGAACAAGACGGTAGCAGCGAAATGGCAACATTGCGGCCTATACAATTTAAATAGAACTCAAATATATTCTGTGCCATGGGATATCTCCTGCCTTCAGCACGAGATCACCCCTGTCCTGCAGAGTGGTGGCAGTGGCAGTGACACTGACGCCATCAGTGCACGTTAAAGAGGTGGTTCCACCAAATTTCGAGGCTCCCTCAAGCCTGTTGTGAGTTTCCTCTGTATGCAGGGACTCTGCACACGAAGGGTCAGACAAAACAAACGCGTAGAATATATTTTAATTCACTTTAAAGGTGTAGCTAAGTTTCCATTCTCACGTTCTAGACCCATCGCTTGCGCAGCAACAAAAATTGCCCGCAGCTTCCCTCGGGGGAACACTGAGGAGGATGCGGAGCATATAATTGGTTAACGGGGTGTTAAAGTGCGACTTACTTGGGTCGATGGTTAAATTGGTTAACGTGGTTGTGAAATGGGGTGTTAAATTGCGACTTACTTGGGTCGATGGCTAAATTGGTTAACGTGGTTGTAGGAGGGGGTGTTAAATGAGTGAACACGTACACACGTATGCGAAAGGGCGGCGCTGGTCGAAGAGACGTCGATCATTGTGTTTGTGGATTCATTGGAATTCATTTAACCGCGACCTTGGACGTCGACGCGCCGTACAAACCAACCGACGAGCCGCAACTGAGCGAGCGAGCGCCGACCTTGAGTATATATACAGCGCGACGGCGCATGCACTGTCAGCTGTCGAATGTTCGAGAAGGGGGAGAAACGCAACGACGCATGCGCGCGCGTCAGCTGCCGATGTTCTCGAAGCGCGACGGCGCATGCGCGTGCGTCAGCTGCCGATGTTCTCGAAGCGTGACGGCGCATGCGCGCTACATTATACAGCTAGCGAATGTTCGTGAAGAGGAGAAGCGCACGCGGTGTGTAGAGGCGGAAGGGTGCACAGATGGTGGAGGAGTGAAGCGCGCGCAGTGCGTAGAGGAGGAAGGGATGCACAGAGGGTGGAAGAAGGAGGAGGAAGCTTGCGGACGGCGCCGCACTACAAGCCTCGAGTATTAGATGCTCCGCATCTAAGAACGTTTGATAATAGGAGAGGCAACGGCAGTTGTCGTGACGTCGCACCAGATTTGTAGCGTCGAGTGCGTTGGCGTCCCTTCCAGCGAAGCCAGTGAAACTGTGCGTCTTCAAGGACACTGGGTGCTTTCGAAAAGACACTCTACGTGTCCTAGTTCATCATAGATGCCGCGTGCATCGTACAGCGGAGCTGCCCCGTGCTCCTTCATCGTATCGGCGCCAATAAAAAGCTGACGCATCCAGCGTCAGGCGGCTTTCTCATCCACGTTCTGTACATACGATGTATATATACACGCTTTGTTTCTTTCTGGCTACCTTTCGCACGGCTTTTATTCAATTTTATTTATAACAACGGCTTTGGATGGATGGATGGATAGATGGATGGATGGATGGATGGATGGATGGATGGATGGATGGATGGATGGATGGATGGATGGATGGATGGATGGATGGATGGATGCATGGATGGATGGATTGATGAGTGGATAGATGGATGGATGAATGTGGCTGTACCCTTTAGATTGGGTGGTGGCTAACGCAACCTAGCCGTAATACTTAGTGAAGCAACCATTAGATTTATCTCTTTATTTTTCTTTAAATAGGGAGGTTGAGGATTCGTACTTTGCTGTGAAGGGTTTAATTTTCACTCGTGCCTTGACTTTAGCCTCTAATCGGATAATCTCATTCTAGTTAAGTCTACCCGCCTAAAGTCTATTTTGTCCTCCCTGTCCCTAAACCCCACTGCTTTGAAAAACTCTGCGCCATCATCCCGAACTATAGGGTGAGGCCCTTTACAGAACATTATCAAGTGTTCGGCAGTTTATTCTTCCTCTCCACACACACTGCATACTGTGTCTACCCCTTCGCATTTGGCCCGATATGTCTTCGTTGACAATACTCCCGTCCTGGTCTCAAACAGTGGAGAACTATCTCGAGTATTATCATAGATCCTTTCCTTGGCAATTTCCTGCTTAAAGGTTCGATAGACCTCTAGTGCGGAATTGTCAACCATACCCATTCTCCACATATCGTTATCAGCTTCCTCAACTTTCTTCTTAACCGATAGTTCTTTTTGGTTTGGCCACCTGCTGTTTTCTGAGTATTTACCAGTCATTTTCCTGGTTGGGTTTTTCCATTTTGTATAGACATTCTTCATGTACAAGTAGCTGAAATTCTTCCCAGCCCATCCCTCTTCCCCCATTTTCCTCAATCGTTTCTCAAATTTCATCTTGCTGCTAGCTTCCCTGCCCTCAATTGATGTCCATCCCATATCACCTTGTACTCCCTGATTTGGTGTATTCCCTTGAGCTCCTAAAGCAAGCCTACCTATTCCACGCTGCCTAATTTCTAATCTCGCTTGAGCTTCTGATCTCAAGCACAAGACCGCATTGCGGAACATCAGCCCAGGAACCATGACCCCTTTCCATATTCCTCTCACAACGTCATACCTATTGTAATTCCATAGTGCCCTATTTTTCATCACTGCTGCATTCCTGTTACCTTTAGTCGTCACGTATATTTCGTGTTCCCTTAGGTACTCGGTCCCATTGCTTATCCATACGCCCAGATATTTGTATTTATCTGTTATCTTCTGCGCGACCTCCTGTATTCTAAGCTCACTACCTTCATTATCATTGAAAGTCATGACTGCTGATTTTTCCTTACTGAATTTAAAATCTAACCTATCTCCCTCATTATCGCAGATATCCATCAATCTCTGCAAATCTTCCTTGTTGTCGGCCATCAGCACTATATCATCTGCGTACATTATTGCTGGTAGTGCCTGATTAATGAGTTTTCCTTGTTTGACTAAAGAGAGGTTGAAGCCCAGTCCACTTCCCTCTAATTTGGCCTCTAGTGCTTGGAGATACATCATGAATAATAAGGGTGACAGGGGACACCCCTGCCTAAGCCCCCAATTTACCTCTGCATGCTTGAATACCTGTATTTCCCACTTTATAACTACCTTGTTACTTTATAGATAACCTTTAAAAGATTAGTGACTACACGTTTCACGCCTAGTGTGTCCAGTATTCCCCACAATTCCTCCTGAACCACGCTATCGTACGCTCCCTTGATATCCAGAAATGCTAGCCACAGAGGCCTCAGATTCTTTTCTGCTATTTCGATGCACTGCGTCTGTGAGAACAGATTGTCTTCCAACCTCCTGTGTTTCCGAAACCTATTCTGCCGTTTCCCCAGCACCCCCTCATCCTCTATACATGCCTGCAGTCTTTCTTTTATAACCTGCATCACCGGCCTGTACACCACTGATGTCACTGCTATTGGACGGTAGTTGTTTAGGACCGCTTTGTCCCCCTTTCCTTTATGAATCATGCTCATTTTCTTAAGTTTCCAACCATCGGGAACTTCACCGTCGATTATTATTTTGCTCACTGCCTCTCTCAAATTGTGCTTAGTCTTCGAACGTAATGTCTTCATCAGCATAATTGGAATGTCATCTGAGCCTGTTGATGTACTGCTAGGAACCCTTTTTTCAGCCCTTTCCACTCTCGTTGTGAAAATGGAGTCATTGCACCACTTGTTTCATCCTTGTCTATTGTGGTGCATAAAGCACTTGTTCGCCCTTGTTCCTATATATTAAATAGCTTCGTCATCTTCTAGCCTAGCACCTTGGGCGGTAGTTATAAACCTCTGCTGTAGGCGCGTCTCAGTCCTTAGGGAGTTTATATGGTTCCAAACTTTCGCAGCTGCCTTTCTATCTTTTTATGTACTTCTGCCAGCCACTGAGCTCCCTTTCTTCTAATCTTTTCATTGATCAGAAGGAATGCATCACTTCTACAGCTTAGAAAGGTTTCCCATTTTCTTTCAACGTCATCTGTCGGTTCACCCCGCTGTTTAGCGTGTGTGCGTTCTGTAGAGGCTTCCTGACGTTTTGCTATGGCTCTCTTAACTTCCTCATCCCAACAACTTCTGGGTTTGTGTTTCTTTTCCGGGGTGACTTGTCACGCGTCTTAGCAAGCTCTAGCTCAAACAGTCTAAATAGATTCGTGTATGTCCACACTGTTTTATTATCCTCCGTGATTACCTTCCCAATTTGTTTAGTGGCTATTTTATTTTGACTTTCTGGATAAAACTTTTCCTGTAGTTGCTCATCTTGTCTCCTTCCCACTTTCACTGCTCTTCCAAAACTTAGCTTGATACGTTTGGGATCCCTACCCAGACTTCTGGAGCCACCTTCATCTATGTGCATTCCCCTGAGCTTATCATACATCCTATGTGACATCAGTGCATAATCTATCACCGACTGCAGCCTTCCTACCTCCCATGTTATTTGCCCTTCACACTTCTCGGTACTGTTGCAAATGATCAAATCAAGCCTTTCACACATATCCATGATCATTTTGCCTGTTGGGTCGGTATACCCATCTATATCTTCTACGTGCGCATTCATATCACTTAGTATAATTATCTCGCACTCTCTTTCTAACTCCTGAATGTCCTTTGATATACACTCTACCAATGCCTGGTTGTCCTCTCTGGCCTTTGCTCCCGTCCACAAGTACACGAAACCAAGGAGTGTCCTTTTACCTGCCGATTTCCCTTTCAGCCATAAACGTTCCTTGCACTCCTGCTTGACCCTTTGCCAGTCTGTACTTTTATGAAAAAATGCCCCAATACCACCCCCTTTCTGCTGCCTTCTGTTCTATTAAAATATTCCCACGCGTAGTACGGATTGTTCGGAGGTTGTTTCATGTCCCTGAGAGGTGTTTCTACAAAAACATATACCATCAGCCTCTCTTTTTTAGCTTTTCTTCTATTTCTTTCCACTTCAGCCTCTTTCTACAACCCCGCATGTTAATATACCTTATGTCTGAATTGGCTCGGCGCTCATGGCTACGTCTATTTATGCCCCTGCCTCTACCTATCTTAGATACTTGTGCAACTTTGGAATCGTATCAGTCCATACCACCTGTTAAAAGAGTCTTCCTGGTTGTTTCCTTGTTACTAGCTATTCTGCACCCGAAGGTCCCGCTTGCCCCCCAAAAAAGCTACTCCGCGTCCTGCAGGCCACCAACCCACCTCATGACCCAGCCGCTCATGGAAGTGAATTCTGTCTCGTTGAAAACCACAACACCTATGCAAGTCTTTGTTTATTTCCACCACCTCAAAGCCTTTCTCTCGACTCATCCGCCATATCTCTTTGTTTGCGTTGACAACCACTCTTTGCAGGTTGCTATCACGCACCGGTACCTCTGGTATCGTGTATATCACTACCTGTACCTGAAGAGAAGTGGGGCGCATGTCTTCGACGCCTTTCGCCAGTGTGGTTGCTAGTCCTGCTGTATCTTCATTTAAGACATCATTTAAACTGCCTGAAATTATCACGAGGTTTCATCTATCAGCTGTAGTTTTGAGTTTTGCGCCCGCTTGCTTCATGACTGCTTCCACCTTGCGTCCTGAAAACGCCCCTACTGCAACCCCCCTGTCACCTCTTACCCTACCTTTGATGGCTTCTATGCATCGATTTAAAGTCGAGTCCCCGGCGATTATCACATGCTGTGACTTTTCAGCTGGAGCCTCCTGCACCTGGGGGCTACTTGCACCTGTGATGCCGGCTGCTTTGTCCACTTCCAGAGCCACCAATACCTCGCTGAAGCTGGGCCTTGCGACAATTAACCGGCTGAACCTGTTTTTTCAAAACTTGCTTGCTCTTTCTTCCCCGCCGTTCTTGTTGCCGATTCCCTAATGTTCTATTTGTAGGCTGCTCCTTTGTTCAGCTTCGCTAGTGCTTCCTCGGCGGACTTCAGCCTTTCTTCGTTCGCCAGCGTTTTCTCTTGCTCTGTCGCCAACGCAGTCTCGAGCTCGGCGATTCTCATCAGCAGTTCACTCTGGGCAACCTTCATTTTCTCTATTTTTCCCGACCTCACATTGCCTACACTTCGCGTCAGCCTATTCTCCATCCGCACCTACACTTGGGTCCACTTTCAAACGCACTCCACAACCTGAACACTTTACAGACTTTTTAACCATGTCTTTCTGACACCAATTGTCCCTATTCTCGGTAATTACTAAACTCGAGCCCTGCACTACGAAAAAAAGAAAGTGTAAGCTCTACTACAATTATTTGCGTGTTCAACGTAAGTGCACCTCCCCCACGGTGTGGCAAAAGAAAAAACAACAACAAATTCAAACACACACACAGACGCACTAACTAATAGATTTCTGGTGACTGACCCCCGAAAAAGCCGTACCATAAAATAAGTGCTACGAAGATTTCAACTGCTGCCTTATAATTATAAACACAAGCTCAAAATTTGCAAAAACACTTATCTGTGCAGTCGATCGGAAGCGCTCAAAAAGCACGTCCATACTATTTTACTATACCGCGCCCCCTTGTCTACGGCACTGCCGATGAACACGCGATGGCCCACTTCCTCGTGTGACATCCTTCCTATTTTCTCGCGCGCTCGCATATCGGGGTTTTGTCTTCGAGCGTGAGCCTTGCGCGTCTCATACTTTTAAAGACGATAATAAAGACGATAGTTTTTTGTCTTTCCTGAGGACTTTCGACGGAAACTTTTTTGTCTGTCTGTCGGTACATTTGTCTGTCCACCCTTAACGATACCTCAAACGGTCCACCCCATCCGCAGTGCCCACCAATGTTGCTCAAAATTCAGCGTTTATACTAGTGTGGTTGTCAATTAAAAAGCAATTATTGCGCATATCAGAGGTCACACAACAACACGTTGATGTTTTGTATGTGTGCCTCTATACTAGAGAAGGCACACAAAAGCAATTTTAAGGACCGAAGCGTTTATAAGGCTGCACTGGCAGTGCAATGTGATTCTCAAAAAGGCAAATTTTACCAACGTTTTGCTAAGACGACACGGTGGTGGCACCTGTCCGCCACTTTGTCTTCTACACCTTTTTGTCTCCGAGAATGGCGCGCATCTTTCATCGCGTGCGCGCGCACCTTCCTTTGTTTTCGAAGATAACTGCCAGATGACGCCCATGCCTAACGTGCCTCGATGCGCTCGTTCACCTCCGCTGCACACTTGATGCACTCTAACGCAGCGCTTCCAGAATACCATTAACCGATTTTGTTGCGTAGAACATCAAATAAACGTTTTGTTCACTTTCTTCAGACGCAAGACTATAGTCTTGCGGCGACATTTGCAGTGTAACATGCAGATCTGGGGACAATATTTAACGGCAAACCGTGAATCATCTGCTAGCTGAGTCCGTTCGTCGACTGTGTGTTTGACGCACGGATGGACGGACAGACAGACGCATGAACGAACATGAAGACAGACGCATGAATGGACGGATGGGTGGACGCACAGATGGAAGCACGGATGAACGCACGAGATGTTTGACGCAAGGATAAAGGCACGAATGAACGGATGCATGGATGAACGAATGGACGCACGCGGACGGAAACAGAATGACCGGAAGGCAGGAAGCACGGACCGAATAACGGACGCTTCACCCCACTCATCATCATTCACTCCATAGATGTTCTATGAATTTTATTATTTATCATACTACAAGTAACATTCTCTAGTACCATGCAATATGCATTTTTCAGCTTATATGCATTTAGTTATATGTACAAGTGCCACCCCCTGCGGCCGGTTCTAGAACTATTGAGAGGTGGCTACGTACGATTATGCCGGAACACTCAGCCCACGCCTTGAAGAGCTTCGCTGCTAAAATCACAGCACATTTCCGGAGTGAGTGATGATGAGTGGGGCGAAGCGTAGGTCAGCCCGTTCGAGCGTCCGGATGGGCGAATGAACAGAAGCACGGACGCACGAACAAATAGACAAAAGCACAGTCGTACTGATGGGCACATGGACAGACGCACAGATGTACGGCCCAATGGACAGACGGACTGACAGACAAACCGGCTCACGCACAGACTGACAGCCGAATGGACGCATGGAGGAATGAGCACAAACAGATATGGTTGAAGGTAAGAAACCTGGAGGCACTGCGCCAACCAAAGTAAAAGTTTAAAAGTAAACAAAAACACAGAAAAAAGCTGTTTTGTCTCCCACACGGAAGCCTTGTTCACAGTAAAATGAAAACATGTGTAGAGCAGTTCACCTTATGTATGTTTGAATATATCTCGCAGGAATCGTGCGTATACTGGCGGCAGAATACCATCGCTCCTATTTAAAGTGCGCGGAGTGGTTCGTATCACGAGTGGCTCAAGATAAATACGCCGTGACAGTCTTTTTCTCTTGCGAGAACACGTGCCTTCACCTAATAGATTGTGTGACCACCTCCTTAACACTTCTTTTTTTAACGTCGTCAATGTGTTGTTTGAGGCCACGTTCAATGTCACCACTTTCACTGATATACACATCGCCACAATCCGCGCACGGGATAGCGTAAACAGAAAGATGGGAGCACGGATTTACAGACAGACAGACGGACAGAAAGAACCACGGATGTGCGTGTGGATAGTTGGAAGCACGGATGGACGGATGAACAGACAGGTGGACGGAATCATGTGCAGGCAGACAGATGGACGGATGCAAGCGCCGGTGATTTGACGAACGCTTGGACCCATGGATGGACGTTTCACCCCACTCATCATCATTCACTCCGTGCATATGCTGTCATTTTTATGTATCTATCTACTCCATATAGGTACTTTTGTAACGTTCTTCTTACGAATTACCTGAAAGGGAAGGTAAATGGCTCAATAAAATACTGGATGAAAGCACGTGGTCTCGCGGAGGTAAGCCAAACAGCTTGCTTAGAGACGTGACCTTTCAGAAGAAGCCTAGCGTCAGGTGGTTTGCATGACAGAGACGTACCTCTATTTGCAGACTGCCACTTTAAAGGGCCACTCACCAGGCCCCATACCGAATTTTAGTTAGTGAAAGTTGTTGGGTGTCCGATGAGGAACGTCTTGCCACAAAAAATTTTTGAATTGGTTCATTACGAGTGAAGAAAACTGGTTTTTTGAATAGACGCGAAACGAGGGTGAGAGGAGGTGAGCTCGAAACCCTTGCCACTCCTCCACGTAGCCTTCGCATGCCAAATCTCTCCCCCCGCCCCTCTTCGGCGTCCGACCAAGAGGCGACGTGCGCATGACGTGCCGAACAAGCCCAGCATCCGCGCACGCAAGCGGCGTTGCTTTGTCGACCAGCGTTGCTTTGTCGACCGGCGTTATTTTTTGGCCTTCTGTATGTTTCTGCGGGATGATTTAAAAACGCTGGCTTAGACGCTGTAGAGTACATGAGCACAATGAGTGCGGGAACGCGTAGGAGCGTTCCACGGCGGTCGTCTGCTCAATGCGCTGACCGCGGGGACACGAATGCATGCGCAACGCTGGTACATTAGCCCCGCATCTCGTAGTATTTTAAGGAAAAAAAATAAAAGAGAAACGCGCACAATTTTTATTACGTCTCGATATTTACTTCAAGTTTTATTCATTTCCTAAAGCAACAAATACATAAATTACGTATGCTGTGTTAAATAATTTTTGCCATGTCACGCGGTATACTGTTGACAACGTCATAGCAGACTCGTCTACGTAGAGGACCAACATCGCTTCATTGCCGTGTACGTAGGGCATTCCTACGCCTACTTCATGCCCTCATTCTCTACGCTTGCGGCGGCAGAAAGGACGTGGAGCAGCTTCCATCTTGAAATTTTACCAATACCCGCGGCGTGTAGCGTTGCAAAGTTTGGCAGACGTGACCATGACTACCTCGCCTACCATTGCGCTTGTCAGCTCAAAATTGTCGTACCTGGTGTGTGGCCCTTTAATGGCACGCTTGAAAACTGGCGTATCGCCGAAAGTAATGGTACAGAAATCCGTTTTATCGGAACAAATCGCAGGCAGCATTCCGTGTTATTGAATGCGAAGCATATCTTCGCGAACTCCGGAGACTTTGAGCGTATCTATCTATCTAGCCGTCCACGTTTGGGTGCTCTCGTAGTCAACCCCTTAGCTTGGCGTGAACCAAAAATAGCATGGGAGGGTAACGTGGTATGTGCCATGGGCGGGTCTGTGCTGCTGGTATGCCGATATGTGCCACGAGTGATTTACACTTAGTATCTACCCAGAAGCAACGAGAACACACACGAATAATTTTAACGCGCAAGCGTAAAAAAATACACGACATCGGTAGCGTCGACCCAACAAATGCAAAGAGTAAATGTCAGGGTTCCGGCTGGAATCGAACCCGAGCATTCTGCGTGGCAACGAAGCATTTTCCCACAGAGCTACGCCAGTTTTTTTTCTTTTTTACCGGTTTCGCACAAGGTACACACATCAATATATGTCACCGTAAACAGTAACATACAAACAGAAGTGATTACAAAACATCCGCGGAACTATCAGTGATTACAGTGCTAAAATTCCTTCAGGTTCACCAGGAGTTCGACCCTGGAGAGCCATTCCGGAACAAAATTTTGTTGTTTGAGTATATCAATGTACTGAGCAATGTTTTCGCGGAACGGCATACGGGCCGGACGCCTGTCAGGGTCACAGTAGTGACCGGCCATTATTGCCCGCCATAGACAATGGAGGCCAAGCAGCATTATAAGATCAAAAGGCATTCCCTCCTCTTTTTCTAATGTTAAAAACCTGATACCCAGTGAATGTAAGGGAAGTTCCTTTTTTAGGGTTCTCTGTAAAATATCCTAGAAGTAAACCCCTTCCCAATAATGCAGAAAAACATGATCTATTGCCTCCAGCTTTCGGCAGATCAAACAGTTCGAACACCAAGGCATATAAACTCCTCTCTCTTCTCAAAAAATCTTAACCGGTAGTGTTCCGGAGTGTAATTTAAAGAAAAAGCTTTTTGCACTAGGCTGAATTTAGCGCGTAGACAGGATAACCGCTGGTCATTAAGGGTAACTGACTAGATTCCCAGAGAAGGGAAGCGGGTTAGGGGGAGACAGAAGGTTAGGTGGGCAGATGAGATTAAGAAGTTTGCGGGCATAAATTGGCAGCAGCAAGCACAGGACCGGGTTAACTGGCGGAACATGGGAGAGGCCTTTGTCCTGCAGTGGACGTAGTCAGGCTGATGATGATGATGGTGATGAATTTGCATTTTCTTAACACGCTTAAGAATATCATTACCTTCTCCCCCGCCCTTATTCAACCTACACATAGGAACTGGAAAAATCATGTGTCACAGAACGAGCGCTAAAAACGGGCGCGCCGTCAAATTCTTGCGATAACGCGCCCGAGAGGCGCGGCGAGGTCAACAAAAAAAAGAAAAGAGAAAACAAGCATCCAAGGCTCTCCGGGCGCGCGACGCCTCTCCTCTCGGAAGCGTGGCTTCGCCGATGAACCTCCTCACCCCACAGCGGCGGCCGGGCAAGCGCTACAAATTTCCAGAAGGAAGGGGGCGTGTATGCCGGGTTGAGTCATCTGTCGGGGACGGCCCCCGTACAGTCTCGCGCCTCTCTCCAGCCTTCGCTGCGTAGCGCGCCGACGAAATGACGAGAACTTTCTGGAATGTCGCGCGGAAGGTATTTAATCGAGCAGCCGAGACGAGAGATCAGGAGAAGACGAAAGTTAGCGCCAGAGCGCGTAGGGATTCCGCCGCGTAGTCGGCGAAGGTTTTGTCCGTAGCCACAAAGCAGGAGAAGAAGAAGAGGATTTCCACCTGAGGGGTGAAGGCTCGAGCTACAGGCAAGAGCGTGTGTTTACCGCTATCGAGCGAAGACGCGTGGCAACAGCTGCATGCGTGAAGCCGACATGTTTCCGGCGAAGAAGTTTGAAGCTTGCAGAGTGGCCATTTGAAGACGCGAGGTTTCTTGGAAGAGAAACTTCAGGGGGCAGCGGAACGACAACAACGCTGGACTTTGAGTGAGTGATACTCGGACGAGTATCATTCAGACTTTTGTTCCAAGGACTTTGGACTGAATAGGTTTTTTATCTCTTTAGTCTTTAAGTGTCTTGGTTGTTAAATGCATGCGACTGCATCGTAGTGTGAATTGTTGTCTGTGTCCGTTGTTTTGAGTGTGGCTGATTGTACTGTGTAGTACGTTGGTTGATTGGTGACATATTGTACTCAACTATTGTGGAGTGTGCATACTCGTGTATTGTTTTCGATCTCCTATATTGATAATATAATTTTGTTTGTTTATCAACTCTCGGCTCTGACTTGTTCTTTGGGCCACAGCCGGCGTCTGCGGGCGCGCCAATAAGGACCACTTCTAAATTGTCCACGCTTTCGTGGTGCGGTTCGGGGGGCCGATACTTCGGCTCTTGGAAGTAGCCCGGCGATCGCCTCCCTAATAACGGGACATGTGTGACATCATGTCGCGTATGTCTTTATGCAATTTCTTTCGCCCGACCGAAGAAAGGTATTCATTGGAAAACCTAACTGACAAGAACCGGACACTGTCTGCAACTTCCTTAAAGAAACCTCGCGTAGCTCCCGGCATGCTTGCGTTGCTAACCACAAAGTTAGGCAGAACACGAAAAAGGCGTAACTAGCATACTGTTCTTAAAAAGGGGTGTTGAACATCTCGCAAGAAAATAAAACGATTAACTAGTTGTCGCACGAACAGATGAGACAGGCTTAGTCCCCCTTGTTTTAATCTCGGAACACATTTGTCCTACTACAATTTTCCTAAGTAGACCCCCATATAAACACGGCAAATATCCTATGCAGCTTTTGCACATGCACCAGTGAGCAACACAAAACCTGCATCACATACCATAATTTGCTCATTAAAAATATGTTGCATACAGTGGCTGTGGCAAACATTGAGAGACAGTTGCCATTCCACTGCGCTGTCCTTTCGTGCGTTTCTTTTATTTGTTCAGTCCAGTAATCATTTCTGTCTTTGTAGTGCTGGAAAGACACGCCTAGATATTTTACTGGAGTATTAAACCAGTGAACGTTAACATAGGTATCTGGGGTTGATGTCCAGTCTCCGTGCCATGACCGCAGACACTTTCCCCATATAACCCGACTTCCTGTAATTTCTCTAAAATTTTTAACAACGGTAACTGTCTCTTGTACACTCTCTTTGGTGGTGCAACACACTGCTACATCATCAGCGTATGCCAAAACTTTTACCTCGGCGTCAAGCAGTCTGAAACCACGGATGATCTCGTTTTCTATTATGGCCAAGCATAAGCTGTCTATGTACAATGCAAACAAGAGTCGACTTGCTAGACATCCCTGGCGTACAGAACGTTCCAGCCTAATGGGAGACCCCGGGATCTTGTTAATAATTAGTCGTGTAGTAGAGTTCTTATACGCCAAAACTACGCCCTGTGTGATCACCGATCCGACATTGACACGTTCGAATATGGAGAATAACACATCTTGCGGAACGCAGTCAAAAGCCTTTTCTAAATCAAGCCGGAGTATCGCAACATGAGAATTAAAAGCATTGCAACTCTCAAGGACACATCGCATTGTGTGTATGTTTATCAATATTGAGCGCCCCTTGATGCCACACGTTTGGTGCTCCCCAACTATTCCGGTGACTACGTTCTGCAATCTACCTGCCAATACTTTCATGAGTATTTTGTAATCAGTGTTGGTTAGCGAAATGGGCCTATATGATGAAACTAGTTTTAATTTTGCTTTGTCATCCGTCTTAGGTATTAGAATAGTGTGCGTCTTTGATTGCGTAGGCTTGCTTGAACACAGCTTGTAACACTGGTGAAACTTCTGTTTTAAAAGCTTTATACCACATCGCACCGAGACCGTCAGGCCCCGGCGACTTCCCAGCGGCGAGACTATCTATTGCATATTCAATTTCAGAAACGGTTATAGGCCTCTCTAACGCTTCTTTCGTTTCGAGGGATAATTGCGGCATCCTGCTCAAGAAAGTGTCCTTGAACTTCGTAACATCTACTAATGCGGCTGTGAAGAGACCCTTGTAATACCGAAAGAAAGCTTCAGCGATAGTGCTGTTAGTATTTAGCAGAATACCATTTTCCTCTATTTCGTCGATGTGATTACGACGCGCTCGTGATTTCTCGATTCCAAGTGCGCGCTTGGTAGGAGTCTCCCCCATAGCCCTCGCCTCTGCTCTCGCTTAAATAAGGGCTCCTCTGTAGCGTTCCTGCTCTACTAGCTCAATTTGTCGTTTCACCGTTCGAATATCTTCTTTATATGCACCGGGCTCCTTGCTTTCTAACGCTATCAATTTCTTAAGCGTTGTTGCGAGTTCATTTTCTTTCATTCTTTCTTGATATTTTGAAGTACTAGATCTCGATATGGCTTTCATTTTAACGCTTTGCTTCAAAAGCTCCTACTCCTCGCCGACATTGCAGGCTCCGATCACTTTAATGTTCTGAATTCTCTCAATCACAAAATTATTAAAAATGTCATCCCGCAGTAGTTTAGCGTTAAACTTCCATAAATCCCAACTAAATTTGTTTTCTTTTTATTTAAGTCCCACGTTGCATTGTACAAGACAATGGTCAGAGAAAGAGACAGGTAAGACTGTGTAACTATTGCTTTTAGCTAGCATCTCTCCTGCCATGTATATCCTATCAAGACGTGCATGACTGGTTCCCTGAAAGTGCGTAAATCGAACTTCGCGACCTGCTTCGAGGCACTCCGCAACATCATCCAGGTCAGATTCATTCAGCCAAGTCATAGAGCGCTTCAACACTTCTGTCTCGCACATGGCGGTTATTAATTTTATCTTTCAGCGCTCAATACACAATTGAAATCCCGCAATAAAACAAGCTGTTTCGGTGGCCGTAAATGCTGCTTAATTAATGAAAACAAAGCTTCTCGGTCTGCCTCCACGTTCGGCGCATAGACACAAATGACGCGCCATTCAATTTCGCTAGTACTAAAATCACAAGTCACTGTTCTACCAGAGTCACAAGAAAAGTGACTTTCAACAATCAATGCCGGAATCTTTTTAACAAAAAGAACACAGCCGGCCGAAGTTCCATTTGCGTGACTAACTATGGCATAATATTCAGACGTAAACCGCAGCACCATGCTTCGGGTCTCCTCCTCCCCTTCCACTTTTGTCTCCTGCACGGCTAACACGTCAATATCTTGGTCAATTAACAGGCGATACACTATAGCCTGCTTTTTCCTGGAGGCCAAACCTCGGACATTTAAATTTGCAAAGCTCAATGCCCAGTGACTAGCCATCGTTACTCGCTAAAAAAAGAGGGGGTAGGCTCGGAGCATGGTGCTTACCGTGTACGTCTAGCTCCCTGCTAGACGTCTCCGGGGCCACCCGGTGGTCCGGCATCAGTTAGCTGCTGGTCCCTTGGAGTGCCAACCGGTCGGTCCACAGGTAGATTTGACCTCGCTCTGAGGCCCGAGCGCCACCCCGGTGTCGCCTTCACTGGTGGTCCCTCAACTTTGCTCTCGTGAGCAGTGCCCGCAGATTGCTCCAGCGAACGCTTGACCGCCGAGCTCGAGTTGATCCCGCGGGTCGTTCCGTGCGCTGGCATGTCGCGTCCTCTCGCCGCTTGCGTCGACATGTCCACCCATTGGCTTGGTGCGTCTTCAGTGGAGTTCTCTTGGCTGGTGTCCGCCTTAGCCGTTTCATTCTCCTCGGTTTCCGACGCTGTATCGTAATCTTCAGGCGAAACCGGCCCGCGTTCAAACAGAGAACTAGCCGCGTCTCCTGCCCCCTTAGCCGCGTCTTCCGCCTCAGCGGCATCCATTGTCTGCTTTTCGATCTCATCGCACGTTGCAGCGCTCGTAAATACTGCATACGACTGGACGCACTGAGCGTCTCGATGTCCAAATCACCGAACAATTGAACACCGTGGCACCCTGCAGTCTCACCGTACATGACCAGTCCCTTTGCACCGCAAGCATTGCATAGGCCTGCCTGGCACCACAACTAGGGCCAATTCTCCTGCAACGCGCACTTGGTGTGGAAGGTCCTCCATCGTAACTACACTCTTTAATTTGAGTAGCACGGTTCTCGTCGTCAACGATTTGTCGCTGACGCCGTTGTCTCTCCGGCGCTCTCGATTCACTTCGACAACATTGCCGAAGGCTGCGAACTCCGTCCGCACATCCTCATCGGCGACGGCGTAAAGCAACCAATAAAGCCCCAGTTTTATCTGCCGGTCCTGGGGATCAACGATGAGACACCGGTGTCCCTTCACCTGAAGTTCCTTGAAGGCCAGCAGTTTCTTCGTCGCGTCTTCTCCGTTCAGTGTAACCGCCCAGACGTAATTAATCTGGTACGCTCCGAGGGCTATGATGTCTGTTAGCACTCCCGTGGGGCCCAACGCGTCTCTGAAGTCTTCAACACTGTAGGGTCTCGCTCGAACGTCTCTGTGCAAAACACAGTATTTAAGGCAACGCGTCCTGTTGGCAGATGAGACAGAATAACTTGGTACTCTTCAGTTGACCTGTTACCGCGGCCCTCAAAGGCCGCTGAAGTCGCTCCGACGGAGCCCTGCATCCTGCGTTCGTTCACTACCGTGGCCGAAAGCAGAATCCAGAGCTACGCGAGCTGTCACAACTACTTTTGAAATAGACGCTAATCCTCGTGAAACGTCAATGGTGGCTGCAGTGCTGCGTACCCTGTACAAGCATCACATCTGTACACCTTTAACACAGCCGTTACGTCATGTGAACGTCAATTGTGGTTAGTTGCCATGCGCTGAAGTTGATTTATGTAGCAGTGTCCAGGAGTAGCATCCTTGCGAGCATCAGCGCATCATCAGCCTCTGGTGTTGCTTTACGCATGGTATAGATAACATCGTTGCGCAAATGCAAACAACTGGTTATGTAAACAACTGGAAGTCTGAGACACAATTCTTTATGTGCAAAATTTGTATATATATTTAGCGTCAGTTCATGGCGTGTCGCTCGATAAAAAGAATCGCAACATGGCACCTTCTTTCCGCATTCTTCGCATAATGTCGATTCCCAGGTACGTGGGGTGCTGAATGTTTTCCTGCGGGAATGATTACCGCTAGAACATACTTTCTTGAGACATAGGAGTGCATATGGAATGGTTCCTGTGGTACGCCTCAGTCGCCACCTGTAACGAATGATTTTTTAGTGCTCAAGAAGTGTGTAGAAGTTTGTAATGTCGACTTTTTTCACCCAACGTCGAAGATATGTGTATATGAGTATATAAATACTCGTAATTATTATATGCAGTGTAATAGGTTTGGCAATAAATCCTCTGTTTTCATACGCAGGAATTATGTCCCAGTGCATTATACAGCAGGCAAGACCCCCAGCACCTTTTTCACATCTCTCAACTCGGGTATGTCATGACCTATATTTCTGCCTCTTTGGCTAGCAGCTTGAGATAAATATAATGTGGGCGCCATTTCCCATTGATATAAATGTGTCAGCTAAAACAAAGCCACACAATACACAAGAAGTATTCATGAATAATGAAATACGCAGAACTTTTCGATGCTGATACTCATCATTTTTTAGAAATTTTTACGTTAACTGTAAGCATGCATGATTATAGTTGGGGAGTCAGAGTGCGTTTTTGTTACAATTCGTTAAATATTGAGAAAAATGTCATATAATACAAGCATGGCTTAAATTATGTAACACTTGGTGCAGCCGAATATACTTACGCCAAACCTAGGCTGTCACCCGAACCAACATTTCTACGGTTGGCAGTTCCTCGAATTGAGAATAGTGGCAACATAAACACTCATAAGAATGCGTTAACTTGTTAACGTTAACTTATTAGGGCAACTTGCGTCTAATCAACTGTTATCAAGAAATATATTATACCGTGGGCAGACCTGAAAAATGTGGAGGGGAGAGATGGGTGATGGCTAGTGAGGGAAGAGGTGCCTTTTAGCACGTTAGAAGTAGCTACTTGATATAAGGACGATTTTGATGATGTCAAAGCTACAGTAAGAAACTTTTGAATGATATGTGGAATTTAACGTCTTTTAGCGTCCGCGCGTTTCTCGAGTCCACCTGCGGTTCTGCCTATATTATGCTCATTTACCTACTGTGCAGCAATGCTTGAATTATCGGCCTTCTTCAACGTTTGCAGACCCCAGTAACCAAAAGCAAGGTTGGTTCCTCTATACGGACTACAAAACTTGTGGGATCAACGTAATAAAAAGCTTTGGTTATCGTAAGTACTTGCCACTTATCATCTCAGTTGTCGCAAGCTGCCATGAGAGTATGAAACGCAACGAAGACAATGGAATATTACTCTACGTACTGAATTAGAAAGCACGGCGAGTCGCAGATTTCATTGGTTTGTAGGGTTTAACGTCCCAAAACCAACATATGGTTATGAGAGACGCCGTAGTGGAGGGCTCCGGAAATTTTGACCACCTGGGGTTCTTTAACGTGCACCCAAATTTGAGTCACGGAGTGACAAGCATAGTGGCGTACGTAATCTTTACACCTAAGTCACGTGGTGATATGACGTGGCGTAGTCACTTGGTCTCATCAAGTTTTTATGCAGCAGGGCGGTAACGCCGAACATCGTTGAAGGGTCGGCAACAGCCGCAAAGTCTTGTGTTTCATTGGGAATTTAATATTTATGAAAATTGTCGATGACAAATACCGTAGATTTTACTGTAATTTAATTAACTTGTAGAACGCTCAATGAAATAAACCTAATTTTTCAGTATTCAGCACGTTAGAAGTAGCTACCTGATATGAGAACGATATTGATGATGTCATAGCCAGAGTCAGATTGATTTTGATTGATGTGTGAGAGTTTTAACGTCCCAAAGCTACCATATGGTTATGACAGACACCGTAGTAGAGGACTACAGAAATTTCGACCACCTGGGGTTCTTTAACCTGCACCGAAATCTGAGAACACGGGCCTACAGCATTTTTGCCTCCAACTAAAATGCCGCCGCCGCAGCCGGCATTCGACCCCGTGACCTTCGCGTCAGCAGCCGAGTACCTTAGCCACTACACCACTGTGGTAGGATGTCAAAGTCATTTTCATCAGCCTGACTACATTCCGAAAGTCAAATTTGTTCTATCTAGGGGTAATTCATGACCAACGAACAGCTCTAGAAGCAGATGGGGGCAATTTACGACACGACGTAGACACTTTTCTGTGTCACGTGGCTCAGGCGGTTGCCTTTTATTCGTGCTTGTGCCTACCAATGAACTTTCAGTCGACAGTCAGCGCCTGTCATGTCTTACGCTCTCCTCTGTTTTCAGTGCTGTTGTTTCTTCATAATAAACAGCCTTTGCCCATTGTGAGGCAAAGGCCTCTCTCATGTTTCTTCAACTGTCCTGTGCCTGCAGCGGCCATGTGATCTCGGCAGATTTTAGAGAGACCACTAAAGTAAAAATTTTTTGTGATTTCGTTGTTTTTGTTAGTAGCTCTTTATGCAAAACATTCACCCTCAATTGCAACAGCCGCAATGAAGTGAGCAAGAGGCAACGCCGGCTGTTCTTTTTCTTCTTCGTTCTCTTCGTCTTCTGCTTGCTCAGTGCACACCCATGCCCGAGTGTCACTTTGTCCACATTACATTCGGCCACGCTAAAAACCGTGGGGGAAGCTGACTCATTTACCTCTGGAGTCTTGGCTAGCTGATTAGACGCGCATGTGTCAAGGTGCGTGTTGTCTGTCGCTGTGAATTCCAAAGATGTCTCAAGAGGACGGCCATTGTTCTTGCGTGCCGGATGGTGCCTTATTGACTAGAATTTATGGGCTGGAAAATACGGCTATTGGAATCGGCTTTTGCTGTGTCATCAACATAATGGCGATGACGGCGTGCTCGGAGGATGACGCCTGAATAGCATCCAATTAAGCTTCAGGGCCTGCTTGGCTTCTCGGTGTTTCTCACTCTCTGCAATTTCCTCACATTTCATTGTTGTCACAAAGGATAGGAGGAAGAGCTTCTCTTAAAATCATTCGAAGCTTTGCGATAGCGGAGAATACTTTCCTGTAGCAGTCTTCTCTGCGTTATTAAGGAAGAGCTCATGGAACACTAAGCCGGCAGCAGTACTAGAAAATCTAACACTCTCGTGTGTTTGTGAGGTTGAACTGTCTCACTCAACGGAATGTGAAGGACAGCGCTAGAGAGGGCTGTGGAAGCTGCCTGAGCACCTTCGATTTATCGGTGAGCATGGCGATGCATGCCACAAGTTCTTTCGGTGCCTTTTGTGGTGGCGTGCCGAGTACTAGAGGAACTGGCACAAGCGTGCGTCTCCGCGAAGGTGAATCTGGTGTCCACTGCTCCAACTGTTGTGGCTGAAGAGTGAGCTCAGCCTTTCTCAACGATTTGGCGCCTCATATCGGTGCTGAAACTAAGAGTAGCTGCCGAGCGCAGCACCTACATCTAACACCTTTTGCAGGGCGGTCTGGGAAGCTCCAACTCAGGAAGCTCGATACCATTGACGGGCCATTGAAGATAGTGTATCTCATAAGCTCGCTCACTGATGGCGGACAGACTAATAAATGTTCAAGCGACTGCTTTGATGTGATGTGGTTCACAAATGCCTCCCGGACTAGAGACTCCGTTGGCAGGCGTGCAGTTGCCGGGGTAAAAAGTGGGTGGAATATGCTCGTCAAAGAGCACATCAATCCAACCACGATCGCTGCCGCATGCTTTCGTAGGCAAGCCTTGCCTTTAAAGCAGCGCGAAGGTGGTCAATAGCGACCAGCCATTTTCTATGCAGCCAGGCATTTCGCGAGAGTTGGTGGTTGAAACCCACTCGAAAGCATTGTCTTAAAAGTCATGGAACACCGGCGCTTTCCAAACAGCCGATTGAAGCAAAGCGGCAGGCAAGCACCGAAAGTTAGAGACGCCAAATGGTTCAGCTTCTGCGATATTTGCGTGCGTACATTCAAGTGCTCCCCGTCGTTGCCAGGCGAGGTTTCTGACGTGTCCTGGGTAGTGTTCGCGAACATACCTGCGGTGGCCCTGGTACTCACGAAACCATCACAGGATAAGCATTACGGAGACGCCAATCTTCCCGATTGTTGCAACAGGCGCGATCTGCGCTGTATCATCAGTAAGCCACCCGCGAAGCCTTTGCGGCAGCCGCAAATTATGTAGTCGTCGCATCAATCAGTGGGGCAGGTATGTGCTCGATCGTGAAAGTGAAGTGCGCTGTGACCTCAGAACAGACAGTGACGGCAACCATGACCGAACACGCTTGGACGGCATCCCCTGTAGTAGAAACCTACGGGTGAAGTAGTCTGGAGCCTCCGAAGAGACCTTGACGCCGTTCCCGAATGGTGAAGACTGTGGGGGCCAGTGAGCAGGTACCGAAGAGACACCGACGTATATTTACGCATACCATGGCGGCACGTTGTGGGGTTCAATGAACGAGGAAGCGCGGAAGTGAGACTTCGACTTCGTCGGCTGCACCATTGCAATCAAGGTAGCAAGAGGACAATGCCTCTGTTGAGGCAGCCTGTTGATGATGATAAAGATGCCACCACTATGGCTCTTGTCCCCTCCGAGGAATCGGCCATGAATTTAGGATATGAAATTAAATGTCTTTCAAGTGATACGTATTGCTAACAAACGAAGATAAAACAAACAAAAGAGGCAGATGGTGCTAATTAGCTAGCGCTGTCACTATGCGTCTCACATGATGTTCCTGAATGGGTGTCCCCCTCTTGCCAAGACATACTTGTGGCCACCCTGAGCAACCATCTACGTAAGCCGCCGTTGTTTTGCCGTTTGGAATCTCTAGTGGCCTGTTTTGTGGAAAATAATCATAGGCTCTTACAGTCAAAACAGGATGGTGTGTGACGTAAAGCCTGACGTGTTTTTTTTTCTGAAAAAAGCTGCCTTTGTTCCTAAAAGTAGTATCAAACTAGTTTCAATCAAACCTGCTAGTGTTGATGAACGTGCATTAACATTCATGCATGTTTCGGCCTTGAGAGTTTCGGCCTGTCTGTTGAGAACGCAAAAGAACAAAAAACAAATGCTCTCCTTTTTGTTTAGTGCTAGAACGCACGAAGTAAGCATTTTTTCTGATCCATTACTTCTAAGATCCATTATTCCTTGCAAGGTTACTTTTTAAACCATATTTCATTCCTAAGTTCAGGAGATCATTTGCTCATAGAAAGTGATGGCAACCTTACTAATTATCTGTAATCACCAAACCCTGGCAATTTTTATTGCTAGTTTTGATGTAGAATACCTTTTTTATTTTGTTTCTCACGATAAGATTATGGTTTTAGCAAAACAATGAACTACTGATAACAACGATGAACTTGCCTTCAGAAACAGATCTGGTATAACGACACATGTATTATGTAAGGCAGAGTTCCTACTTAAAATTGACTTTTTGTATGTTAGAAGGTGTACTATACGCTCAGTAAGTCCGGTATTTGTATTCACTCGAAAGTGACGCCTGTACTAAAAAAGAAATATTTTTTCTCCTGCAGTCGACTGCGCCATAGAAAAGAAGGTACACCTGCTACTTACTAAGATCCTTTTGACGTTTAGTTTTTTTAAATACCCTGCCAAGGTGATGCTTCTACTTCCTCATTTCATGAAGTGCTTAACATATTGTCATGAGGTCATGACGCGGACGAAGGAAGCCGACTGGTTGTTCAGTTTAAACTCTTTATGGCCGAACTTCTGGTTACCTAAAACGAATGTCAGACTAGCGCAAGACACTGACACTGATAGCGGTGAGCAGAGCACTGGCCGTCGATCAACTGACAAGCGGTGAGGGGTCACGTCGTTTATACAGGTGCCGTCAAATATTCTAGTGTTATCGCAAGTGGCCACGTATAAGTCCAAGAATAATATGTAATGTTGGCAATGCAGCCGTATTATCGACACATCTACTACGCCGTAATCTACTACAGTACTAAAGCTTTTCGAACACTGCAGGCGTTGTCTTCGCTGATACTTATTAGCAGTGTAATGTGCTCTAACGGAACATAAGAAATAAGTGTGGCATTGCCCCGCACTGAAAGAGCCATTGTCCCGATGGTTTAGCAAAATATGAAAGCGCAATATTGAAGTAGAAAAACAAACTATAGGTACAAGCAATAAAGTACACCAGCACCAATACAAATACAGTACTCCGGTTCATTGACGTGCATGAAATGGCTTTAGGCGGAATACATGGACGACTTCAAGTCATGCTCGGCGCCGTGGAGAGTTTGTAAGGCCTTATGGGACAACCTTGCTGTCGAGTGGGCGGAGACATTGAACTATCATGCAAGGTCCGAAGTACCGTCGCAGAATTTTTCGGCTGCGTGCACGGCGGCTTATTGGCGTCCACATCTAAATGTGGTCACCGTGCTCCTATTCCATGATGCTTCGTCGAAGATTCTTGCGGCTGCTGTTGGTCTGTTGGTTCTTGATGCAGAGGTGGGCGAGTTGTTGGCCTTCATTGGCGCACTACAGGTAGACAGGCGGTGATGTTGAAGTTTTCTTCGTCGACGACGTTAGGCACCATGGCGTCGTTACCGGGATTCTTCCATAGACCAAGTTGTACGGTGTCACCTGTGCCGGTAATTGGACGGCCGTGTTTCTACGCGATGATCAAATACGGATGGATTGTATCCCACGTCTTGTGCTCGACGTCGACGTACATGGCCAACATATCGATGGGGGTCTTATTAGGACGATTGGTGAGGCCATTGGTTTGTGGATGGCAGGCGGTAGTCCAGTGATGACTTGTATGGCTGTATCTCACAATCGCCTGAGTTAGGTCTGCAGTAAAGGCCAGATTTTTGTCTTTGTAGGATGTCTGTAGCTGCGTTACGCAAAACAATGTTCTCGACGAAGAACTTTGCTACCTTAATCGCACTGCCTTTGGACCGAGCCCCAGTCTCGGCTTGGAGGCTGAGGTAGTCTACAGCTATGACGAATCATTTTTCCCGGAATCGGACGTCAAGAACGGCCCCGGTGAGGCCATACTGATTAGCTGGAACGGCGTAGAGAAGTGGCTCAATAGGCTGGAGTAGTCCAAATGACTTACTTGGTGGTGTCTCTCGTCGTTGACAGTCTTGAAATGTTCTGCGTACCGAGTGACGTTGGCGGCAAGCTGTGGCCAGTAATACTTCTGTATTCTCGCGAGCGTACGGAAAACACCGAGGTGTCCCGCCATCGGGTTGTTGTGTAGAACATCCAAACGTCTGGTCGTAACGCTGAGGGCACTACGAGGAGGTAGTTGGCCTGAAGTGGCGGAAAGTCCTTTTTCAGGGAAATGCTGTTTCGCCAGAAAAACGACTCAACTACTCGTTTGAAAGCCTTTGGTGAAGCGGTGGCTTTGCCCTGGAGATACTCTACAAGGCTCTTGACTTCCGGATAAGCTCGCTGTCGTTCGGCGAAGTTATCGCTGTTTAAGGTTCCCAAGAAGTAGTCACTCTCCTGGTCGCTCTGCGACACTGGTCTACAGGGGCACAAGACAGGCAGTCAGCAGTGGTAGTGTTTTCTTTCGGGCTTGTACACGACGTAAATGTTCAATTTTTGAAGTCCTAGGCTGTCCCATTCGAAATAATTGTAGGGGCCTTCAAGTTACCTAGCAGGCACAAGGCACGGTGGTCACTCACAACTCTAACTCACAACTTCCATAGAGGTGGGACCAAAGTTTGACTTAGTCCAAACAATGGCAACGCACTCGTCGTTGGTTGTGCTGTAGTTGCGTTCTGATTTGAATAACGACCGGCTGCAATAACTGGTAATTCTTTCTTCTCCATTAGTCGTCTGGACTAGAAGGGCGCTGAGTTGCACGCTCGCTGCGTCTGGGTGGATTTTCGTATTGGCGTATTCGTCGAAAAGTGCATGTGTCAGAGGTGTCTGCAGTCATCGTTCCGGTTCCTCAAAGGCTTCATTTTGTGCTGTTTTCCACCTGAATTTGACGTCAGTCTTCGTGAGCTGCGTTACTAGCTGGGCGATCAGTGAGAAGTCCTTGACAAAGCGTCTCTAATAGGCGCAGAAACCGCGGAATTGGTGCTCGGCCTTCTTGTCTTTGGGTGGCGGAAATGCGGCAATGGCAGCTGTTTTTTGCGGGTCTGTGCCGACCCCAGAGTTGTTGACCACGTGACTCCAAAACGAGGAGCTACTTGTACGCGAATGGCACTTTTTGGGCTTCAAGGGGAGCTTGGAGCTCTTGATAGCTTGAAGTACGGATTCAAAGTGCCGTAGGTGTTCGAGGAAAACACATCGACATCGCCCAAGTAAACGACGCAAGTTTGTAACTTCTTGCCAGATATTACTGTATTCATGACTCAATGAAAAGTAGTGGGGGCTTCACAAAATCCAACTTGAATTACTTTGAGCTGGAGCAAGGCGTCCGGTACTATGAAAGCTTTTTTTATCGGCCTCTCTCGTAACACCGATTTGCCAATAGCCGGCCTTGAGGTCCATCGAAGAAAATTATCCCGCATTCTGAAGTCGATCCAGGACGTCGCACATCCGAGAGACAGGGTACACTTTCTTTTTCATGATTTTCTTCAAGCGGCGATAGCCCACGCAAAAACGTGGGATTCTGTCTTTTTTCTTGACTAACACAACGGGTGACACCCATGAACAATGAAGATTGTGAAGATTGATTATTGAAGTCGCGTAGAATTTCGCCGACATGTTTTTATGGCCTCGCATTCTCGAGTAGACACATTGTACGGGCTGTGATGGAGGGGCCTGGCACTCTCTTCTGTTAGCCCCGCCACGGTGGCCTAGTGGCTAAGGTACTCGGCTGCTGACCCGCAGGTCGCGGGATCAAATCCCGGCTGTGGCGGCTGCATTTCCGGTGCAGGCGGAAATGTTGTAGGCCCGTGTACTCAGATTTGGGTGCACGTTAATGAACCCCAGGAGGTCGAAATTTCCGGAGCCCTCCACTACAGCGTCTCTCATAATCATGTAGTAATTTTGGGACGTTAAAACCCACAAATCAATCAAATCACTCTCTTCTGTCAGGATGCGATGTTTCGCGGCTGGGATCCGCCACCTTTTTAAGACGATGAAAAATACTCTTTATATTGTCAGAGCATAGTTCTGAGTTGTTCATATTTATATATCGCAAGGCTTGCGGTAACGTCGAAAGCTAAATGAACAGCTGGGTTTGTCGTAGCAGGTTTGGTAGACTCGGCGAGGGTGAATGTGTTACTGGCAATGACTTCGATGAATGCACCCGTGGTGTCTTTGCTCACGTGCTAGTACTTGTTGCAAAAGTTTGTGAGCATCATTCTTGTGTTCTCCCTCGTAGCTTGGTTATTCGTCTGGCGACGCAAACTTCGCAGCTGATCAAAAGCTGCTGGTCACATAAAATGAAGCCTTGAATATCTATTGATTATTCAATGCCGACAAAAATGCTGACACTGGGACGAGGAGGAAGGGCACCTTGGTCATCCAGCACATTAAAGGCATGCCTTCCTGACGCCGTGTGCAGCGGCAGTAATTTCTCTGTCGATAGCGTTATCAAACTTGGTCTCAAGTATGTCTGCACCTTGAAGGCCTGAGAAGTGCACACCATGAATGACGTCTCTAGAGCAAGGTTGTAGAAGTACGAAGGTTGCGGGTCATATTAAGTTGTTAATGCAAACCCTCGAAGTGCAGATTTTTGTTGGCGTTACCAGGTGACCTCTAGCTGTGCGGATCACAGAGCCTTCTCAGGTGCTTTTTATCATCTCCAACTTTGTGGCGAACGGTTCCGTGTTGACGGAATAGTTGACTGTGGTATCGACGAGAGCTTTCACACTCTGACCGTGGATAAGAACGTCGAGGACGCTAGTTCGCCTGCACGCGTTGCGACGTGTTGCTTCGTTAGGCCGTCCTCGGTGCCTAAGGTTTCGATGTTAGGACTTCGTTGGCACACTGTCATCTTCCAAAGGTTTCTTCGAGGTGCCGCCGTCTTCAGCACAGGAGGATATTTAGTAGTTCGTCGTAAAGCAAATTACCCACATTTCTATCGATTGCTGTCCTCAGTTTTTCGAAGAATGAAGGCTAGGCCACTGGTTATGGGTTGGGCGAGTGTAGGACCGCTGGGGCGGCGAATCGTAGCCGGCGGATGATGGTGCATTGCATGGTCGTTGTTCTTGCCACTATGTTCCGCTGATGTAGTCAGCGATGTAGCGAGGCCTTCAACCCGACCGCGGACACGGCGCGTAAATGGTGAATACCAGGAGCTGGATCTGTCAGTGCTGGTAGCGACAGTAGGTCTGGCCAGCATCCTCGCAGTACTAAGTAGAACGGGTGGTTGTGAGGGGCACACAAGATCTCTGTTTTCCTGGTTGTGTAACGCTGGCCGACAAAAGAATGGCAGCACGTCGTTTGGTGTGGTGGCGGTAGTGGCGTCTGGCGACGTAAGCGTCTTCGTTTGGGCGTGGAGGCGGGACGTAACGACGGGCTGCAGCAGCGTAGGTCCTGGCTTGTGGCTGTGGTTGGCTCAACTAAGCAACACTTACTGAATGTTTAATTTACTTGGTGAATATTGACAGTGTCTGCAATCGACGTTACTTCAGGTTGCTGTTGCGGTGGAAGCTTTCCCAGTTCCTCATGAACAATGGTTCGGATAATTTCGCGCACCTCGTCTAGGTCTAAGTTGTGAACTGCCACGCTGTCTTGAATAGAGCTGTCATCGCACTGCCCGGTGCGCATTTTGAGAGTATTCTGGATCATCGTCGCTTCCAACAGGAATTCCTAGATGGTCCTCAGTAGGATTTCGCATTAGTTCGGCGAATAACTCGTGTATGACTCCTCGCATAAGAATTCGGGCTTTCTTGTCTTTGATCATGACACCATAATCCTGGCGAAAACGTCAGGTCATCTCTGCCGTGAAGATGGTGACTTCTCGTTTGGCAGTTGTATCCAGGTCTCGATCAAACAAGCCACCCTTTCTTTGCGGGCGACGCTCGTGAACGTTTCTAGGAAAGCGCTCGCAGGGTCGTATCCACTGGTACGTGGGTGGCTCTCTTGGCTGTTGCATAACAACCATTGCGCGTGATTGTACAGTGGCTGTCATGGTTACCACAGTTGTTGTCGTGGCATTGGTATTTCGAGCATTATGTGGTAGAGGCCCGAAATCAAGATGTTGCCCTCGTTGACTGCGGCTAGCTCGCTGATGTCTCCTTGAAGCTAGCTCGTGATGTCTCCTTCAAGTTTGGGGCATGGATCAAGCTAGAGAGGGGCGTTTGCTGAATGGACCGGCAAGCGCCTCCATCACATGTTACGGGGTCGTTACGCTGACAAAGCGAGCAGACTGGATGTTAGGTTTAACTGGTTTATTGACCGAATTAGTGACAACGTAGAAAAGTTTAATTACAACCAGACACTGCCACTGATAGCGGCAAACAGAGTGTCAGTCATCATTCAACTGTCAAGCGGTGAATCGTTCTAACATTTATACACGAGCCTTGGAATATTGTAGCGTTATCGCTAGTGGCCGCGTACGTTTTAGAATAATCCGTAACGTTCGCGAAGTTGACGTAATCCTAACAAAACAATCTACTACAGTACTGAAGGTTTCCGAACACTGCAAGCGTTGTTTTAGCCGATAAATACTAGCAGTGTAACGGACAGCAACAAAATGTAAGGAAAGAATAAGGCATTATTCTATAACAGTCCCTTTGGGTTGCTATTCACATGTAAGTGTCAGTCTATGGTGCTATTAAAATTTTAGATCTCTGTTTGCATGCTGAACCAAACCATCTTTGCTTGTGTTCTTCGCCGCGAGTAAAAATATCACGTTTGAGCTCTTCGGGAAGATATTCTATGATTGTGAGAAATGACTTGCATTCAATTTCTTAAATTCTGCTCTTAACAAAATATGTCACCACAGGATAGAAGTCAGTTTTCGGGAATATTTGAATCGCTAAAGAAAGCAGGCGTCTCTTGTTCAACCTTATCGTGAACTTCCCTCAGGTTGGTAAAATGTGGAAAGATATCTGCGGCACAGCTAGGACAATGCATAACCCCCCCCCCTCCCTAACAGGTAAAAAAAATTCACCGTCAATCTGTGTGTTGACTTCTTATCACACATGCTCCAAAATTGCAGAAGGCTTCGACATACTTGTGTTATCAGCCCGCGGTAAGCTTGAAAGCGCATGTGCCGCTGTAAATAGGAAGTTCACAGTTTTATTACATAGGAGCATGTGTTTCATCCAACACCATACTTTGTCACAAGTGTAAGTGGTCTGGTACACAATAAACCGTTATAAAGTAGGAAATTGTTTAGGCCAGACTGGCACCTGCCTTAACAAGAAGATTCAGCAACACAGCAATGCATTTTTTGCGACAACCCTGAAAAAGAGCAAAATTTATTCCGGTCTTTAAAAAAGAAAACAAGTAATTATTCTCGAACTACCTGCCTATTACAATCATCTTATTTTTCAGTAAAGTCCTTGAAAAGCTTTTTGTGTTATGTTTAGGGCGTTATTCACACACGTCTCATATTCTTTATGATACTAATAAGCAGTTTGGCTTCTGGCCCGTGAACTCAATTGAACTTGCCATGATATCCCTAAGTGACAAACTTTGATCTGCTGTTGACAGCGCTTGTGTTGTTGAAGGTGTTTTTCTTGACCTTTCAAAAGTACTTGATTATATTTCACACGTCATTTTATTTCAGAAACTAGAGTCAATTGGCCTATCTGGTTTCCCAATAAACTAAGTCGTAGCTATTAGCGTTATCGAGAACAGTTGGTATATGTGTCTGGTACATTTGCAGCCCTAAAATGATCAACATCGTTGTGTCGCAGGGTTCAATATTGAGCTCGCGCATGATACCGTGCATGATACCACTATATTAACTGCAGATAAGAAGGTTTACTTCATGTTGCTTCAACTAAACATCAACATAAAAAAATCGTGAAAATTTTCAGTAGGAATTGGTAAATATAAATACTTAATGTCAAACTTTGTGGTATTTTCGCCACCTAATTGAATAATACCTAGAAATCCTTTTGTCTACGTAAGCAATACTCAAATTCACTCAACGTCTAATACAATGTTTCCCGGGGTTAAACTTGATGAGTATTTAAAATTTAATTCATATATAGCCCAACTTACGCGGAAAGCCGTATGTATCCTTCTAATCTTGCTAAATGTTCACCCTTTTTCATTTGAAAATATTGTTGTCACTATATTACGTTTTCTTTGATAACAAAAAAACTACGTTGCATTTGATCATGTATAAATACGAATACCACTCTCTTATCAGCCATACGACATCTTTGAAACCAAGCACTGAGAATATTATCATTCAGTAGCTTCATGTTCAGTGCATCATCCTTACTCTCTTCACATAGTAGCTGGTCCATTCAGAAGCTGGTCAAATATTTTCTGGGCATTACTGCCTACAATTGTGAGAATGGAAACTACACGTTGCTTTACTTAACTAAAGTCAGTTTCCTCAGGTGTCATCTACTCGTTTCGCAAAGGCTAATAATTTTCTTTTACCAGGACTAATCATGGCGAATTTGCGATAGAACTTTCGTCTCATGGTATACGTTATACAAACCTATAAATTGTACTCACCAATAAACATACTAAAAACTCAAAAATAAACAAACTAAAATTTTGTTCGAGTGACAATAGAAAAGTTGATAGCCAGAATACCTAGAAAAAGTGGAAACAGAGTTTTTATACAAAAATATATTGTGGAATGTGGCCACTACCATATGAGCATTTGCAGAGAGAAACCTATGTTAACTTTTTCACGCAAACACATGGAATGTAATATTAGGTTATTTGTGTTTATGTGGTATGGAAGTTTATAGTATAGCATCTGAAAGGTATAATTTTTTCTGGATCTCTGTAGTTTCCATATTTCGGAGCTCCTGTTATTGATTGTTGCATGTTTTGGCATCAAATTGAAAATACGTTTCAGGGTGTCATTCCTCTCTGTATTACTGTTCTTATAACACCCTTTTTAGATATAATTTCATAAATGATCGGCACTGGTAGTAGTTTTGATTTTTTTAAAAGAGAGTGTGATAGAAACAGAGATTTATACATTATAAGTTTCACACTTTCTGAATGGAAAAAACGCAACTTGCACAGTATTCCAATCACCGGGAAGAGCTCAGCCACCACCACTTGTACATGAGCATTCCATAATAATTGTTGCTCAAATATAAGGCCAAGGCATTTAGAGAGTAAAATGGACAAAATAGAGTTATTAAGACTTAAACTTGTGGAAGTATTAATGTTTTCATTGTTTTGGTCTGAAAAGTACAAATTTGGGTTTATTAACGTTGATTTTTAACGAGTTTGCTGTGCTCTAAGATGATAACTTTATAGCAGTATGTTATGTTGGCTTTAGTCATGAAATGCCTCAGGATCCTTTGTTTCACGGTCGTTCCCCATTCAAATCAGGAGCTCTTTCATCATTTTAGTGCTTCTTTTATTCGCATTGGGGTATGCAAACAACTGTTGCGTGCCTTCCGTGGCACTTATAACAAGTTCTATGAAGGCGACAATCTTTAAGCTGATGTCCTGTGATGGTGCACTTGAACAACCAGCCATCTTTTGCTAGGTAGTTCTGCCTTTCACGCAAGCAAATGTCGGATCTGGATCACTCCATAGTGTATGCTGCGGAATGGAAAAAAAAGCAGGTATCTTTTCCAGTCCTTGCGTGGCTGATCAAAGCAGACGCCGTAGGTTGAGCCTCATGAAGCTCGCCTCTTTGGTGATTCTGACCACCACGACTACAGGTGTCCACAAGGGCAATTCTCTCACTTTCCTCCATCTTCATGCCCACATAATTTGGTAGCTCCTGAAGTTCCATTGCCGACGTCGCAAGCACCTCGAAGTTAATCTGGCGGCTCTGTTGCTTGAAATACTCTACCACCATATCTACTGGAATCACTTTGTTGTTGGGGACCTTGACAAGCATAAGAGAGCTCCGGGTATCCGAGCACCTTAAGTCCTGTGATGTTGATGTTGATGATCTCCAATGGGTTACGCAACGAAGCCCATTTTTAACGAACGTTCGTTCAGCATAGTTTTTCGATGATCTTATCTCTAAATCAGTTCTTTAAACGAGTGATGGCGTCTTCGTAGAACTGCTCCGTGCCATACTGCCATCGATGGCCTCCGATGCCTGTAGAGTCACTAGGCTCTTCAAATGGTAAAACAATTCAATGTTAACAGAGTGGCATCTTCGTCAACGACGTGCCTGAACATGTCCCAGAAAGGTTGCCACTGCGATTGGCTTTCGATGAAGTGAAGCAGCTGAAGTTTAGGGCGACAAGAGCCGACGAGCCCGTGTGCCATCTGATCTCCAAGTGCACGGCTTCCTGCAATGGCAACACCTTTGTTTTCGATGTTGATTGACGCACTGTCAAGAATCCTGGACGTCGACGCCTTGAGCTCCTCCATAAGATGACTCCGCCATGACAGCGTAGCAGGAGCGTCGTCCTTATATTCTGCTCTAGAGGCACGATCTTCAACATGGTCTTCGATTAGGTGTGCGAATAGCTCTAAGTGAAGCGTCCGCAGGCCTTCTTTGCATGATTTTAGCCTGTATTGCACCACATGAACATCTGATGTTGCGAACTAGTTTGATTGGACCAGTTGCCGGGCTTCGTTTGTAAACGCTTGTGCGGGGCTCGCTGCGTCATTCGCTTGATTTAAAAGCTCCATCTTGGTTGCGGGTGATGTCCTTACATCGGGTCACTTATATCGCATAGTCCCGGGCTCCTGCGCCATGAGGTGTCAAGTAAAGGTATCTTCCCCAGTACAGTGGAGCAAAACAAAGACATATTATCTCATACAGATGAGAAACGTGTCTATGATCAGCAAATTGTTGTTCGGCACACACGGAGCACGAGCTCTCCTCTGTGTCCAGTTTTCTTTGTCTTTTTCTTGAATGAATATTCAACATCGTCAGGAAACCCCAAGTGATCCAAATTACTGGAACCCTCCACTACGGCGTCTTTCACAATATTATGATGGTTTAGGTGTGTTAAACCCCACATTATAATGAATTCATTAATTTTTATTCATGTAATGCCCCGCAGAACCCGAGGCGTTACAGCGGGATGGGGTTACAATAATCAATAACGTACATAATTGTACGCACAAAAAATACATCATTAACTGAAGAAGACCTTTATTCACACATGCAATACGATTATCTTTACACATAAATTCATTTTAGTTCAGCTTACAGCGCAAAATTACAGCATTGAATAAAGTACATCTTCATTTGCACAATGTACTAACTTTTCACTTAGCTTATCCCACTGTTTAATTGTTCTAGAAAAAACGAGATGGAATACATGTTTGTTTTAGCTTGGTATTTCAGGCTCTTGCAACTATGATCAAAACATTTTGATATATAATGAAGTAGTGTGTAGGTAAATGTCTTTATTAACTCCAGTTTAATTATTGTAAATCAAATAAATAAACTTCAATCTGTTTCTGGCAGCGGTCAGCAAGACACTCCCTTCCTAGCTCATCCTTAATTGCAGTTCAGCTCTCCCACCTTCCGTGCCGTCCCAAGGCTATTGAAGGTTACCTCGGCGGGGTCCCACACGAAGCAACCGTATTCCAAGACAGGTCAAATACAAGTAATGTATGCCATGTGTTTTAAATTCACATGCGGACATCGCAGGTTTTTTAAAATAAAATTTAAGGCATTACCAGCTTTCGCTATGAGAGTGTCCACCTGAGGCCTCCAGAAACACTCAGATGATAGTAGCGCACCTAGATTCTTATACGCACTATCTTGTTTCAACTGTACATTGTTCAGATGATACCGTGACTAAATAGATTTCATCTTTTAGTAAACGAAATATGTACACATTTTATTGTGTATAAAGTCATTTTCCACTTAATACGCTAGCTATGAATCAGCGATAAGTCTTTCTGAAGTTCTGTTGTATCTTCGGGATGAAAAGTTTTTCTGTACACAACACAGTCTTCCGCAAACAACCGTATAGAAGATCAAACTCGTGCAGAGATATTGTAGACATAAATTAAATACAGTAGCGAACCCGAAACGCAGCGCTGTGGGACTTCTGCGGTAACATCTGCATGTTCGGAGCATTTTCAATTTAATAGTATGGTTTGTCTCTTTCAGAAAGGTAGCAGTCGATCCATTTTAACATAGGCTTATCAATGTTCAAGGTGGCAAGTTTAAATAGTGAGAGTGCATGTGGCATCGTTTCGAATGCTTTCTGCAAATACAGGAACACACCGTCAACCTATCCGACAGTATCTACACCCGATATCACATCGTGATAAAGTTCTACTCACTGTGTTGTGCAAGACAGCCCACTACGAACTCCGTGTGGCTCGTCGATTAGAACCTTATGCATGTTTAAACGATTTATCATTTCTTTGTATGAAATATGTTCGAGTATTTCGCACGAAATAGACGCAAGCGATATTGCTCTGTAGTTAACAACGTCTTTTTTGGAATCGCCCTTACGTATCGGTACCACGTGCACAGTTTTCCGGTCTTGTGTAGGCTCCCAGTCTCTAAGGTTTTTTTCCAAAATTGCAAAAAGGTGGAGAGAAATCGGCCCCCTCATAACGCTAGAGTACACGTGGAGAAATTTTATCTCGACCACTAGATTTACTCTCATCAATGTCCTGCAACACTGTTTCAGTTCCGTTTACACTAAGCTCCACAGAAAGCATAGGCGAAATGCTCATAATAATTGGTTGATAATCACAGCTGTGTTTGGGTGAGAATACCGAGAGGGAAAAGTTGTTCAGACATGTAGCTTTATCCCCATCGTTCGTAATTGGCTTGCTATTATATTTCAACTCCTGTATTCCAAAGGACTCTGAGGCACACTGTTTTAATTACTTCCAAAACATTTTAGGATTTGATTTAGTTTTGCTGCTCAGCTCAGTAAAGTAATCATCTTTACCTTTCTTTATCTTTAGCCTATATACGTGGGTAATCGACTTTAGGTTTTCGAAGTGAGTTACTGATTTGCTTTTTTGAATGCGCGAAACGCCCTCTTCCTTTTGTTTATAAATTTTAATAAGGGTGCTGTTACCTATAGCTGACAATCAATGAATGAATGAATCAATCAATAGTTTAACGCTTGTACTGTGTCCTTGTTGTGAATTATGTCTTTATTTTTATTTCTTTTATTTGGAAGATTACCCGCAGCGCAGTCTCAGGCATTATTGCGGGGGGAACAGTACCTTATAGAATGAATCCGCAGTCTTGCGGCCAACTAAATCAGCTGGTAACATATTCCATTCGACGATGGTTTGCGGAAAAAAGAAGGCTGAAGCAGATCCGTTCTGGGGTTGTATGACCGTACTTCAAATTTGTGGTGATGACAGAAGGGAAGATATTACGTTCGTGGCATTTCGCATCATAAATTCAAATGCAAGTTTTATAAGGTAACGTATCAGCAGCATTATCGTCGTGAACTGAAACAATTACTGGCGTCTTGCGAAACGCTTGCCTAAGCTTACGCGAAACGATATATACACCTTGGTGGAGCACAAAAAGATCCTGATCAAGGAAGCTTTGCTGACTTTATGAGTGGGGCCACAGAATTGGAGCCTAATGTGCGTGAGAAACTTAGACGACGTGGTTACTGTGGTATCAGTTGGGTTCTGATGCACTAGGAGCGTTTTCCTTCAACTTTACTGGAACGCAGCCACCCATCACGCTCCCACAATACCGTCTATAGTGCGTCACTCTAGAAACGAAATCAAAACCACTGCAGTAGATAAAGATGCATGACAATGAGAGCCGATGTGCGCTAAATATCTTTTCAGTCGTTTAAGTGGTGGAAGAGTGAAGGTATTTTTTGTACCATGCACCCTTTTCTATAACGCTCCTTTACAACGCCATTAGCATTATGTGTACTTTTCAATGCTCGTAATGTTGTTTACTGGCCAAATCTATGCACGTCACTAAATTTCCGTGCTTTTTATGCTACCTTCTTCTCTAATCCCTGGCATTCTAGTGGTCATCCTACACTTCTTCATTTTTCTCGCTTCAAATTCAGCCGGCCGCACGTACCCAGCACCACCCCGATTCTTTCAGCCACTCATGGAGCGTAGTTGTCGCTTGTCGGCTTGCTCGTTCATGGTTACACCATGTTCTGAGTGACCACTTTGATCACATTTAATAAATTCCTTGATAATCTTTGTCATTCGTAGCATTTATTCATGCGGTTATATGCAAAAACGAAAAATAGGTATTTAAAAGCCATTTATTTTTTAATAAGTGTTGGCTGGACATGCAAAACACAGGATTGTACGTCTGAACTATATTTTCATCTTCTTTTCAGAATGCATTCTTTGGGTAGATTACCAGAAGAGGTACTCGTATCCTGAAGAATGTAACAAGGCACACGCTGAGTTCTGTGGTGAAAGCGTCTCTCTTTTCAAAAAGCAACTATGCGGTGACACCGAAACGTAGTTGCAGCTATCATGAGGAGATCATGAGGGCATCTTTATGCTAATTTACAAGAAATACTTAAATCGATAATCAAAACCACTGCAGTAGATAAAGATGCATGACAATGAGAGCCGATGTGCGCTAAATATCTTCTGTATCGAATGTATCGCTTTGAGAAAGACGGTGTGTAAGATTTGTGTAAACCGTTTTGTAATAAACAATTTGCAGAGTTTTGAGATGTCGAAGAGCATTTAATATTCATTTGGAAGGAGACATGTTCATTGCTAACTTGTGGACAATATACTTGACGTTGGCGCACATTTCGACAATTACTTGAACAGCGGTGAGATGCTAAAAAGAGTAAGGGTAGGCACTCTTCATATTTCTTATAAATAAAAGACAAAAAACTACCGCTATCACATTATAGCGCACATAAAAGCTATTACAAAAATACATGATCGTCGAAAAACTTAACCGGTGCTGCAGTCCAGTCATGCAGATCGTGATAGTTCACGGGCACGAAATAAGAGTGTTAGTGTAGGCGCAATATATTTCCCATGTAACGTTTTTGTGCGAAAGAAGATGGTCTCTGAACAGCTAATATTGGGCTGCTGTCGCTGACACACGCTTACCTCGCGAAAGGAATTGCTCACAACACACGCTCTCAGAAAAGACATACGTGTGTGTCAAGAGCGCAAGATATACTCGTGAGGCGGGTATCCGTGTATTTTTGGTGAGTGAAACACCAACTGTTCACATAGAAGCACTAAAACTACGCTTAAGCACATGCTTATTGTTCTTACGTCACGGACCACCCGAAACAGAAGTCATAGCCGAAGGCCTTTACCGTGGTAGTCTACACGCTCAAACACAAGCATATGGCACAAAACGAGAATTTCAGTGTTCCGCCGATAATTTGTGAGTGGTGTTCCATTCTTAATTTGTCTTTGTTCTTGCACTACAAGCGGAGCGATCTGTGCGAATCGTTTCCAAGCACCGCACCGAGAAAAGCCAGACACCTGGCCGAGGGGGGGGGGGGGGGGCATTTGTACCCTTCTTATAGAGCGGTGGGTGTCCAGTGGTGGGGTACGAACCACGCGCCACTCGCAGTCGAGCCGGACGCCCTACTCGTTAAGCCACGACTACGGTAATTTACTAACCACTTGGCAGATGCTCCCGCGAAAAAATTGAACTTGCATGCTGTGTTGGTGTAGTGTAATCGATAAGGTAAGGGCTTCGAATGCATGCGGTCTCAAATTTAGTTCCGGTGATTTGTGTATTTTGTCTGTTACTCTCAAAGATTTTATTCTCAGAGATGTTAATCCCAGTGATGTTACTCTCAGAGATTTACTCTCCGGGTAAGAACTAGTAGAGACTTACTGGTGACTCAGCGCACTGAAAGCCTTAAAATTAAACTTTGAGTACGCAACCTCGGTAGAGCCGCCTACAGACACAGGCCAGGCCACCTACGCGCTGTGACTTGCTACGGCAGACCGAACAAAGACAAAAAGCATTCCACCTATATTCCCGGCTAATCTTGGTCATCGCTAATCTGAAGGCCATTGAGAGAAAACCCGCTTGCTTAGGGACAGGGCTACGAAGCCGCGTAGCGATCTGACAAGAAGCGGCAATAATTCAACCAGATATCCTCAGTGCAGGCGTGTATTTTAGCCATGATTGGACTAAAAGTGCATCATAGAAGTTCCTCCAAACAAAAAACTAATGATGAGCCAGAAGTATTTTGGGGCGTTCACACAGACCTGACGGCGGGGGGGGGGGCACAGGCAATAATACCTTTTTTCTGTGACGTCACTATCGGCGGTAGTTTAAACAGATGGTTCACATATATGTCAAGTCATGAGATTTCCCCTTTCTCCGTGCGTATGGCTGTGAAGACAGCGAGTAAAATTACACTAAGAATGACTTATTGATCTGTGGGGTTTAACGTCCCAAAACCACTATATGATTATGAAAGACATCGCCGCGAATTTATCCAAAAATTTAGACTACGTGGGGTTCTTTAACGTTCACCCAAATCTGAGCACATGAGCCTACAGCATTTTCGCCTCCGTCCGAAATGCAGCCGCTGCAGCCAGGGACTTGATCCCAAGACCTGCGCGTTAGCAGACGAGTACCTTAACCAATATATCATGGCGGCGGCGCAGTACTGAAAGATGTTTTCTAAATAGAGTAAACGACAGGTACAATGACCGCTTGGAGCAACAGTCTCTCGCCGCACTGTTGAAAGGACAAGTCTTCAAAAAGGCATTATTGCCATTACCCACCCGGTCATAGAAAACATCGTTAATCATTAATCTTTGTTAAGCGTAGATAGCGTAGTCCTCATCGGGGTGAAGTGAGTTCGACAAGTCAAGGAAGGTTCCGCTCACTATGAGGAATGAGAGGTATACGCAGAATGTTTTTGCACATTCATGATTACATTTTGGTTTTGCTTAGTTTGCTGAACGAATTTCTTACTGTCGATGTCTGTGACTTCATGCCTATCAGAATGATTTGTATATTAGTCTGTATATGTCAAGCTGTCTTGACGCAGTGGTAGCTCTAAGTCATTTTTTTCGCTCTACTACGTGGATACAAGCATGGTTGCGATACGCAATAAGTAATCTTTTGTAAGATAGGCTGCATGTTGGCAACACCACTTTGCACACGTTATTTTCGGGCAGACTTTCAGTTGCACTGTGACTATTGATATGAATGAAGCACTTCAATCGTAGAGGATTTATGATGCGATCTGCGAGGCCAAGGTAATCATTGATGAGAAATGTGTACTTGGTATAAATGAAAACTGCACGCGCGACCGCACTATACCTACTAACATAAAACTTTGTTGCTGCGAACAAGCGCTAAAACACTTGAATACGCGCAAAACACGCGGTATGTTGTTTTTTTAGCTCTCTCACTCGGCTTCATAAAATAAATGGTAGCATTACGGCAAAGTGTCTTTCGTTGTTTGCAAGCCTGCAGCAGACTTTTTTTTTTACCTGAACAGATTCTGAACTGTATAAAATATTTCCCCACGCAGACTACGTACGTTCATGTTTCCAGCACTTACACCAGCGTGAACAGCAGCAGCCCCGAACCACACAAAATATTCAGTGATCGGCTGACAAGTGACGAAGTAATGAGCTCCGGATTCGCTCAGAGCATAGTGCACCATAATCAATTTTTAAGAACGCGTGTACTCCGACGAGAACTGCCAGCGCATGCTACACGAGTTTAGTTACGCTTTATTGTGCACCGTTCATGCCTGTTGGTTGTCTTCTTCGGGCATTCTTATGCGAGTCACTGGAATATCACTACTGCCATCTCCTCATTCACATTTGTAGTATGTGATCACAACGCGACAGAAACTACCAGCCTTCTGTATGGGCCCAATCACAAACGTTAGACATCTCGCATGACTAATAGGATATGGGGTGAGCGCGGAGGAAATGAAGGGAAGCGTAGAAAATATATACCCATGAATCTTTCCGCTAGGCGAGAAACGAGCGCTAGTGCTTAGGGCGGAACATTACCAGCCGACATATATCGTCGCTAAACTTCTCGTTTCTCGCAATCAGGATCACTGCCCAAACATGGCTTAGGTCGTTGCTTCCTAGCAATGCGAAGTCACCCCCTTGAAATACGCGGCCTACACGTATTGCTTGGTAGTTTGTGTCCTGGGTCAATCACCGCCTTTCTGTTAGACTCGATGTTCGCGCCGAAACGCCGTGCAGTATAATGCTAGGTGATTACTTCCCGAAAAGCAATGCTGCTTCAAGTGCACACTTGACAATTGGCAGAAATGAGAATGGTGCTTCTCAGAGGCAGGCAGCTTCATCGAAGTAAGGTATCAGTGGCTGGCATGGAAGAGCACTTTCTGCTTTGAGTATTTCTGGCTTTTAAATGCGAAGCAATCCTTAGCGAATTTCGGTGACTTTGAGCGTATCTATCTATCTATCTATCTATCTATCTATCTATCTATCTATCTATCTATCTATCTATCTATCTATCTATCTATCTATCTATCTATCTATCCACTTACGTTTGGATGCTCTCGTGGTCTAGCATAGGAGGGTAAAATGGCTTGACGAGTATGACGCGTTGATTAGAACCTGAATAATGTCACCTTCCCGTCCGGTTCTCATACCAGCGGCACATAGCCACCCGTGGGCATGTGTAACTGGCATGCGGGTATGTGCCACAGGTGATTGGCACTTAGTATCTACGTATCTACCCAGGAATGAGGAGAACACACACGGGCAATTTCAACGCGTGACCGTAAAGCAATACCCGACATTGGTAGCGTCGACTCAACGAAGGCCTAGAATAAATTTCAGTGTTAAGAAAATCCGGACATACGCAGCGTTGACTCCCCGGTGAATGCAAATAACAAATTTCAGGTTTGCCGCAGGAATCGAACCGTGGCAGTCAAGCATTCTACCACAGAGCTACGCCAGGCCTCGGAACTACTTTACAAATTGACGCTGATCTTCGTGAAACGCCAACAGTGGTTGCAGTGCTGCCTACCCAATTTTAAAATATTACATATGTACTTCTTTGACACAACCATTAAGTTGGGTTAACGTCAATTGTGGTTAGGTGCCATGCGCTGAAGGTGATTTATGTAGCAGTGTCTCGCGCCAGCATCGTCGTGAGCATCAGCGCTTCATATCAGCTTCTGTTGATGCTAATAGGTTTGTTCCTGTTGGCATCATTGAGCTAGTGCAAACAACTGGTTATATAAACATGTGCAACTCTTCAACACAAGTCTGTGTGTGCGACAATTCTACATAGTTGTAGCGTCATTTTATGACGAGTCGTTCAAATTGAAAAAAATTGCAACATGATCACCTTCCCTATGCATGCTTCTCAGGTACGTGGGGTCTGCTAAATTTTTACTGGACTATTTATTAGAACACTTTAATAAGAGGTTTATAAAGCATCGGCCAACCTAGAAGATGCTTTCTTCGCTTCTGTCACAAAACATTCCCGAATTTGTCACTCTTTCCAATGCTGAGAAGTTTACTGACGTGTATACTCGAAAATTATCTCCACTTCAGCATCGCAAGAAAAGGCTAGGAGTGTAGGCTGCGAAACGGAAGCGAGAGGAGCCAAAAACGCTGAGCATGTCTGTGATGCAAGCGGTTTCCAGTTTCCTAGAGGTATTCTTCCCAAACGTGCACAAATTTCTAAAGATTTGGGCAACTCTGCCAGTGAGCATGACTGAAGCAGAACGCTTTTTTTTATCGCATCGACTCCTAAATTTGTACCTGAAAGTTACAACACATAAAATATTGTTTTGCATTGCTCACTGAACATCCACCTTGATATAAAAGTCTATCCGAAAGACATTTTCTCTGTTCTTCAACGCGAACGTAGTCGGCTTTAGCTGAATGTATGTGTAATATCAACCATAGGCGCCAGTTCAATCAAGGATGAAAGCTTACTGAAGTTATTCCTGCAATGAGATGTACTGAACTACTGTAAAAACATAGTTGTAAATGATCAATTGATAGGGTGTAACATCTGATGGGCAACTTCAATGTCAATGTATTGAAGAAGCAGTCTGGAGACCGGGCAGTACGAGATTATGGCAACGGTACTATAAGTGCCAGCGGGGAGGTGTTAGTAGAATTCGCAGAACGCAATAATTTACGGATTTTGAATATCTTCTATCGAAAACGAGGGAACCGTAAGAAGACATAGAATAGTCCTAAAGACGAAAGTAAGAACGAAATAGAATTTACAAAGAGTGCACACCCAGGCCTCGTGCAGAATGTGGAAGTGCTTGCCAGGGTACGACGCAGTGACCATACGATGGTACGGTGTCGAATTCACCTAGACTTGAAGAAGGAACGACAGAAACTATACACCACAAGCCAATGAATGAGGTAGCATTAAAAGGGAGAATACAGGAATTCAGAGAATCCCTTTAGAGCAGTTACTCAGCTCTTATTGAGGAAAGAAATTTTAGCATTGACGCATTGAATGATAATCTGACGAGTATCATTACGGAGTGAGCAGTGAAAGTTAGACGTATGGCAGTCAGACAGGACACTCTCAAGGTGTCCTAGGAAGCAAAGAATCACATTAGGAAGCGTCAAACTTGAAAGCCTCACGTACGACAGACATATTAGAGTTGGTAGAGCTTTCGAAGTTGATTAATAAGCGTGACGTAACTGATGTAAGCAGGTATAACATGGAGAATATTGAACACGCTTTGAAAACGGAGGAAGTGTCAAAGCAGTGAAGAGAAAACTTGGGATAGGCAAAAACCAGATGTATGCACTAACGGACAAGGAAGACAATGTAACTACCAATATGGATACGATAGTTAGAATAGGATAGGATAGTTACAGAGATATGTACAGTAGCCGGGACAACCACGACCTTAATATAGGAACTAGCATTAATCCAAATGACGTTGCACCAGTAATGAAAGAAAAAGTCAGAATAGCCTTGGAGGGAATGCAAAAAAGAAAAGGTGCTGGTGAGGATCACAAAACACATTAGACAATTATGTTAGAAAAACTAGCAATCCTGTTTACGAAGTGTCTCCCGACAGGAAGAGTACCAGAATATTGAAGAATGCTAAAATCATCCTAATACATAGGAAATGAAATGACAAGACTTGAAGAATTACAGGCCGATCAGCTTGCTCTCCGTCGTATACAAGCTGTTTACAAAGGTAATTGCTAACATTATTGAAACAAAACTTGAAGTCAATCAACCAAAAGAGCAAGCAGGAATATGAATAGGCACAACAAAACAATGGACCACATTCATACTAACAATCAAGTAATAGATAAATGCTCAGATTACAGCCAATGACTATACATAATTTTCGTAGATTACGAGAAGGCCTTTGATTCAGTAGAAATGTCAGCAGTCACGAGGACACAGCAGAATCAGGGCGTTGTTTAAGCATATATAGACATCTTGGAAGAAATCTACTGCGGATCAACTGCTACCATAGTGCGTCATAAAAAAGCAACAGAATACCAATCAAGAAGGGTGTAAGGCAAGGGGATACAATCTCCCCAATGCAATTTACCGCGAGCTTAGAGGAGATTTTCAGAGGCCTAGAATGGGAACAATTAGGGTTAAGAGTTAATAAGAGTACATTAGTAACCTGCGCTTCGACGATGGCATCGCATTACTGAGTAACTCAGGGGACTAATTGCAACTCATTATCACTAAGTTAGATAAGGAGAGCACAAATGTAGGTCTAAATATTAACCTACAGAAAACGAAAGTATTGTACAACAACCTTGGAAGAGGACAGCTCTTTGACATAGGTATTAGTCCACTTGAAGTTGTAAAATACTAAGCCTAATTAGGGCAGGCAATAACTGCGGAGCAAAGCCACTAGATTGAAGTAAATACAAGAATAAGATTAGGGCAAAGCACATTTGACAAGCTCTGGTCGATTCCCACTATCCCTCAAGAGAAAGGTACATAACAGCTGCATCTTGCCGGTACTTAGCTATGGATCAGACACCTGAAGGCTTACAAAGATTGATTGATATGTGGGGTTTAACGTCCCAAAACCACTATATGATTATGAGAGACGCCGTAGTGGAGGGCTCCGGAAATTTAGACCACCTGGGGTTCTTTAACGTGCACCCAAATCTGAGCACACGGGCCTACAACATTTCCGCCTCCATCGGAAATGCAGCCGCCGCAGCCGGGATTCAAACCCGCGCCCTGCGGGTCAGCAGCCGAGGGCTTACAAAAAAGGTTCAGTCTAAATTGACGACGACGCAGTAAGCGATGGAAAGGAAAACGTTATGTCTAGATTTAAGAGACAAGAAGAGAGCAGAGTGGATCAGGGAGCAAGCGGGGTTAAGGATATCATAGTAGAAATCAAGAGAAAGTGGACGTCGGCTGGGCATGTAGCACTTTGGCAGGAGAACAGCTGGTCACTAAAAGTAACTGACTAGATTCCTAAAGAAGGCAAGCGGGTGAAGAAGAGACAGAAAGTTAGGTGGGCCGGCGAGATTAAGAAAAAGTTTGCGGGTATAAAGGGGCATAAGCGAGCACAGGACCGAGTTGACTGGCGGAACTTGGGAGAGGCCTTTGTCCTGCAGCGGACGTGCTCAGGCTAATGATGTTAATGGTGAATATCCAAAAAACACGTTATCACTACGAGAGATGCCGTAGTGGGGTGCTTCGAAAATGTTACCACTTTGCTTCTTTAACATCCACCCAAATCAAAGCGCTTGGGCCTCAAGCATTTTTGTCTCCTTCAGAAATACGACAGGGATTCGATCTCGCTACTTGTGGGTCAGCAATCGAGTGCCATATCAACTGGACCACCCTGACAAAAGGTTAAAAACAGTTTTCGTAAAGGCAGTACGCAACTTTTCGTCCAGCTGTAAGGAAGAAAGTTCAACTGTATGAGACATATTGCTGAAAATCACTTTGAAGGCATGGAAGAGTGATTGCGTTCTCTCCCGTTGCCTACTCCTTGCTTTTCAGTGGCACAATCGACATGCAGACGTGGTTAGCGGACACAAAAGGTGTGAATGCAAATGCAACAACCCTAATTTCCATGCGACAATTGTAGAAAATTTTACGTTACATATGGGACATATAATGTGACATGCAATGCGCACAAAAATTGTTGTGTCAATTGAAAAAGATATTAAAAAGTATTCCGCTATTTAATTTGTCTATTGGCGGCGTTAGATATTGCTTCCACAAAGTTTCTTTCCTTTCTAGTAAAAAATTATGGCTGCTAAGTATATTTCTCGTTATCATTACGTGATTACACGTGCACCAAACTTTCTACATTTTGCGCATTTCTTGTCGTGCGTTATGTCACTAGATGCTCAAGTTGCTTGGTGTGCCCTTCTAGCCATGTTATTGTAAAGAAACAAACAGATGAAGCTAATCAATATATATATATTTTGTCGTATATTTTTTCAGCTTTATCTTCCTTATTTTTGCGCTGTTTGCTTTAGTGCTGAACAAAAAAGCTTGTGCTCAATACAGCTGCCCACAATACAATTCTCATCACGCTGCTTTATGTTTATTACCACCATTTTGTTTATGAGCCTATAATACATGATGAGTATTTTAGTACGTCTTTCTAAGGCTGTGGATTAGCCCGCATGTTTGCCTGTGTTGAACGTTTGTCACTAGACAACACTTCGTCTTTAGGATATAGCAAAGATATATATATATATATATATATGTGACGCTACGATGAATGGGCGACGTGGCCTGGCTCATACCCCATGTTTATTCCATACTGCACTTCTTCCTTCTCGACCTCTACTAACCATCACTTGATACGTCACACGATTTCCCCTCCCCCCGAAAGAAGTTGCGTCAGACTAACAGAAATTATAAACTGAACATGCAGGACTAAAAAGTGAACACAGTCCAAAAAGGGAAGATCGTTCCATGTCCCAGGAAGTTTCCGTAAACACACTAGCTTCACGGGAAAGTGCAGCAGTCCGGTTAGTCCTGGAGTTCTGGTGGGCGAGGCTGACTGTTGCGTACTATAGAACACAAGTACACCTTTAACGTGGAAACTGCAGATGATGAAACTGTTTGTACTCTGGCAAGGAATGAACGTAGTGTGAAGGCTTTGGAGCACCAGCAGCTTGATTTGCGTAGGCGTCGTGCTCTTTGCCTTGATTGGTACACATGCAGCGCCACCCGTCTGCATGTTTGTTGACCAAGGTTGTTCCGGTGATTTCCGCGTCCTTCCGGACTACAGGGTGTTGATTTGCGCCTTTTCTGTCGTCGTATGTCATGTTGCCTTAGTATTGATCTCAGCTTGAGAAAACTTACTCGACGTCCCTTGGGAAAACGTCTGGGATTCGATGCTTTCTTTGCCTCGAGTGAGGCATCTTGAATATGTTGTCGTTTCGATTGAGTCGTTTGTAAACGTTTTTCTTGACACCATGTGTGTTCTTCCGACGTCTCAAGTTGTCAGTGTCGAATAACAAGACGCTTAATCTGGGCGATTTCATTGTTCTGACCTTGCTGATGTTGCGATAAGTGTTGATGAGGTGGCAGCCTTTTTGCAATTCGACAATGCTTTTCTTGGCGATTTGACGTAGTGTTCAGTTGGCAGCTGTTACAAAGCTTTTCAGGCAGCGAAGTTGGTAAGACAGGTTTGACTGGAGGAACATCAGAGGCGCCTTCGGCAGCATTGATTACGTAGTCTTCTGGCACCTGGCAACCTGTTGGAGTCGCTTCCGAGCCTCCTGTGTTTGGGCTTTCAGATGGATGTGTTTTCAATGGCGACGCCGCATCAGGCGTGGTTTGGTCAAATTCCAGTTGGAAATGGCTGTCTTTCTGTGCAACGAACGATGCATGCTCTTCTGGTGCATGCATCTGCACAGAAGGCCCAGAGCTTGGCTGAGCCATCGAAATAAAGTCTTGTGATGAAAAACACCTTTTCGAGTCGTCATGGCGTGGTTGGGTATTTTCCCGATGCGTCGATGGTTCACCTATTGTGAACACGGTGTCCTTACGAGGCAGATGGTTAGCGTTACGAGCACCCGAGGAGCCACGTGCTGTAAAACCAGGTGGCGGGACATGTATGCGAGATGAAGAATAGGGAGCATAAAGTGGTTGAGCAACGTCTCGTGTCATACGCTGAAGCGATGATTTTGGAAGTGCCGTCTTGCGTGTAAAACGGAGGCCCGAGCGATGGCTGTGGTTTTCCCGAAATACGCTTGGTCGCTTGTAAGTGTACTCATGTTCTACTTTTTGTTGTGGCAGTGGTCGATTCATGCTGGGCGTTCGTGAGTTTGAAGACTGCTTGTGAAATTGACAACCGAGTGCGATTGCCTGTGGATGGTTGGTTATAAGCGAGTATTCGTCATAGTCGTCATTGTATTCTTGAAATCGGATGGTCATTTCTTCTTTAATCTTTTTCCATGACTCGTCATTTTGAAATATGTGAGTGAGGTAGAATTTGAAAGCCTCACCGGAGATGTAGTCGGTAAAGTTGATGATCATCTCCCGTTCCGACCAGGATGCAGCGGCGGCGTGGACCTCGAATAGGTTTAACCAGTCCTGTACGGGTCCGTCGTCCGCTGATCCGGTGTACTTGGGGATGTCGAGCTCAGTCGATGGTTCTGTCATGGTGCCGGTAACTGAATGCGCCTGAGATCACCTCTTCTGTGGTCGATATTCAGTTGAAGCGTACTGCAGGTGGCTTCGTGAATGATGTGAGGTTGATGAGTGGTGGCCAGGTCTTCATCCTGTCGACTTGTGTGACGCTACGATGAATGGGCGACGTGGCCTGGCTCATACCCCATGTTTATTCCATACTGCACTTCTTCCTTCTCGACCTCTACTAACCATCACTTGATACGTCACATATATATATATATATATATATATATATATATATATATATATATATATATATATATATATATATATATATATATATATATATATGGTACACTCACATACAAGCGATTTAGGTGTTTGAACTCAACATTCTGTCGCACGCTTGTGTGTGCAGGTGTGTGCGCGTGTGTGTGCCTTTTGGTGTTAGCAGAACGTACGAAGGCTAAATAAAAAGGTAGTTTTTTGGTTTGAGTATATCTTAGCGTTTTAGCACACGTGCAAGGAGCAGTAACACTGTAATATGCTTGAACGTAACCTATGAGCCCTTGTAACTGTGTCTGCCTATTTCTATTAAAACAGTCCTCTCCCTATTGAAAATAAATGTAATGATCGACTCTGGTCAGATTTGTTTCGCCGGTAACAGTATGACCACAGCTTGAGCATTATTTCCGTCGCCAAGCCAACCTAAAACACTCGCGGCCGAGATTCTTTCCCAAAATCTCACAGAATGCGAAGGCTTGAGAAACACCACAACACGTTTTTTGCCGTATGCAGAATTTATATATTGTGATAGCGTTCAGCAATAATATTGAGATAGCAGCAGCACTTAGTTTCTAAATCATGTCAGCACGAAGCGACGACAAAAAATGAGCCGAGTAAGTGGCTAGCTGGGACGCGTTGGAACAAAACTTCTGGCAAAAAGTTGCAACCCCCAACCTCCCCCCCCCCCTTAGATATGCCACTGAATTGCTGAGGTTACGCATTTTTCCTGAAAAGTCACAGCTTTGCCGCAAATGCGAAGCAATGATTGCAATAGCAACAAATAGGAAGGTCACGCGCACAATGGAAAGAAGATCGAAACGTGCCCCGCGTTTCTCGCGCGCAAATGACGCATTAAACATCTTCACAAGTACAGATGCACACGAACAAGCGTCTCAGTTGTTACTTCGCTGTGTCTGAAAAGTGAGTGCTCTTCGCAAACGGAGGCTGCAATGATTGCAGTTAGTTCTGTGCGCCCAGTAACTGCAACAGAATCGTTCCAGGTGAAGCCCGAGGCTAGACGAGACTTAAAATTCCCCCTCCTCCCTGCAGCGATATAAGCGCGTCAGGGAGCGTCACTCCTCTAACTCTAATTGGGACAAAGTACGCGTAAGAGGTTACAGCGAGTGCCACTGTGCGAAGTGCTGACGGCCCCTTAATGCGCCATCTTGCTGATGATGCTAAAAACACGATACTTCCTTCCGCTGCTCCAGAGATGCCCGGGAGCAGCGGTAAGTGACAGATATAAATAGCTTGCCGTTTGAACAGCGAAGAACGTGCTCTTCAGTGTCGCATTGGTTAACGCATCAAACTTGGGACAGAGAGGACTTAAGTTAGAATAAGAGCGCCGGCGTCTATGTTTTTTTCTTCTATTATTATATATGTAGATACGTATACATATGCGGTGAGTGAAGACGACGCCGGCGGCAAAACCCAGCAGAAATCGTCCACACAATTGCTATCGCAATAGAAGTATTATTGATATCATAACACTGATCCGTGACAGCTGGTGTCACTGTAAAAGCTTCAACAGTGGCATTTATTGACATCTTTGTTGTATTTGGGTGCAAGTTAAAGAACCCCAGGTGGTCAAAATTTCCGGAGCCCTCCACTACAGCGTCTCTCATAATCAAATAGTGGTTTTGGGACGTTATACCCCACAAATCAATCAATCAATCAATCGTTGTTGTAGTGGCGGCAACACGGCGCAACTGAAGACAACGAACACACTCAAGCAATCGTGCACAAGAACTGCTTTATTCCGGCTACAGTCTTGATACCTATTAGCGACCTTCAACACAGCTTCTATTCTTTTCTAATATATATATATATATATATATATATATATATATATATATATATATATATATATATATATATATATCTATATATATATATATATATATATATATATATATATATATATATATATATAGTCATGTTGATTCTACGTGAGCAGTCACAACCTTTTTGTATTTCGGCGTTTCGCCACCAGAGTCTGGCCTTCATCAGCATCCTTATGAATTCTGATGAAGGCTATACTCTGGCTGACACGTCGAAATAAACCACGCTGTGACTGCTCTCGGAGGATCTACTTGACTACTTGCAACACTATCGCCACTCAACCACTGTTCGTGCCTATATATATATATATATATATATATATATATATATATATATATATCCATATATATATATATGTATTCATAGGCAAGTTGAATGAACGTAGCTGTGAGCTTGGCTGGTGTACAACGCGTTGTGCGGCCTTTCGCTACTGACAGTTCCTTCGTAAGGTCTTAGTTTTGGTGACAACGTTTTCTTGGTTGATCATGTAGCCTGAATGAATCGTGCCACTTGCTGGAGCTTGCGATTCTGGGCTGTCTCAATATGGAGATCATTTACATGGATTGAAGACGTTACGATGAACACTGTTTCTTGTTCAATCTTAAAGCCGTCTTTTGTGTTTAGGACAGGAAGCCGGATCAAAGCATCTGCTACTTTGTTTTGTTCACCGCGCCACCACTGTACAACGAAGTTGTGACGCTAAAACCAAGCAGTTCATCTTGCCATGCGAAGTGGTCGTTGTCCTGAGCTTTGCGTTGACAGCAAGTATACGAGGGCTTGGTGATCTGTTACCGAAGAGATTGATCATCCCGATAAGTAAATGTGCCATTTCTAGCATGCCCATAGGACAGGGCCTCCCGTTCTTCTGTCGAGTTCTCCCGATCTGTCAATGTCAAGGTTCGTAATGCAAAGGCATTACGTTCGAATGAATTGACCGTCAGCTTGTTGCAGTGTTGCACCCTGGCTATATGCCGATGCATCTAAGACTCCCATAACTGGGAGTGCTGGGTCGAACATTCGTAGTGCTCTCTTCGATGCACACAGTTCCTTTACCTTCGTAAAGCTTTGCTCAGCAGCAAGATTTATTTCCAAATGAATGTTCTTGCGGAGTAGCCTATGCACAGGTTCCGCCTTATCGTGAAATATGGGAATAATGTTGACCTAATAATTCACAAGCCGAAGAAATGAGCGCAACATGCCTACATCTGTGCGGGTGGTAGCGTGTGCAAATGCGTACACTTTTGCTTTAAAAAAAGCTATTCCTTTCCGCTGACATAAGTTCAATAAATGACAGCTCTGATGCGTAAATGATGCACTAATCATTAAGTTTGAGTCTAGCTTTGGTATGCGCAGCAGAGCTTGCTCCAGGTTTTCTCACATGCTCTGACTCGGTCTTGCCAAAGACCAAGTCAGAAATGCATGAATTCTTGAAATGTGGCTGGAGTAGACGTCCATCCGAAACGCACTCTTTTAAACCGGAAAAAACCGTCGTGGGTAACGTAAACCATGAGGTCTCTGCTCTATGTATGATATATAACTCGGTAATATGCCGAGGCCGAGTCGATCTTCGAGAAGCAACCTGTGCAATTAGGAGAGTGCAGTATCTAGCTCTTCCGTATGAGGCAAAGGAAACCTATCAACTACAGTATATATATATATATATATATATATATATATATATATATATATATATTGTTCAGTATATACGCCTCTTTGTACGAAGACAAAGAGGCGTATATGCTGAACGCACTTGTCGATCAGAGCGAGAGAGGAAGAAGAGGATCAGGAGGATCTTTAACCAGTCGGCCGCTTCTGAGCTACCCCTCACAACCTAATAAATGGCCCCTTTCAACGTCCACCAGTCTCTTTCAAATGTAACAGAGTGGTGGAGGCGCTGGTTAGGCGCTTCAACTACGGAACGATCACTGCCACAGCTTCGACGAAGCCGTCGACTTGCCGGTCTCCCACCATCTGCCGTGAGTGACTTCGACATGCCCGAAGAAGCAGGCGTTTCCAGGACGGCACCATCTGGCCCGCTTCCGTACTACCGAGTTCCACCGCCTTTCGGAGGAAAGCCGAAGAAGATGTCGACGCCAGGCTTACCAAGTACAAACGTGTGGGCAAGTCTAACGGTTGGGATGCAGCCGCTATGCTAGCCAACGTAGTGTTCTCTAGACCGACACCATACTGGTATGGTACGAGAACCACGAGGACGCACTCACGACGTGGGATCTTTTTGTTGAAGAGCTCAGGGCATGTTTCGGTGACTCGGTTGCTAGAAATAAGCGGGCTGAGCAAACACTGTCGCAACGGGCACAGCTACCAGGTGAGACATGCACCACTTACATAGAAGAAGTGTTAAGGCTGTGCAAGGTGGTCTGTGCTACCATGTGGGAAGAAGACGAAGTTGGGCATCTGCTCAAAGGGGTTGCTGAGGACGTGTACAATTTTCTAATTGGAAAAGAAAACCTCAGTTCTGTGTTCGACGTCATTCAGCATTGCCGAACGTTTGAAACGCTCAAGATCGGTCGAATTGCGCCCACGTTTGGTCGGCTGGCTAACGTTACAGCTGTTGCCAGTGTGGACACGAATCCTGGCCTCGACCTTTTTTCTACCATTCGACAGATTGTTCGTGAGAAACTGTCCCACCGAGAAACGTCGTGTTCGACAGCTGACCATCGCGAGTTGTGTCTGCCACGTGAGGCTATGGATGTGCCTCATTTGACCCCGTGGCAACCGACGATGAGCGCGGCAACTGTGGAGTACAGCCCAGCCTCACAGTCAAGGATGACAACCAGATTTCCCGCGTCGCCGTATGACCGACGCTCTCCGCTCATGCCTCCTCGACACCTGACGTCTCGGTACGACGCACCCGACCAGTACATCCGTCACACAAGAGCAAATGATGACACTCTATTTATCGATGAGCGACCGACGTTTCGACCTCGGCTGCTGTGCTATTCCTGCGGTATGCCAGGCCACATATCGCGATTTTGCAACCGTCGGGTGCAACCATCCGACTCTTCACGACCCTTCGAACAGCCTCATGGTGTCTGGCGGCCGGCCCACATACCACCTGACGACAACTATTGGCCCAGCAACTCCTACAATCACTCCCCGGCATCTGACAGGAGTTTAACTCCCTCACCGCGACCTCGTGCTCATTGTTCTCTTTCCCCGCTTTGTCGCAAAGCGCCCTCTTCGCCACCGGAAAACTAGCCAGTGCGGCCAATGGAGGTGAGGTCGCTTGAAACGTGCTACTGAAAGAAATACCTCCTGTTTGTATGTTTCAAAACAAAGTGCGTGATTTAGTGGATCATGTGCCTGTGATGGCCTTGGTGGAGACAGGTGCAACGATATTCATGATGAGTGCTTCCTTTAAAGACGTGTTATGGCGGAAAGTTGTTTTTACCTGGGATGAAACTTCGACGTTCTGTGGAGTAAGTGGAGAGCCATTGCGCCATATTGGTGAGTGCAGTGCTGAGGTATTTTTGAGAGGCCTTATGGTAACGACAGAGTTTGCTTATATTCCTCGGTCGACTCATGATGTCATTCTCGGCATGGACTTCTTGCGAAAATGTGGTGCCACTATAGACTGTCGCACGGGGAAAGTCTTTGTGAGTGGCCAGATGCCTTTAGAACTTCTGGAAACTCCAGCAAGTGACCAAGCTACGCTGTGTATCTGTGGCGATACGTTCATACCTGCGTTGTCCACCGTACGTGTTCCTGTTGTTTGTCATGGCGCGGACTCTGACAACTTCAATGCGAGCGTAGAACGAATGCACATAAACTGCCTGAAGAAGAATGTGTTGGTTCCCAATTGTGTGGTGTCGATTGATGGTGGACGAACTGGCCTATGGAGTTTAAACTATTCCTTTGAGCCCGTCACACTACCCAATAGTTTGAAATTAGCTTCAGTCAGCAAAGAACACGCGACTTTATCAGTGGTTGAGCTCACAGACGTGCCGGAAGAACGTGACGAAACTGGTTGTCACAATTTGGACGGGGCGCTTATGGCAATGATAAATAAATCGCTTAGCTCAAGCGAGCGCCGAACATTAATGAATGTGCTGTTGAAACACGTTTCGCTATTGGACTTTGCGCAGAAGGGCAAAGTAATCCCTATCCCCCTGTCTCGAACGCGCCATACCATCAACACTGGCACGCCAAGTCCGCTTCGCAAAAAACCATATTGTGTTTCCCCATCAGAAAGACAAATGATCAATGACCAAGTGCAGGAAATGACGCATAAGGGGGTGGTACAAGTGTAAGCCAGTCCGTGGGCAGCACCGGTAATCCTTGTTAAGAAGAAAGATGGATTTGGAGACTTTGCATCGACTATCGCCGACTGAATGCCGTGAATAAAAAGGACGTGTACCCGCTGCCCCGTATAGAGGACGCAATAGACTGCTTACATTCGGCCTCTTATTTTTCCTCCGTAGACTCACGATCCGGTTATTGGCAAATTCCGATGCACTCAGAGGACAAGAAAAAGACTGCCTTTGTAACCCCTGATGGGCTCTTTGAATTCAACGTGATGTCATTTGGACTGTGCAATGCACCGGCAACGTTCGAGAGGTTTATGGATACCGTTCTGCGTAGCTTGAACTGGAACATCTGCATGTGCTACCTCGATGACGTCGTCATCTTTGGCAGCACGTTCAGTGAACACAACTCTCGTCTGAGTACTGTTTTGAACAGCATCCGAAACGCTGGCCTAGTTTTAAACTCAAAGAAATGCCACTTCGGAGACCGCCAGACGCTTGTGCTTGGGCATCTCGTTGACAAGGATGGCGTCCGCCCTGACCACCAGAAGACAGCAGCAGTTGAGGTGTTCAATGCGCCGCGTTCCGTCAAGGAGCTTCGTAGTTTCCTGGGGCTTTGTTCGTACTTCCGCCGCTTTATTCTGAAGTTTGCCGACGTTGCGTATCCTCTCACATGCCTCTTACGAAAGGACAAGTCCTTTTAGTGGACTCCGGAGTGCGATTCCTCATTCCGTCAATTGCAGTTTTTGCCGTCGTCACGACCCGTCCTTCAGCACTTCAGTCCTTCTGCTCCTACAGAGCTTCACACGGATGCTAGCGGCATTGGTGTTGAAACCGTCGTAGTACAACGTTATGGCGACCGCGAACACGTCATCGCATACGCAAATTGCTCCCTATGCAGGCCGGAACAAAACTACAATGTTACGGAACAATAATGTCTGGCGGTATTATTTGAAATTCAGCAGTTTAGGTCTTACCTGTACAGACGCCCATTCACAGTCGTAACTGACCACCACTCGTTGTGCTGGCTTGTCAACCTTCGTGACCCTTGTGGCCGCCTTGCGCGCTGGGCACTGCTGCGACGAGAATACAGTTTTACAGTCGCTTACAAGAGTGGTCGTCGACATGCTGATGCGGGCTGTCTTTCACATATGCCACTTAGCACAACAGACTGCAAATCCGATGACCTTGACCAGCTTGTAGCGTCTGTGTCGCCTACGTTCGCGGACTATCCCAGTTTCAGAGCAGAACAGCGGAAGGACGCTAAACTAGCACCACTATTCGCCGCTGCATTCGCTGCCACTAGTGCACGCCGTTTCAGTATGCGTGATGGACTGTTGTTCAAAAGGAACCTCTCCAGCAGTGGCGCGCGTTTTCTTCTAGTGGTCCCGGAGAGCCTGCGAACAGTTATTATGTGTGTCATGCACGACGACCCTTCATCTGGACATTTAGGTTTGGCGCGGACGCTTCACCGGACTAAAGAGCGTTTTTATTGGCCTGGTATGCAAAAGTCTGTTGAGAGTTATGTGGCAAGCTGCATGAAATGTCAGCGTCACAAACGTCAATCAACTGGTCCAGCTGGTCTTCTACAGCCGATGCCTACTCCAAGCGCACCTTTCGAACAAGTGGGCATTGACTTTCTGGGTCCCTTCCCAAATTCGGCTAAGGGCAACCGATGGATAATTGTTTGCGTCGACTACCACACACGCTACTGTGAGACGGCGGCCGTCCCCTCCGCAACTGCCAGTGAAGTCTCGTCGTTTTTGTTACAGTACGTCATCCTCCGACATGGCACACCTGGCCTGATTATCAGTGATCATGGACGACAATTCACAGTGGATGTCGTGAAGGAGCTACTCCGTTTATGTGAATCCCGCCTGCATCACTCGATACCATACCACCCCCCAAACTAATGGGCTGACGAAGCGTACCAACCGCACCATTATCAACATGTTGTCTATGTATGTCTCATGCGACTACAAGAACTGGGATGACGTACTCCCGTTCATTACTTACGCGTTCTACACCGCGAAGCATGAGATTACAGGCTGTAGCCCTTTCTTTTTGCTTTATGCACGTTCGCCCCGGCACACAATCGACACAATATTGCCTTTATGTAACCACAACAACGTCACTGTCGCCGATACTCTCTGCCTCACCGAAGGGGCGCGTCGCATTGCTCAACTACGCACAATGGCATCGCAAGACAAAGAGAAGGCACGCTATGACAGTCACCATTGACCAGTGATTTATCGCCGTGGTGATCTGGTGTGGTTGTGGACTCCGGTGCGCAAGCGCGGGTTATGCCAAAAGTTTTTGGCCACTTACAATGGACCTTTTGTCATTGTTGACAGACTTACAGAGGTCAACTATGTAATGGCTCGTCTCACGGCGAGTGGTCGACGAGTTGCCAATACTCAAGTGGTTCATGTTGCCCGCCTGAAACTTTACACGCCACGACAACTCGACTGATTCGTCCGGCGACTTTCGTCTGTGCGGAGAGGAATGTTGCGCACATGCACGAAGATAAAGAAGCGTATAGGATAAACGCACTTGTCGCCCAGAGCGAAAAAGGAAGAGGAGGATCAGGAGGATCTTTAACCAGTCGGCTGCTTCTCAGCTGCCCCTCACAACCTAATAAAAGGCCCCTTTCAACGTCTACCAGCCTCTTTCAAACGTAACAATATATATATATATATATATATATATATATATATGTGACGTATGAAGCGTGACATATATATATATATATATATATATATATATATATATACTCGAAGCATAATTACGAAAAGAGTCAATGTTCACATCAGAGTACATCATACATAGTCCTGAGTCCTTTATTCTCGTGGGTCGTTTTCGGTTTCTAGCGGATCTTCCAAGAAGTTGTGTTTCACTAGCCTGTTCGGTGTCAACAACTCGAGCACAATCACCATCACAATCATCATCTATAAATATGGGGTGCTGATGAACCTAAGGGAGAAAGTCGTTCTGCCAGGCTTCGGTGGACTTCGCACGGTGTCATGGGAGTGTTCGTTGTCAGCCCATATTAGCGCAAAGTGCGGAAAGGCTACCTTGCGAACTGCAGTCAATTAGGAGGCGTTGCATGCGTGACCAACTACAAAGCAGAAGGACCAGAGTTCTAGCTGCTTGAGAATTTTTAATGGAGGCAAGAGTGAGAGCGCCTTTCGAACCAGGGACTTGCTTCTTGACCATCACATACTTTTCAATCTGGAACTAGGGTACTCTGGCAGCTCTCCGTTGGTCAACATAATCCTTGTTTTTCAGCTGGCAATCTTTCACCATCTTCCAAAGTGAGGATATCTCCTAAAAGGGGATCTTTAAAAAAGTTCGCAATGGGTTAGCCAATGACGTCCAAGGATGCCCTCATGAGCTTGCTATGTAAAAGCACTGCCGGAGAGAGTCCAGTGGTACCATGAGGAGTGGCACTTTAGATTTCCAAGTAGTCTGCATAAGTATGTTTATTGGGCGCTGCTTCAGTATAGCCAGCAATCTTTATACGCAATTTCGTTGAGAAATATAGCAAAATTAATAAATTAAATGAAGCAATGTATGATTTGAGGAGGCGGTTAAACATTTTGCCCTGTGCGTTGTCTAGGTGGTGATATACAGCCGAAAAGATGTGTTTGATATCCGTATCTTCAAGAAAAAACTTGAATTCTTAAGATGTAAGCTGTGATCCATGATCCAAGACGACTTTAACAGGGTAGCCTTTCTGTGCAAATATCGAGAAAAGGAAGTTAAGCACCCTACACGAGGAGGCTTCACGGCAGAGAGCTCTTTCCGCCCACTTTGAGAAGTTTTCGAGTACCGAGATGACAAAATGACAGTCGGCTGATACACGCTCAAAGAGCCCAACAACATCAATTGCTATCTTGCTCCAAAGCCGGTCAGGAAGAGCTACTGGCTGCAGTGAAATGGGGTAGCTCACAACACTGTTGCCTGCAGCTTGCAGGATTTGCAGCTGTGGATAACACATTAGCCTGTTTGTCCAGACCTGACCACCAGTACTTTTCCCGAAGACGTTGTTTAACCTTAACTATACTCGTGTGTGATTCATGGGAAAGTTGAACGAACGTAGCTGTGAGCTTGGCTGGTGCACAACGCGTTGTGCGGCCTTTCGCTACAGACAGTTCCTTTCGCACCTCACCGTAAGGTCTTAGTTTTGGTGACAACGTTTTCTTGGTTGATCATGTAGCCTGAATGAATCGTGCCACTTGCTGGAGCTTGCGATTCTAGGCTGTCTCAATATGGAGATCATTTACATGGATTGAAGACGTTACGATGAACACTGTTTCTTGTTCAATCTTAAAGCCGTCTTTTGTGTTTAGGACAGGAAGCCGGATCAAAGCATCTGCTACTTTGTTTTGTTCCCCGCGCCACCACTGTACAACGAAGTTGTGACGCTAAAACCAAGCAGTTCATCTTGCCATGCGAAGTGGTCGTTGTCCTGAGCTTTGCGTTGACAGCAAGTATACGAGGGCTTGGTGATCTGTTACCGAAGAGATTGATCATCCCGATAAGTAAATGTGCCATTTCTAGCATGCCCATAGGCCAAGCCCTTGCGTTCTTCGGTCGAGTTTTTCCGTTCTGTCAATGTCAATGTTCCTAATGCAAATGCATTACGTTCGAATGGATCGACCGTCTGCTTGTTGCAGTGTTGTATCCAGGCTATATGCCGACGCATCTATGACTCCTATAACTGGGAGCGCTGGGTCGAACATTCGTAGTGCTCTCTTCGATGCAAACAGTTCCTTTACCTTCATAAAGCTTTGCTTAGCAGCAAGAATTATTTCAAAATGCATGTTCTTGCGAAGTAGCCTATGCACAGGTTCTACCTTATCGGCAAATTTGGGAATAATGTGGGCCTAATCATTCACAAGACGAAGAAATGAGCGGAACATGCCTACATCTGTGCGAGTGGAAGCGTGTGCAAGTGCGTACACTTTTGCTTTAAAAAAAGCTATTCCTTCTCCACTGACATAAGTTCAATAATTGACAGCTCTGATGCATAAATGATGCACTAATCATTAAGTTTTAGTGTAGCTTGGACATGCGTAGCAGAGCTTGCTCCAGGTTTTCTCAAATGTTCTGAATCGGTCTTGCCAAAGACCAAGTCAGAAATGCATGAATTCTTGAAAAGTGGCTGGAGTGGACGTCCATCCGAAACACACTCTTTTAAACCGAAAAAAGACTGTCGTGGGTAACGGAAACCATGAGGCCTCTCTCTATGTGTGAAATATAACTTAGTAATATGCCGAGGCCAAGTCGATCTTCGAGAAGCAACCTGTCTAATTAGGAGAGTGCAGTATCTAGCTCTTCCGTATGAGGCAAAGGAAACCTATCAACTACAGTTTCGTTCACAGAAATTTGCGGACGAGGTTGATGACGAGGTGTGTTCGGTTGTCAAAACCTACCTATGTTTCTCACACGTCCGTGTGCTATGAGTCATTTTGCTGTTTTGTGTCGGGAGGCATACGCGTGTCAGTGACAGCAGCCTATTCTCAGCTGTTTGAGGACAATGCGCTTTCGCACGTAAATATTGCGGGGGTATTTTAGCGTGCCTACTCTAACATTTGCATTTCGTACGCGCGAACTGCTGCGAGCTGCATTCTCGGGAAGCAGCACCTTTTTAGCATTTCGACGTTTACTTAGTTCCGCATTCAGAATTTAAATGGATTATTTCGCGATATAGAGCAGTGGTTTTTAGTAATTTTTCAGTCTTCAACTGATCTTTTTGATGGAGAGTGGCTACACTTACCTTTATTCAGCACCACACCGCTGTTGAAAAGAATGCCGAAATGACCTTCACAGTCAAGTATGGCATACACAAATTAGTGATGGACAGGTAGGTCTCTCTCCAAATAAATAATGCTTCTGCAGGTCTCTTTTACGAAAGTCTGCGTGCAGTTGGGGTCGAGAAACTGTTCAGAACGAACCTCAAAAACTTTGTTACTGCATGCAGTCGCTCTTTATAAACCGGGGATTTTATAGCTGTTACTTATCACCACAGCAGCACACTTGTTTCGGTCGTGGTTCACAGTTAGAAATCCATGCTGGAATATGAGAACTGTACTTAATATTCAAAAGAGTAACGAAATGTCGGTGGTATACAACCTCCTGTTGAATTCTGCGCCTGACTTCCGACTTCTGTACGTGATGTTGAAGTTCATTATAAAATTACGCAACCACGAATCAAACACCAACCAGTCGAGTTTAAATTTTAATCTTTGTCTGTCTCGCTGTTTTCTTTTTTTCCATGCTTTTCAAAAATGTCAGTTTCACTTGTTTTGTTGAACACGAGAATCAACAAACATTGGCCAGTGTTTCAGTAAGCACATGCTGTAGTTCTCTTTTATTTAGTGCTTGACACAATGTCATAGCTCGAAAACTGTTAAAGAGAAACTTGTTTGTACTATTATAATAAAATCAAAAGAGCAACACTAATACTGCACATCCCTTTGTTTGCTCAAAAGCAGGGAGATGTATTAGATTTTGAAAAAGTGTGCTGTGCTCCGTAAGACACTGGAAAATGTCTCCGTCCCATGCCAGCTTGTAGAAAAACAACTATCACAAGACAGCGGGACGAAACGGCGACGCACAATTACCATGGCATGCAGGCGACCGTGAACGTGATGCCGGCTGGACACCGAGCGGGCATGGCGGTGGAAGGCGGGTAGGCGGCGGAGACTTTTAAGGGCGAAGCTTTTTATAGCGGCACCCGTTTGTCCCTCGTAGAGGTTGTAGTAGTGTGTACAAGTATAAAATTTTGACCTCCAAGGTGGTGCTGGTGAGAGATCTCTTCTGTGCGTTCTTTAACAATAAACAATAGTGCTCAATGTACATGCCATTGATTGCTAAGGGGTAATAAAAGACAGGAGAATTCGGCTTTTAGTTAACGCGCACGCTGCGAATTTTTTATTGTTCAAAAACGCACAGAAGACAAGAAAGGGTTTCTACGTTATACTCGCTTGGCATAACCTCCTAGGTTTTAGGAATGTTTAGGAGCATTGGGCCGCAGTGCCATGAATGCAGTGAACTAGTACATACCAAGAACTTGAGGTGATTAAAGGTGAGAAGTAGACACGAAGCGCAAGCCGTTAAAATGTATGCTTGTGCCTCCGCTCGTTCAGTCCTTGGAATGTTTGCTGGGTGGCGGTGCTTCTATATGAGGATTATATGAAGAAACGATGCAAGATGGTGATACTTGGAGTGTTGAATAGGTGGATGAACGGACACACTGACAGATGCATAGACGGACGCAAGGATGGACGCCTGGACGGATGCAAGAGCGGAAACATGGTCGAAAACAGAGACGCAAGAACAGACGCACGCACGGACGGGCGCATGGACGCATGGGCGGCCACACAGACGCACGCAAGGATGAACGGAAGCAAGAACGAATGGACGGACGGATGCTTCGCCCCACTATCCATCATTCAATCCGCGGATGTGCGGCCATTTTCTCTTTCTAGTGGCGAAACTCTTTATAGCGGCACCCGTTCGTCCCTGATAGCCGTTGTAGTGTGTAACAAATATAACATTTTGACTTTTAAGGTCGTGCCGGTGAGAGATTTCTACTGTGCGTTGTTGAATAATAGGAAATACTGCTCAATGTACATGCCAATGACTGCTAAGGGGGAATGAGAGACAGGAGCATTCGGCTTTTAGTTAACACGCACGCTGCGATCTGCATTAGCAACCATCGCCATGTACATTGAGTACTATCTGACAAGAAAAGTTTGCTACGTTATACTCGCTGGGCGTAACCTCCTTGGTTTCAGCAAGGTTTAGCGAGCGTTGGGCCGCAGTGCCAAGAATACTGGGAACAACAGGTTTTCCCACTTAATTTAATCCAAGCGCCAGCCAAATTAATCTAGGCGCCAGTCAATTTAATCCAGCCGCCACTGAAATTAATCCAGGTGCCAATCATTTTAATCTAAGTGCCACTGAAATTAATCCAACCGCCAGCCGATTTAATCCGGACGCCAGCGAATTTAATCCTGATGACATTGTGACTTCAAAACGACCCAGCATTTTCGAGAATGCGTGGAGTGAATAGCTTTGGAGTGAATTTAACAGGGAAAAAGCCATGAATGAGTCACTAGTGACACAATGCGACTCGCGCGACTTTATCACGCCTATCACCTGCGTAAGCACTATTCACACCTTCGACATGCATATCAAAGGAAACGCCGTCCACACAGTAATAACTTGATAATTATTAACCAGGCCAATGATCTCATCACGAGTGACTTAGGTGACGTCCTCACGCATATCACCCACGCACGCACTGTCTTAACCTTCCGTCATGCATATCAAATGAAACGTCTTTGAAAAGGCGGGATCTTGATACCTAAAACTCGGCCAAGTCACCCGATTACCAGTTCCTCAAGGGACGTCATCACAAATATCACCCGCGCACGTTATTTACTCGCCTGCCGACATGCATGCCAAACGAAACGTCTTTGAGAGAGCGATAACGTGGTACCTATGACTCGGCCAACTGACTTGATCACTTGTGATTTAGCTGACGTCATCACGCCTATCACCCACGCACGCAATGTCTAACCTGCCGTCATGTATACCAAACGAAACGTCTTCGACAGGCTAATAAATTGAACGCTGTCAATCGGCAGAGTGACGTGATCACTAGTGACTCGTGTGACGTCATCACGTTTGACACCCACGCACGCGGTGTCTTAACCTGTCTTCATGCATATCAAACGAAATGTCTTTGAGAGAGTAATAACTTGAACGCTGTCACGAAGCCCAGTGACGTCATCACTAGTTACTGGCGTGACGTCATCACGCCTGACACCCACGCACGCGGTGTCCTAGCCTGTCTTCATGCATATCAAACGAAACAACTTTCAGAGAGTAATACCTTGAACGCTGTCACAAGGCCCAGTGACGTCATCACTAGTGACTGGCGTGACGTCATCATGCATGACAGACACGCAAGCACTCTGTAACCTGCCTTCATGTATATCAAACGAAACGTCTTACAGAGAGTAATAACTTGAACGCTGTCACAAGGCCCAGTGACGTCATCACTAGTGACTGGCGTGAGGTCATCACGCCTGACACCCACGCACGCGGTGTCCTAACCTGTCTTCATGCATATCAAACGAAACGTCTTTGAGAGAGTAATAACTTGAACGCTGTCACAAGGCCCAGTGACATCATCACTAGTGACTGGCGTGACGTCACCACGCCTGACACCCACGCACGCGGTGTCCTAACCTGTCTTCATGCATATCCAACGAAACGTCTTTGAGAGAGTAATAACTTGAACGCTGTCACAAAGCCCAGTGACGTCATCACTAGTGACTGGCGTGACGTCATCATGCATGACACCCACGCACGCGGTGTCCTAACCTGTCTTCGTGCATATCAAATGAAATGTCTTTGAGAGAGTAATAACTTGAACGCTGTCACAAGGCCCAGTGACGTCATCACTAGTGACTGGCGTGACGTCATCACGCCTGACACCCACGCACGCGGTGTCCTATCCCGTCTTCATGCATATCAAACGAAATGTCTTTGAAAGAGCAATAATGTTATACTTATGACTCGGCCAACCGACTTGATCACTATTGACCCACGTGACGTCATCACGACTAACAGTCATGCAAGCACTCTCTAACGTGCTTTCATGAATATCAAACGAAACGTCATTGAGAGAACATTTACTTGAAGGCCGTTGCAGGCAGCGTCTGCTAGTAAAAAACTAACTTCTCGTGCTGCACAGCCGTTCACCAGCAAACCGGTATACGCAGGCACCAGATCGCGCGTTTCGAATTCAGTCAAAGGCGTCTTTACATGGCGTTTGTTTGACTTGACGCATATTCTTGACTCGTGTGGATGCGATGGAAGCAACAGTACCTTCAAGCAGCAGTGTGGTACAACCCAACAACAGTGTCACATCGCTCGTTGAGGGCAGCGCTTCTCCTTCATTCAATAAATAGAAATAATGAAATCGAAATGACAATTAAGCATTTTACAAACCATACTCAATTACGCACCATTCAACCGATACCCTCATCTCCCTGCGACACCCCGCAGGGGCGCCTGCGCAAGTAGGCGTTTGGTGTGTAGCGACACCACGGACCCGAGCTAACGGGGGAGTTTCGACTCCCTCCCACGCCTAGCCGTGCGTGGCTTTGCCGTGTCCGGGGAAAAGGGGATCCTGGGGGTTGAGCTGACGCTGGGTGCTTGGACCTTTAAGGCCCCCTGGCAGAGGCAACACACCTCTTTGGCCCCGGCTTCACGTAGACGGCACCCCTGGACTGATCCAACCAGGGGAAATCGGCAGTCGCCTTTTCCTATCTCTCTCTCCCTATATCTTCGTCTTTTGTTCTCACTTTACATCTTTCCTGTCTTCTGCTCACTTCATTTTACTTCCAATTTTTCCTGGCTGCAAGGGTTAACCTTGTGTGGCTATCCAAACTAGGGTAAACCATATTGGGTTATAGTAACTGCGTACTGCTGGCGTTGCGCAGGCATGCCCACATGCTCTGCCACGTCCCCTTGTTGGACTCCGTGGTGGGTGGTAGGCGCCGTTACCGAAAAATACACATTTTCCCATGGGATCCTCGTCCCCCTCTCTAACTGATCGTGCCTCGAAAAGGGTACGCACCGATGCAACTTCACTAGTTTGGTCAAAAAACAGAGAAACTTTCCCAAAATACCATGTTCTCCACTGCGAACAATCATCTACAAAAGCTAGAGCAATCTCATCATTCCTTGTGGCCAAGTGCTTGAGAGAAACCATTGGAACCGGTTATAAGGCCACGAAGATGGCAAGTGGAGATCTGCTTCTCGAATTAAAAGACAAGGAACAATACAATAAACTCTCGCACCTCGTAGCTTTTGGTAACATCCCCGTCTCTGTGAGTGCACACCGTACAATGAATACAGTGAAGGGCATGGTATCGGATGAAGATTTGATGACACTGAGTGAAGAAGAGCTTCTTGATGGATGGAAGGACCAAGGTGTAATACATGTCCAGCGCATCATAATCAGACAACAACAACGAAATAGCAACAAAGCACTTAATACTCACCTTCAACTCAACCACTTTACCTGAGACTCTCGAAACTGGCTATATAAAACTCCATGTCCGACCCTTCATTCCGAACCCGAGGCGTTGCTTCAAATGCCAGCGATTTGGTCATGCATCCCAGAGCTGCCGAGGGCAGCTGATCTGTGCTAAGTGTGGCACAACCGGCCACAGTGCTGATGAATGTAGTCATGATGAGGTCCTCTGTGCTAACTGCGAAGGTAGTCACCCCGCATACTCCAGAGCGTGCCCAGCCTGGAAAAAAGAAAAAGAAATAATAACGATAAAAGTAAAGGAAAATATCACATTCAAGGAAGCAAGACAACGGGTCTCACTAACATTGGCACTAAAAACACCTTTTGCCGAAGTGGTGCAACGAGGGGCGGCACCACAAAGGCCCTTGGCATTTGCCCGGACCTCGCCTAGCGTGCCGAGGCCAATGCCACAAGCCCCTACGGCGGGAGCAGCTAGCGCTGCCCTGCCCACATTCATCCAGTCCACACCAGCGACCTCGACAAGCTCTAACGGCAGCCAGGGCAATCACGAGGCCAAGGGGGCTTTATCGACCCCCAGCTCGGTGGGGACAAAGACTTCATGATGATAAGGGGCGCGAAAAAAACGACACACAACAGAGAAGAAGTACACGGGACGACGCGCTACTAGCAACTTGAATATTTTATTCAGGAAACACCATTTATACCGCAGTGACATCAAATTTAACCCAACGAATCGACCAAAAACTAAAACTACATGCTCAGCATGCCTACAAGTAACGTTGCAGATAGGCTATCTCCCCTTCCTGCAGACTGATAGAGGGGTGGCTGATGCAATCGGGCCCCTCCCTCTGGATAAAGAGGGCTTCTATAATCTCCCTCTCCGCTGAGCCCCTGTGCCTGTAGATTACAGTTGTCTGCTCAAATGCCGGCTTACAGTTACCCTGATCGCATCCTCTGCAATGCATCGACAGATGCGTGAACGGCCTTCCTATTAAAGAGCTGCTGTGCTCTCGCAACCGCACGTTGAGGCATCTACCAGTTTGCCCTATGTATGCCAGCGGAGAGGGAGATTATAGAAGCCCTCTTTATCCAGAGGGAGGGGCCCGATTGCATCAGCCACCCCTCTATCAGTCTGCAGGAAGGGGAGATAGCCTATCTGCAACGTTACTTGTAGGCATGCTGAGCATGAATATTTTGGTTTTTGGTCGATTCGTTGGGTTAAATTTGATGTCACTGCGGTATAAATGGTGTTTCCTGAATAAAATATTCCAGTTGCTAGTAGCGCGTCGTCCCGTGTACTTCTTCTCTGTTGTGTGTTGTTTTTTTCGCGCCCCTTATCATCATGAAGCAGCACCAACTCGCCCAACTTTTTACTTTACTGACAAAGACTTCGTCGATCTAAGCGAAGTCTAAGCGACGCACAGATCGCTTTTTAGAGCGGGCGTCCAGTGCCTCGCAAGAGGCTATGGACACCAGTTCATGCCAAACGGCGCAGGGAGCGCCGAAGGAGCGGCGAGCTTCTCTCGACCGCCCCAAAAAAGACAGAATGCCGATTACAGGGCCTGACAAAGGCCCTGTAAAGTGAGCTAATCTCCGTCTTTTCTGCACACAGCACTTTTTCCCTTTTTTTCACTATGGACAAAATCATACAGTGGAACGTAGGAGGAATACATAGAAATTTAGATGATGTCCAAGAACTTCTGAGTAAGTTTAACGCGAAAGTGCTATGTGTGCAAGAAACGCACTTAACTCCTATGCACAAGGACTTCCTACGGCAATATATTATTTTCCGAAAAGACCGGGAGGATGCTGTCGTACCATCTGGCGGTGTAGCCATTATAGCTGATCGTAGTATAGCATGCCAGCATTTGAAGCTCCAAACAGCCCTCGAGGCAGTGGCCATTCGAGCTGTACTTTTTAACAAACTCATTACCATATGTTCTGTGTACATACCACCGCATCATCAGCTACACAGACGTGATCTAGAATCATTATTAGATGAACTCCCAGAGCCGTTTCTGGTTCTAGGTGATTTTAATGCACACAATGTCCTGTGGGGCGATGCTCACTGTGATGCGCGAGGACGTCTCATTGAGCAGCTCCTTTTCTCTTCTAGTTTATGTCTTTTAAATATAAAGGAGCCTACGTGTTTTAGCTTTGCAAACAGCACGTACTCCTCCATAGATCTTAGCATTTCATCACCGTCCCTTTTACCTGTTTTTAAGTGGAAAATTTTTAAAAACCCTTATGGTAGTGACCACTTCCCAATCATCCTGAGTGCGCCGAACAAAGAACAACTACCCCCGCAGGTTCCTCGATGGAAGATTGACTCAGCTGATTGGGAAGGGTATAGAACTCTTACACACATGACATGGACTGAGCTGTCTGCCCTGACCATAGATGACGCTGTCACGTATTTTACAGCTTTTATACTTGATGCCGCATCTAAATGTATTGCCAAACGAGCGGCATGTCTTCTAAACGGCGAGTCCCGAGGTGGAACGACGCATGCAGGAAAGCACGGACCACTCAGAACAAAGCTTGGGCGTTGCTACGCGATTCCCCTACAGCAGAAAACCTGGAAAATTTCAAGCGGGTCAAATCGCAGGCAAGGAGAACGTGCCGACAAGCTAGACGAGAGAGCTGGACAAACTTTATATCGAGTATCAACTCGTACACAGATGAGGGAAAAGTGTGGAATAAGGTCAAGAAAATTAAGGGCCAACAAACGTATTGCCTTCCACTAGTAAATAGCCTCGGGGAAAGCTTGGAGGATCAAGCCAACTTTCTTGGCACACATTTCGAACACATATCGAGCTCCTCACACTACTCCGAATCCTTTCAGAATTACAAGGCACGAATAGAAAAACAAAAGTTAGAAAGAAAATCCACAAGAAACGAGGCATACAATCAACCATTCTGCTTAGCAGAATTGCGAACAGCACTCAGCTGCTGCAATACATCTACCCCAGGTTCTGACAATGTAATGTACGCGATGCTGAAGGAACTACCCTCCGAAAGTAAAGAAACCCTCCTCTGTCTTTACAATCGCATATGGTTTTCAGGTGTGATCCCCTCCTCCTGGAAGGAGGCTGTTATAATTCCAATTTTGAAGCAGGGAAAGGATCCCTCTACTGTATCAAGTTATAGACCCATAGCGTTAACAAGCTGCCTCTGCAAACTAATTGAAAAAAATGATTAATTGCCGCTTACTCCACTACTTAGAAACAAACAAATTGCTCGACCCATACCAGTGCGGGCTTAGAGAGGGCCGATCTACCACCGACCATCTTATACGTATCGAGGCACACATACGGGAGGCTTTTGTTCATAATCAGTTTTTCTTATCTGTGTTCCTCGACATGGAGAAGGCCTACAATACCACGTGGAGGTTTGGAATATTGAGAGACCTCTCACACTTAGGTATACATGGTAATATGTTCAGTGTGATTGAAAGCTATCTGTCGGATTGTACCTTCCGCGTTAGAGTGAGCAATGTTTTGTCCCGTACATTTGTACAGGAAACCGGAGTGCCACAGGGTGGGGTGCTCAGCTGTACGCTCTTTATAATAAAAATGAATTCTCTCTGTCTGTACATTCCACGTAATATTTTTTATTCAACATATGTCGATAATGTGCAGATAGGTTTACAATCGTGTTCTATTGGGATCTGTGAGCGACAGGTTCAGCTCGCCCTTAACAAGATATCAAAATGGGCTGATGAAAACGGGTTCAAACTGAACCCACAGAAATGCACCTGTGTCCTTTTTTCTCGAAAAAGAGGCTTGCACCCTGAGCCTGAACTGGTCGTTAAGGGCGAGCGTCTACCCGTAAGCACAGAACATAAGTTCCTAGGTATAATTTTAGATGCGAAGTTAACCTTTGTACCGCACATAAAACATCTTAAAAATAAATGCTTGAAAACAATGAATATCCTGAAGGTGCTGTCACGAACAACGTGGGGCAGCGACAGAAAGTGCCTCATGAATCTGTATAGAAGCCTTACACGCTCACGTCTTGAGTATGGGGCAATAGTCTATCACTCTGCCACGCCAAGCGCTCTGAAAATGTCGGACCCTGTTCATCATCAAGGCATCCGCCTGTCCACAGGCGCCTTTAGAACAAGTCCAGTTGAAAGCCTTTATGTAGAATCGGACGAGTGGTCACTCCATCTGCAGAGAACTTATTCTTCCTTTATGTATTTCCTTAAAGTAAATGCGAACAGTGAGCAACCTGCATATTCCACCATCAACGACTTGTCCAGCTCTCAACTTTTTGACAATCGACCTGCAATGGCACGTCCTTTCTCGCTGCGTGTCAGAGACCTAGCTGAAGAAACAGATGTCCCACTGTTTGAATACCACCTCAGCCCCCCCGCTCTGCGGCTCCCGCCATGGCAGTGGCAGGTTATAGACTGTGACACATCTTTCGTAGCTGTCACAAAGCATGCCTCCCCCATACACATTCGGATGTATTTCTTAGAGCTGCAACATAAATATGACTGTCCAGAATATTATACTGATGCATCCAAGTCCCATATTGGCGTGTCCTATGCGGCGCTCGGCCCATCCTTCTCGGATGCCAGCGTTCTGTCCACCAGCACAAGCATTTTTACAGCCGAGGCTTACGCGTTATTCGTAGCGGTTAAACACATCAAAAAATTGAATACGCCAAGGGTAGTTGTATACACAGACTCCTTGAGTGTCGTAAAAGCGTTGAAAAATCTTAAAAAACACAGAAACCCTATAATCATATCCCTCTATTCGCTACTCTGCGCGGCCTATACTTCCAAGCAACATATCGTCGTGTGCTGGGTGCAAAGACATCGCGAGATCGAAGGAAATGTGTTGGTCGACCAGCTCGCCACGTCAATTAACAGAAGGTCCGCCAACTCTTCAGTTGCTGTCCCTATAATGGACCTAAAACCAAACATACGAAAAAAGCTCAGGGCTTACTGGCAGAAGTTATGGGATCAACAATCTCGTAACAAGTTACACTTGATTAAACCATACCTCGGTAACTGGCCACCCATGTCGAAAACACGCCGCACCGAGGTCAGTCTCTGTCGGCTTAGAATAGGACACACACACAGCACGCACACACACCTTTTGTCTGGTGGTGACCCACCCAGCTGTCACAGATGTGGCCGTCCACTTACCGTACTTCACATACTCCTTGAATGCTCTGAGCTAGAGGCTTACAGGAAAAAACATTTTACACTAGCGTACAAGGAACACATACCCCTTCACCCAGCTATGTTTATTGGTCGCGAACCTCTTTTTAAGTATAATGCATTGAATGCATTCTTAAAAGAAGTAAATACATTTCATGTTATTTACTCAAGTGATTGGTAGCACGGCCTCCGAAAGGAAGCTGCTGCTGCGTATGCTACATCCAAAAGAGCACCTGTCTCCCGGCCCTTGGGACCAAGGGCACTGGCGAGAAATCGGTGCTAATTATAACGCTCCTATTTTATGACGTCATGGCAATTAAAGACCCATTCTCACCAGGCATGCTTCACTTCACTTTCATGATTTTAATAAATATATATGTCTTACGCATCTTTAGAGCGCAGAACTTTAGGCCCTTTTACAGCCATTTATCATAACCATTGCTCTCATCCCATATCATCTCCTGGCGCTCTTTGGCCATCAATGGCCCTTGCGCCATTAAACAACATATATCATCATCCCTGCGACACGTTTACTCCAGCTCGTCGTGTGGGTAAATGTATGCGTCTTTCTTGTTGCTTCTCGTGTTTCGTAGAATGCCTTGAAAATGCGGGCAGCCAGGCCGCAATACTGTGAACGGACAGGCGTTCTACACTAAACAGGCACGCTTATTCCAAGCACCCTAACCTATAAGAAACGGCGTGGCGTAGAATGTAGAAAGGAAGGCACGAGTCAGCCACCGCATTGAATGGCGCATCAGCAAAGGGCCAGTTGCAATTATCAATAGTATGTATCTCAAGTATGGGGACGGCCCTCTATTACAACAGATTTGTTTCACAGGATAACCAGATGAAATAATTGTTGAGCCGAAGGAGTGGTAGACAAATCTTTTTGTAGCAAGCTTTGGAGCAGGCAGACCGTGCGTCTTATGCTTGATTAAGGATATACAGTGTTATGACTATAGCCGAATTATATGCAAACGCCTGTTTCGTTTCTTGTGCTCATATCGTGTCATTTTCACACGTGAGCACAAATTAGAGGGCGAGGAGAGCTTTTATAGTGCTTCTATAGTGCCTATATATACCTATTTTGGGCGTTGTAGCCTCATGTCGTATAGGTGCCTGTAAATGTCTGTTTTCGAAATCGATGCCTATATAAACGCTATTTAACCTGAAATTTTGCTTTCAAGTACCACTGGAGCCCGGTATTTATGTTACCCGGCAAAATATAGATTTCGGGACACTGTGGGGTGCAAACTACTCTTTATTTCACGAGTTACGTTTAGAACTGTCAAAACCAGAAGGCGCTTCAGCCAAGAGGAAGGTAGATTAGCCTCTACACATGTATACCATCCATGTCGCGTCGTCTGCTCAGCCACATTCCAGTGTCCGCTCAGATGCGTAGGGAGCAGAAGGTGCCTCTGTGCACCGGCAGGAAGATGAAGAATGAATGCGAAACTGTGGAGAGTCGTCAGGGGAAGTAAGGAAGTAAAGTGCAGATGAAAAAAAGCGATATCTATGTAGTTTTTGTTTTATTTGTCATATACATGTGGTGCTTCACTGGATCACCTGAAAATTTTTACTTACGCAGTGGAAATAGTTGCATGTCCAATGAAAAGCTTTGTATCACTAGAATTTTTAATTTAATCATTAGAAGCTGCGAAAGCATGATCTCAGGAGGGGAGCTTGAAACCTTCACCACTAACTCTATGTAGACTTCGCAAGTCCAATTCCTTCCCCGCTATTGGTATGAAATTCACTCGGAGCTGGAGCATCACACGACGTGCATGAGCACGTCAAGCGCGTAACCTACACTCGCATGAGATGCCCATGTCAGCCCGTGCGTGCAAGGGTGTTCTGCCGTCTCGATGTTGTTTTGTATTGTACTGCGAGTTTTTGTGGGATGGATCCCTATCTGCGCGCACGTTTGGAGAGGCTGGCTTGGATAACGTATCCTTACCCCAATACACAGCGTCACACCGCTGCATCTTCTGCTAGAGACGATACACCAAAACCACGCCCAGCGTTGTGAATGCTGGCCCCGACACAATGCGCAAACTGCGAGAACACCAACGCAAACAAAATGGAGGCACCTTAGTGTCGCGTCTCTTTCGATATGAAATTAAATAAATAAGGCGAATAGATTTCGCCTGTGTGTTCTAACATTTTTGTAAACTTTCATGCTTCTATTTAGGCAACAGTTTGTACAAATTACACACATTGTCTCAAATAGTTCTCGGAGTGTCACGTACTACTTTGACATAGGCAGGACCATTCTATCAGCTTCACCATGTTGGGGCGCACGCCCATGAGATGAAGGTGAAGCCGTGTTCAGTTTGGCCTATCACCTCTTTATGCCACGCGTAGTACTGGAAATCTTGGTAAATGAGATCTTGAGCGCTCAGTGCATTCATTCCTTTACGCTTCTCAAAACTCTTAAGTTTGTGTAACGACCCTTAAAGTGTTCACAGACAGAAGAAAAATTGAGCCTGTGTGGTTAGGCCAAGTTAATACGCCACAAAAAAAATCCTTCTGGCGCCTGGCACTCTGACTATTTGCGCATGTATAGCCCATCTTAGCTATGGCACACAGAAAGAGACCCAGAAGCATATTTCAACGATGGTGCACACTTAACTGACCACGCTGAACTAGAAATGGAGAGACCGTATTCTGCTAACCCCACGGAAAAACGCATGTTTATGCTAAATCATTACCCGTTTGTAAAATTATAAACTAGAATATTTTTGCTTGCTTTCATGTCGTAGAGACAGATCCCGCACCTGTTTATTGGAAAATTTGTGTTTTGTCAAAGCTTATTCTGCCTATATTCACAATTTTGGAATCCTAAAACAGTGTTCTGGCCGCCAATTTTCGGTGCCTGAATCCCAGTTCTTTAGTGCTTATACAGCTGGCCTCTATAGTTACGACCTTCCTGACATGCTTTCGCAATGCCGAAGCAAAGATGATGCCCGGTTAAAACATCCACCGTACCTCAAGAAAAAAATGTTGTTCTAATAACGTCAAGCTTAATTAATTGGTTATGAAATGGGTGATAAAAGAGAACCGGAACAAGTCCGGGAGAAACAAAATTTATTAATATACATGCAAAGCAATTTTCATAAACACGCACCCATAGATGTGCTGCTGAGCAGTGTTGAGCAGTGTTCTACATATCAAGGCAGTCGAGGGCAGCTTGTACATAAGTGTAATTGTGCCTATCATAAGCGGCACAGTCCACACGCTGGATGTGCTGCATAGAGCGCCCCGCGGCCTCAACCAGCAGAGCACGGCGATGTTCTTTCTTGGAGATCCTTTCCAGTGTCGTGAGGAGATCATCCGTCCACTCGCTTAGGACTCCCTTTACACCTGCCTTGAACTTTTAGAAGAGCTCCTCAATCGGATTGAAGAAAGGGCTGTATGGCGGTAGCCACTTGTCTGTGTAGTCGCTAATTGATATGTGGGGTTTAACGTCCCAAAACCACTATATGATTATGAGAGATGCCGTAGTGGAGGGCTCCGGAAATTTAGACCACCTGGGGTTCTTTAACGTGCACCCAAATCTGAGCACACGGGCCTACAACATTTCCGCCTCCATCGGAAATGCAGCCGCCGCAGCCGGGATTCGAACCCGCGCCCTGCGGGTCAGCAGCTGAGTACCTTAGCCACTAGACCACCGCGGCGGGGCACTGTGTGGTCGCTTGCCGCGAGGACAGCCTGTTCGGCGCGGCGGTGCGCTGGTGCGTTGTCAAACAGGAACACTGGCTGTATTCCTGGTTCCTGCTGTGAAACTTTACTCGACACTTCTGCAAGAAAGTCGTTGAAGACAGCCCAGTTGACCTTCTCGGCAATTGTCCAGTGGAGAAGGCCATTTGCTGACATGCAGGCTATAACATTTACAATCGCCCCTTTCGCACTAGTTGACAAACGGCATGCTGGAGCACCTCGTTTCGCCCTACCGTAACTGCGCGAGCACCATACGTTGAAGTTGGTCTCGTCGATGTAGTATCGTGTTTACGTAGTTACCTCGCTCTGAAGCCACTGGGCATATCGGCACCGCAGCTGTTTCACGTCGGCGCGATTTCTATCTACTGGGCTCGGGGTCAGCAGCTTCACCGAATAACCATGGCCATCGAGAAGCCGATCAATCGTCGACGTGCTCACTTCGATGTTAGACATCTCATCTTTGAGAGCTCTCTTTATTTGTTCCAGTGTGAAGGATGGGTTTCCCTGTACGATTCGTTGCAGGGCGTCCACCACGTCCGGTCCAAATTTCCTCGACGAACCACCACGTGTTTTAGTTGTGTCACGATCACTAGCGGCAATAGAACGCACGGTCTTTATATTGATTTTGAGTGTTTCGGAGAGCACTTTTAAATTACCTCCGCGCCTGTGAACATCTATTATACGGCAACGATCTACAGGAGGAACGCGAGCGTACTTTTTCTTCGGTTCATCAGGCGCCTTCCGTGGCCTTCCGGGCCGCCGAGAGTCTCGGTCTTCCACAGCACCAGTGGTCGAAGCGCCAACTTTCACTTATTCTCAGGACTGCAAAAGCGCTCACCTAACGATGACTTGGCCGGAAACTTGAAACTACGCCGTCTTGTCACTTGCGTCGCACAACGTCGTCCTGTCGTCTGCCCGAAAGAGACTCGCCGAAAACAGCAATGACACAATGTCGTCTGCTTCAGTTTTACTTAGAGCAATTGCTTTAATTCATAAATAACCAGCATTAGGGTATTCTAACACGAATTAAAACGTATCTGCAATTCTTCGATTCATTATTTCGTGGGATTGTCATCTGCATTGTAGAACGTCTGCCCGTCGTCTGCATGACGACGGGCAGTCATGCAGACGACGGTGCAGACGACGAGACCAACTTCAACGTATGGTGCTCGCGCAGTTACGGTAGGGCGAAACGAGGTGCTCCAGCAAGCCGTTTGTCAACTAGTGCGAAAGGGGCGAATTCAAATGTTATAGCCTGCATGTCAGCAAATGGCCTTCTCCACTGGACAATTGCCGACAAGGTCCACTGGGCTGTCTTCAACGACTTTCTTGCAGAAGTGTCGAGTAAAGTTTCACAGCAGGAACCAGGAATACAGGCAGTGTTCCTGTTTGACAACGTACCAGCGCACCGCCGCGCCGAACAGGCTGTCCTCGCGGCAAGCGACCACACAGTCAAGTGGCTACCGCCATACAGCCCTTTCTTCAATCCGATTGAGGAGCTCTTCTCAAAGTTCAAGGCAGGTGTAAAGGGATTCCTAAGCGAGCGGAGGGATGATCTCCTCACGACACCGGAAGGGATCTCCAAGAAAGAACATCGCCGTGCTCTGCTGGTTGAGGCCGCGGGGCGCTCTATGCAGCACATCCAGCGTGTGGACTGTGCCGCTTATGATAGGCACAATTACACTTTTGTACAAGCTGCCCTAGACTGCCTTGATATGTAGAACACTGCTAAGCAGCACATCTATGGGTGCGTGTTTATGAAAATTGCTTTGCATGTATATTAATAAATTTCGTTTCTCCCGGACTTGTCCCGGTTCTCTTTCTTCACCCATTTCATAACCAATTTAATAAGCTTGACGTTATTAGAACAACATTTTTTCTTGAGGTACGGTGGATGTTTTACCCGGGCATCATCTTTGCTTCGGCATTGCGAAAGCATGTCAGGTAGGTCGTAACTATAGAGGCCAGCTCTATAAGCACTAAAGAACCGGGATTTAGGCACCGAAATTTGGCGGCCAGAACATTGTTTTAGGCTTCCAAAATTGTGAATATAGGCACAATAAGCTTTGACAAAACACAAATTTTCCAATAAACAGGTGCGGGATCTGTCTCTACGACATGAAAGCAAGCAAAAATGTTCTAGTTTATAATTGTACAAACGGGTTATGATTTAGCGTAAACATGCGTTTTTCCGCGGGGTTCGCAGAATACGGTCTCTCCATTTCTAGTTCAGCATGGTCAGTTAAGTGTGCACCATCGTAGAAATATGCTTCTGGGTCTCCAGAAGGATTTTTTTGCGGCGTATTAACTTGGCCTAACCACACAGGCTCAATTTTTCTTCTGTCTGTGAACGCTTTAAGGGTCGTTACACAAACTTAGGAGTTTTGAGAAGCGTAAAGAAATGAATGCACTGAGCGCTCAAGATCTAATTTACCAAGATTTCCAGTACTACGCGTGGCATAAAGAGGTGATAGGCCAAACTGAACACGGTTCACCTTCATCTCATGGGCGTGCGCCCCAACATGGTGAAGCTGATAGAATGGTCCTGCCTATGCCAAAGTAGTACGTGACACTGCGAGAACTATTTGAGACAACGTGTGTAATTTGTACAAACTGTTGCCTAAATTGAAGCACGAAAGTTTACAAAAATGTTAGAACACACAGGCGAAATCTATTCGCCTTATTTATTTAATTTCATATCGAGAGAGACGCGACACTAAGGTGCCGCCATTTTGTTTGCGTTGGTGTTCTCGCAGTTTGCGCATTGTGTCGGGGCTAGCATTCACAACGCTGGGCGTGGTTTTGGTGTATCGTCCCTAGCAGAAGATGCAGCGGTGTGACGCTGTGTATCGGGGTAAGGATACGTTATCCAAGCTAGCCTCTCCAAACGTGCGCGCAGATAGGGATCCATCCCACAAAAACTCGCAGTACAATACAAAACAACATCGAGACGGCAGAACACCCTTGCACGCACGGGCTGACATGGGCATCTCATGCGAGTGTAGGTTACGCGCTTGACGTGCTCATGCACGTCGTGTGATGCTCCAGCTCCGAGTGAATTTCATACCAATAGCGGGGAAGGAATTGGACTTGCGAAGTCTACATAGAGTTAGTGGTGAAGGTTTCAAGCTCCCCTCCTGAGATCATGCTTTCGCAGCTTCTAATGATTAAATTAAAAATTCTAGTGATACAAAGCTTTTCATTGGACATGCAACTATTTCCACTGCGTAAGTAAAAATTTTCAGGTGATCCAGTGAAGCACCACATGTATATGACAAATAAAACAAAAACTACATTGATATCGCTTTTTTTTATTCTGCACTTTACTTCCTTACTTCCCCTGATGACTCTCCACAGTTTCGCATTCATTCTTCATCTTCCTGCCGATGCACAGAGGCACCTCCTGCTCCCTACGCATCTGAGCGGACACTGGAAAGAGGCTGAGCAGACGACGTGACATGGATGGTATACATGTGTAGAGGCTAATCTACCTTCCTCTTGGCTAAAACGCCTTCTGATTTTGACAGTTCTAAACGTAACTCGTGAAATAAAGAGTAGTTTGCACCCCACAGTGTCCCGAAATCTATATTTTGCCGGGTAACATAAATACCGGGCTCCAGTGGTACTTGAAAGCAAAATTTCAGGTTAAATAGCGTTTATATAGGCATCGATTTTGAAAACAGACGTTTACAGGCACTTATACGAATTGAGCCTACAACGCCCGAGATAGGTATATATAGGCACTATAAAAGCACTATAAAAGCTCTCCTCGCCCTCTAATTTGTGCTCACGTGACAAAATGACACGATATGAGCACAAGAAACGAAACAGGCGTTTGCATATAATTCGGCTATAGTCATAACACTGTATATCCTTAATCAAGCATAAGACGCACGGTCTGCCTGCTCCAAAGCTTGCTACAAAAAGATTTGTCTACCACTCCTTCGGCTCAACAATTATTTCGTCTGGTTATCCTGTGAAACAAATCCGCTCTAATAGAGGGCAGTCCAAATACTTGAGATACATACTATTGCTATTTGCAACTGGCCATTTGCTGAAGCGCCATTCAATGCGGTGGCTGACTCGTGCCTTCCTTTCTACATTCTACGCCACGCCGTTTCTTATAGGTTAGTGTGCTTGGAATAAGCGTGCCTGTTTAGTGTAGAACGCCCGTACGTTCACAGTATTGTGGCCTGGCTGCCCGCATTTCCAAGGCATTCTACGAAACACGAGAAGCAACAAAAAAGACGCGTACATCTACCCACACGACGAGCTGGAGTAAACGTGTCGCAGGGAGGTGAGGGTATCGGTTGAATGTTGCGTAATTGAGTATGGTTTGTAAAATGCTTAATTGTCATTTCGACTTCATTATTTCTATTTAGTTAATGAAGGAGAAGCGCTGCCCTCAACGAGCGATGTGACACTGTGGTTGGGTTGTACCACACTGCTCCCGTCTAAGTAAGATTAAATCTCTTACTTAGACGGGAGCAACCACAGGCTTCCCCACGTATGTTAAAGCTAAATGATAAAGATATATCTGGAGTAGAACTGGCGGAAGCTTTCAACAACTTTTTTACAACTCTCGCCCATAACAGTCCGTCCGATGATTCTAATAAATACATTAATTCTTTTAATAATGATACAATATTCCTGAGCCCTGTTACAACAGAAGAAGTTATAGCAGTGTTACAAAACCTTAAAAACAGTCATAGCTGTGACATAGATGGCATTCAAGTGAGACCTGTGAAACATGTTGCCGCCGTCATTGCGCCTACTCTTGCAGACATATTTAACCTATGTTTAGATACCGGTACATTTCCTAAAAAAATGCAAGTTGCTAAAGTAACGGTTCTATATAAGAAAGGAGATCGCAATGATTTAGGTAATTATAGACCAGTATCCATACTTCCAATATTTTCGAAAGTTTTTGAGAAAGTGTTATATACTAGGTTGTATGATTTTATTAATAAACATAGCCTACTATCACCAAATCAATTTGGGTTTTGTAAAAATAAATCTGCTGAACTAGCATTACTCGAACAAAAGGAATATATATTAACACAGTTTGAAAAGAAAGCCTTCGTTATTGGTATCTTCGTAGATTTCTCGAAGGCGTTTGATCTTGTCAATCACACTATACTCCTGCAAAACTTAGAATGTTATGGTATTCGTGGACAGGCGCAATTGCTCCTGAAATCATATCTATCGCATAGAAAACAGGCTGTTTGCATAGACAACATAAAATCTGAACTAAAGTCTGTTACCTGTGGCGTTCCACAGGGCAGTATATTAGGACCATTGCTTTTTAATATGTATCTTAACGACATTTGCAATATCAACACCACTGCTAAATTTATCATCTATGCTGATGATACTAGCATCTTTTTTACTGGAAATAATCTTGATATCCTTGTTCGGGATTGCAATGATACCATGAGTGAGCTACAAAAATGGTCAGAATCCAAGTGCATGCGTATCAATGAGAAGAAAACACAAGCTGTCGTATTCCGCCCTAAAAATAAACCAGTTCCTTTTTCCTTTGGCATTAAACTGAACTCACGATGTATAGATGTGGTTGAACAATTTAAGTGCCTCGGGGTGGTTTTTTCCTCCTCTATGTCTTGGGAACAGCATGTGGACCACATTTCAACGAAACTGGCTCAAATAACTGGGATCGTAGGCAGGCTCAAATACGTTCTCCCAAAACCAATAAAACTACTATTGTACAATTCCCTTTTTTACTCCTATTTAAACTATTGCCACTTAGTCTGGGGCACGACTACTCCTGGCTGTCTTCAGCGTATCTACATTCTGCAAAAGAGATTCCTTCGTCATGTTCATAATGTACCCTGGCACTCGCCCAGTGCGGATCTCTTTTTGCAAAGTAATGTAATAAAGATCGAGAACTTGTACAAATTCCGTTTGAGTGTCAGGTTTCAACTCGAAACTCTAAAAAATATAAACCATCTACGATACCTTGCTGATTTGCATGCACGAAAAATGACATTTATGACAAGGCATGGAGAGTCTTGGGTTGTGCCGACACCCAGAATAAACTTGGGTCGACAACGCCTGCAATTTACTCTTCCTTCCCTTCTAAATTCATATTTACATAGTGGTTTTGATCTCTTCAGTTCGTCAAAGAATACTTTGCGTGCTATGTACGTTAATATGTAATATTATTTATACTCTATTTTATAATATCTTTTAGAGTCTCTTTTGTATTTGTCGATTATTGTTTATTTGTCATTACACTATGTTAATACTGTTGTTTAATGAACATTGCTGTGAAGCTGCTGCTAAGCAAAAAGGGTGTCGCGGCTTTGTCAAGCTGTCTCTGACAGCTTTTTCTGCGCCTCCACTGTCTGTACCCCTACAAGGCAGAAATAAAGAATTTGATTTGCTGCTTGAATGTACTGTTGCTTCCATCGCATCTACACGAGTCCAGAAAAGCGTCAAGTCAAACAAAAGCCATGTAAAGACGCCTTTGACTGAATTCGAAACGCGCGATCTGGTGCCTGCGTATACCGGTTTGCTGGTGAACGGCTGTGCAGCGCGAGAAGTTAGTTTTTTACTAGCAGACGCTGCCTGCAACGGCCTTTAAGTTAATGTTCTCTTAATGACGTTTCGTTTGATATTCATGAAAGCACGTTAGAGAGTGCTTGCATGACTGTTAGTCGTGATGACGTCACGTTAGTCAATAGTGATCAAGTCGGTTGGCCGAGTCATAAGTATAACATTATTGCTCTCTCAAAGACATTTCGTTTGATATGCATGAAGACAGATTAGGACACCGCGTGCGTGGGTGTCAGGCGTGATGACGTCACGCCAGTCACTAGTGATGACGTCACTGGGCCTTGTGACAGCGTTCAAGTTATTACTCTCTCAAAGACATTTCGTTTGATATGCATGAAGACAGGTTAGGACACCGCGTGCGTGGGTGTCAGGCATGATGACGTCACGCCAGTCACTAGTGATGACGTCACTGGGCCTTGTGACAGTGTTCAAGTTATTACTCTCTCTAAGACGTTTCTTTGATATACATGAAGGCAGGTTACAGAGTGCTTGCGTGTGTGTCATGCATGATGACGTCACGCCAGTCACTAGTGATGATGTCACTGGGCCTTGTGACAGCGTTCAAGTTATTACTCTCTCAAAGACGTTTTGTTTGATATGCATGAAGACAGGTTAGTACACCGCGTGCGTGGGTGTCAGGCGTGATGACGTCACGCCAATCACTAGTGATGACGTCACTGGGCCTTGTGACAGCGTTCAAGTTATTACTCTCTCAAAGACATTTCGTTTGATATGCATGAAGACAGGTTAGGACACCGCGTGCGTGGGTGTCAGGCGTGATGACGTCACGCGAGTCACTAGTGATCACGTCACTCTGCCGATTGACAGCGTTAAATTTATTAGCCTCTCGAAGACGTTTCGTTTGGTATACATGATGGCAGGTTAGACATTGCGTGCGTGGGTGATAGGCATGATGACGTCAGCTAAATCACAAGTGATCAAGTCAGTTGGCCGAGTCATAGGTACCACGTTATCGCTCTCTCAAAGACGTTTCGTTTGGCATGCATGTCGGCAGGCGAGTAAATAACGTGCGCGGGTGATATTTGTGATGACGTCCCCTGAGAAACTGGTTATCAGGTGACTTGGCCGAGTTTTAGGTATCAAGATATCGCCTTTTCAAAGACGTTTCATTTGATGTGCATGACGGAAGGTTAAGACAGTGCGTGCGTGCGTGATATGCGTGAGGCCGTCGCCTAAGTCACTCGTGATGAGATCATTGGCCTGCTAAATAATTATCAAGTTATTACTGTGTTGACGGCGTTGCCTTTGATATGCATGTCGAAGGTGTGAATAGTGCTTACGCGGGTGATAGGCGCGATAAAGTCGCGCGAGTCGCATGGTGTCACTAGTGACTCATTCATGGCTTTTCCCTGTTAAATTCACTCCAAATCTATTCACTCCACGCATTCCCGAAAATTCTGGGTCGTTTTGAAGTTCAATGTCATCAGGATTAAATTCGCTGGCGTCCGGATTAAATCGGCTGGCGGTTGGATTAATTTCAGTGGCACTTGGATTAAAATGATTGGCACCTGGATTAATTTCAGTGGCGGCTGGATTAAATTGACTGGCGCCTAGATTAATTTGGCTGGCGCTTGGATTAAATTAAGCGGGAATACCTGTAGTATATACCATGATTTCGAGGTGTTTAAAGGTGGGAAGTAAACCCGAAGCGTAAGCCGTAAAAAAGTGTGCGTGTGCCACCTCTCGTGTTGTCCTTGGAATGTCTGCTGTATGGCGGTGTTTCTATAAGGGAAATATATGTTGAAAAGACGCGACATGGTGGTACTTGGAGTGTTGAATACAAGGACAAACGGACACACAGACAGATGCATGGATGGACGCATGAACTGACGCAGGGGCGGATGCATGGACGAATGCTGGGACGAACGCACGAATAGACGCACGCACGGCCGGCCGGATGGACGCATGAACGGTCACACTGATGGACGCATGGATGAATGGAAACGAGAACGAATGGACGGACGAATGTTTCGCCCCACTCTTCATCATTCACTCTGTGGATATGCTGCCATTTCCTTTTCTTCTTGTGCATGGTCTTACCGACTTAAAGCCTGTTTCACATGCGAGCGATTATGCTCCAAGAGCGGAGCGGCGGCCGCCGCGCGGGGCCAAAACGGGTTTCTACCGCGGCGACTAGACGCCCTTGTGAAATTTGCCAGAGTTGGCAAAATTCGCTAGCGGCACAAGCGGCAGAGCGACCAGTGACGTCGTTTGACACGTGTTGCCCGGAGCCGTGTCGTGGAATGAACGCGCGCGCTGCGGGGACTTGGCTCCACATAAGAACTCGCTCCGAGTAGCAGACGACATCCGTCCTCTCCCCAGCTCACAAATGTCTCGCGCGGCTTTCAATGGGTTGATTGCTGAAGTTACTAAATGACCTATTCTTTAGGACGTAAAGAGTAAACATTTCCGAAATAAGCAGAAGAGGATCCTCTGGGAAGAATTTGCCGAAATTCTTAAGTCGATGAATCTGGTAAGTAGACAATGTCTTTTTGCGTGTATACGACCATGTGTGCGTGTGTTCATAACTGAAGAACCAAGCATGGAGTTATGGGGTGGCTCTAAAGTCCATCAATTCATCATTTTGAATGCCCACACACGTTCCCATTTGCTTTTATAAAATTAAGGAACGAGATGCGCCACGTGTCACATAGTCGTTTACTGCACTTGGAGTTATTTCTCTACCGTTCGTGAACATTTTCTTTTCGTACACGTTTTTCATGTAAAGACCTCTTTATTTAACTTATATAAAGTTTCAAAATAGATGTTCCAGGCATATAGTATTCTAAAAGATTTGCTCTAATGTGAAATTTTTCTCATTCAGTGACAGCAGACAAACTTCAAGCACGTTGAAAGAACCTCAAGGACACATTCAGGAAAAAACAAAAGAAGAGAAAAAATAGAAAAAAGCGGTGCTGCAGCTCCATCGAGGACCGCATATTGGCCGGACACTGAACAGACGACTTTTCTCAGAGACGTATTGGAACCTAGGCGGTACGTGACGTAATCGTAAATATCAGATGGCAATATTAAGCGCGATTTTTAAATAGCCAATGTAACGTAGTACTCGCATGCTTGTTGTCGTCTTTGTAATGTATAGTCATTTATTTAGTGAATCATACATTGATTTCAGGAGCATCAGTAACATGGATGCCTGCGAGGAAACAGTGGTTCCAACATTTTTGCCTGCAGAGCCACTCGACCTCCCATCGCAAGCTTTCTGGAGCGGCTCAGATGTTGATAACTGCCCCGCCACAAGAAATCTGTTTGAACTTATATTCCAAGGGCCTAGCGTACCAGAATGGGCTACAACACCACCTAAACCGCCACCCCACCATCCGCCTCCCTGCAATCCACCGCCTTCCAATCTGCCACTTTTCAATCCATCACAGGCTGCCAGCTGCCCAAGTGAGGAAGTTTCATCGACGGCACAATAAAGGTCAAAGCGGCAGAGAAAAAGAGAATTGGAAACTGTCGATGACGAACTGAACGCAGTGCGTAACGTCATTGAGGCTCACAAGCCGATGGACGCTAACCGGTTATTTCTTTTGTCTTTGAAAACATACCTGCAAAGCACGCCACAAGAAATGCTCACAGATTTGAAGATGGATCTACTCTGTATTTGCTCCACCTATAGCGAGGGATGCCGTCCTCTTTCACTGCGTTTATACGATTGTTGAGTGCAGATTGAAAATAACATAGAACTAGGCAGTGAACTTCATGCGTCAGTATCTTTATTTCTTGTATGGCGAATTTAAGCACATTGGTGTTGAAAGTGAACTTTATGTATAGGCAAATATGACACTTTGCATGAAATTATAGATAATATACTTTCACGTAACATTTTATGTTTGCTTAGCGGCAATACAGAGGTGTCGGTGCATAAACACACGATTGCTGAAGCCACGTCAGTACCCCCAGAAATATAAAAATAAAATATAAAACATAATATATAAAATATTTCTGGGATGGAGTGTGGTGTATTACACAATAACTCAGGTGAAACGACCCTCGAACTTCAATGAAAAGAGAACATGGTATGTTACAAAATATCAGCTGATACATGCTGCCCCCTCTTAAAAAAGAACGAATGAAAATTGAATATAGGCTATCTCGTTATATGTATATTTTACTTCTTTTGACTTTCTCGCTAAAAAGTCATCACTCACATTGACATGTACCCTACGATACATTTTGTAAAAACTTTAAGGGCGTAGTCCAGCGGACGCCCGCTGTCAAGCCACGGCCCCCTGTGGGCTTACAAAATAAGATATAAAGATATCTCTTGTTTCAGCTGCTCATTTGCGGTAACTGTGGCCCACAGGAGGCTGTAGTTGAAACATCGCAGTTCCTTCTGCACCTGCTGTTGAGCGCCACTGGCCATTCGTTGTATTTCCATACGGATCCACTCTATCCGCATAATTGGTGGGTATGTAAAAGATGTCTTCCGATAGGAAGTTGTGGACAACACACGACGCCATGACAACATCATCATCATCATCAGCCTGACTACGTCCACTGCAGGACAAAGGCCTCTCCCATGTTCCGCCAGTTAACGCGGTCCTGTGCTTGCTGCTGCCAATTTATACCCGCAAACTTCTTAATCTCATCTGCCCACCTAACCTTCTGTCTCCCCCTGACCCGCTTCCCTTTTCTGGGAATCCAGTCAGTTACCCTTAATGACCAGCGGTTATCCTGTCTACGTGCTACATGCCCTGCCCATGTCCATTTTTTCTTCTTGATTTCAGCTATGACATCCTTAACCCCCGTTCGTTCCCTAATCCACTCTGCTCTCTTCTTGTCTCTTAAGGTTACACCTACCATTTTTCTTTCCATTGCTCGCTGCGTCGTCCTCAATTTAAGCGGAACCCTCTTTGTAAGTCTCCAGGTTTCTGCTCCGTAGCTAAGTACCGGCAAGATACAGCTGTTATATACCTTCCTCTTGAGGGATAGTGGCAATCTACCTGTCATAATTTGAGAGTGCTTGCCGAATGTGCTCCACCCCATTCTTATTCTTCTAGTTACTTCAATCTCGTGGTTCGGCTCTGCGGTTATTACCTGCCCTAAGTAGACATAGTCTTTTACAACTTCAAGTGCACTATTACCTATCTCGAAGCGCTGCTCCTTGCCGAGGTTGTTGTACATTACTTTCGTTTTCTGCAGATTAATTTTAAGACCCACCTTTCTGCTTTCCTTGTCTAACTCCGTAATCATAAGTTGCAATTCGTCCCCCGAGTTACTCAGTCCTCCATCTTTCAGCAGATCTGATGTTATCTGATCCTCACCAGCAGCTTTGCCCCTTTGCATGCTCTCCAAAGCTTTTCTGATTCTTCTATCATTAGTGGTGGGGTGTAATCTTGGTTACTGCTAGTTCTTATGGTATTAAGGTCGTGGTTGTCGTGGTCGACAACATAGTCAGCGTTTTTAGGTAGCAGGTTTATGGTTCTCCTGAATATTTGGAACCTGGTTGTCATGACGCCGAAAGCATTTTCCGCGCACCTTCTGCGCGTAAAAAAAATCATGACGCAAGCGTAGGTTTGCATTTGACATAAGAGAAAGGTAGGTTTGAATAGCATAAGAACATTATGTATAAGTACATATAAGGCACTTAGGGTCAACAGTTATTTTATTTATTCAAAATTCCATGCCATACAAATCACCTTGCGTGGCTCAGGCGAAAATTGAATATTCGTTTGTCATCTTCAAGTTGAGTCCCCGGATAGGGCCGTAGAAAGTCTGGGCGATGCTGGAAAGCTTCATCATCGACAAACACATGTGGAGCAATGGTGGTGTCACCAGGTAGTCGCCGCGGCGGTGGAATACACAGCAGCCTATTCTCCGAAGCTCGGCCTAATCTAGAGTTGCAGGTTGTGCCCCCACCGCTCTGCCGCCAACGGGCACCCACATCAACGGCAACAAACTTCAGGTTGCTGTCGACCACTGCCATCAAGACAATGGAGTAGGTCCCCTACGATAAAGGAAAAGTTTGGTCGACAGAGAAGAACTAAGAACCTATTGATTGAACAAGGTACACTAACGACGCGGTACTAAATAAATGTTTCGGCTGTTCTACCTTCAGCTTGTGTTACAAATTTGATAACAGGATATGCTCGAAATTTAAAGCATTTTATGCAATGTCACCATTACCTTGTAGCTGTAGTAAAGGCGTCCGGAGTGCGGTGGCATTTGAATTTAGATATGTTTCGCGTCCAGTACTCCAACACACAAGGGGAAATCCCACTTGACGCAAAAATCATTTGCAATCTCCTGCCACCTGGTAGCCGTCGGAATCTGAAATGAGCAACGTTGTCATCACTAATAAGCTGAAATATTGTCGTCTATAAGCGAATGTCTCACCACAGGGAAAAATCAATAAAAAAGGAGGTATGCTTGTACTTGGTAAGATATGAGTTAATTGTTTAACGTTTGGAGGGCTACTGAAATTAGCCCGTTATGAGGTCAGAGCAGTACTGAAAAATTTTAGTGATCTCCACTTGTGCCTTTGTCACCGAGTACATTCAATAGAACAGGCATGTATGCATAAATGCGGAAAAACAAAAAAACAAGAGCACGAAAGCACGAATGGCCAATTTTACATAAACAGCGCCAGAAAGGCCAAGGAACACATTCCTTTTAAAATACGTCCAGCGTACCTTAAGACAACGAGGTTGCAGTACACCCCACAATAGCCTCCAAGTGAAATGAATGATACTGGCAGCTGTGGGAATTTCTACTATAAAAGCCATGGCTACCTCCTGAATGTACATTCAAGAAGCGAAATATCTCAAAATCAAGTTACTGTGAGTATCTTCTAGTTAATATGGAAAAAGATAAGAGCAAAAAATTTAAACAGTCAAGTGGTATGTGAATATACCTTATAGCAATGGCAAGCCTTGCTTTTGATGGCACGGGCTCTCTTGTGACCAGCATCCAGGTGAGCGGTTCTTCGACAAGCGAGTGGAGCTGTTCAAACTTCTCAGGTGTCATACGATAGTATTTTTTTTAAATACTCTCTGTCACCAGCCATCAGCAAGGGCATCTGCGCAAACATTACACAATGTGACGAAACAGTTCTATAACAAAAAATACTGAGAATTCAAATTTCTAATTCACATTACCGAGGTGAAGAACTCCGATTTCATTCCGCGATTCATCCACAAGAGCCTCACCCACCAGCACCGTTCCATCGGAAGACTCAGCAGTATTTTTTTTGTGAAGAAGATATTCTTGCATTCGTAAAAGATGAAGGCAATCTTCGTCGCAAGTGACGCATACTTCCATGAAGTAAAAGTTCTCGCTTGAAATGGCCATGTTCACTGTTGAAAGTGAGGTTCTGCTCTTTTCCTTTTGTTGCTCTCGACGAAACTTCCACCGGAGTGACAAACGTGTGCACGTGCCTGGTTTTTTTTTGCATTTTCATCGAATTGTTACTACAACGTCGAGGCGCCACATGGCACTCCGTACTTCTCGGTCGCAGCAAACTTTCTTGGTTTAACAAAAGATGACACTATTCACACGGTACATAGCTGCCAGGGCTCACATGAACGAGAGAGCAAGACGGGTGCTACAGCAGTCAACTTGAAAGATAGCATTCCACGAAAGTCACTGAAAAGAAATTTCGTGACGCGGCTCAACAAGAAGAGGGTATGAAGCGTGTACGGTTCGGGGAACTAAGGCACTCGTCAAGAGCTTTTATTTTTTCTTCCTTTCAACAGCACCATTCTCTCGCCCTAAATCCCAGACTCACTTGTCCGCGTCTCCGCGTCCCCTACTGCGCTGCACAGCGCTCAAGCTGGCAGGCTGTCGACAAGTCCGGCGGCACTGGCCAGTTTCTGGTGCCGGAATGCGTGGCTGGCCAGCAAGGTAGGTAGGTAATCAACTTTATTGATTCACGAAGGAATCATTTGAGGGGGGGGTGTGGTTGGGAAAGTGGAATCAGGATGACGACGAGCCCTCGGGCCGCTCTAGGTGGCCGGACACTGCTGTGCTTCGGCGACCCTTCTGGCCCAGCTCACTGTCCGGAGCTGTAAACCCGGTTGCGAGCTGCGCAGAACAGCCTCCCATCGCTCCTGGTGTTCTGACCCTTGCCACGGAGGCTTGGGTTTGTTTGGACAATTCATAAATCTGTGCTGGAAGTCGGCTCTGGTGCTAGGACATAAGTTGCAATAAGGCGAGGTTTCGCCATGTGTAAAAAGGGAGAGAAGAAAAGGAGTCGTTACTGTGGCCGTTTTAAGTCTGCGCCACAAAGCTTGGTCACTTCTGGAGAGAGATTTATGTGGCGGGGAATACGTTGGGCGGGAATTTCGGTAAAATAGCGTGATATCGTGATAGCTGAGGAGTCAATCTTTGGCACTTCGAAGCGAAGGCAGGTCGCTGTGAGCCCGGTTGGCGAGTGCTCGGGCTTGGGTGGGAGCGGCCGTGTTGCCTGGGTGTCCACAGTGCGCAGGGACCCAGAGGAGGGTTATGAGGCGATCAGGCGGAAGAGATGATTCAAGAATTTTAGCAGTGGGAGAATGAATTCAAAAAGTGGCAAAAGTACGAATTGCAGTTTTTGAATCGGAAAAAATATACTCAGCGGAGGAGTGAACAATGGCTAAAGCAATTGCCGCCTCCTCTGCTTCCAGGGATTCTGTAGAATTTGGAAGGGACGCACTAGCGATCAGTTTTTGAAATCCATCTACGACGCCTACCGCGAAAGCTCGATGATCTACATATTCGCCGCGTCTACATAGACTGCGGGAGAATTAGGAGGGAAGCGCTTCTAAAGGGACTTGGCTCGAGCTTCCCGTCGCGCCTGATTATGTTCTGGGTGAGTATTTTTGGGGAGTGGCGGGATTAATAGGTTGCTGCTAACAGTGACGGGAACTGCGTGCGTGTCCATGGTGTGACCAGGAACGTTGATTCCAAGTCGGCGCAGGAGTACCTGTCCTGTTTCTGAGAGTGATAGTCTGATATTGGCTGAAAAGATGCGCCTCTACAAGCTCTCCCAGAGTGTTGTGCACCCCAAGTTGAAGTAGTTTATCCGTGGCTGTGGAGTTAGGGAGATGGAGCGCAGTTTTTTAGGCATTACGAATGAGTCTGTTAAGTTGCTCGGTCTCCGTAAGTGAGAGATAGAGGTAGGGGATAGAATAGGTAATTCTGCATAGGCAAAAGGCCTGTATGAGGCGGCGTGTCTGCTTCCCTCATGCCGCGATGACGATTGGATATGCGCTTAACGAGGGAAGCTGTATTTTGAACTGAGGTGCGGATTAACTTTATGGTGTCAGCGTTCGAGCCATTGTCGGAAATATTAATGCCTAAAATATTGATTTGATTGACCCTGCGAATAGGGGTGTCAACAAGCATGACTTGAATGTGACATGTATCTTGCTTTTTAAAGTCAATTACTAGGAGTTCAGATTTAGCCGCTGAGCAGGTGAGCCCAATACTGTTGGCGTGTTTAACAACAATGTCAGCGGTCAACTGAAGCTTCGCTTCGATTTCGCCATGGTTGCCAGTATTGACCCAGATGTTGATGTCATCCGCGTACAAGGAGTGATTGATGGAAGAAAGTTTGGCAAGTTCCCGCGCTAGCGGTATAAGAGTAACGTTAAAAAGGAACGGGGACAAAACAGATCCCTGGGGCGTTCCCTTGCTACCTAGCATGAAGGGATCGGTTTTGAAAGTGCCCAACTGTAGGCAGACGGACCTATTGCTGAGAAAGGCAGAGACATACCTGTGCGTGCGAGAGCCTACGTTTAGTTCACTAAGAGATTGTAAAATCGAGGAGTGAGAAACATTATCAAAAGCCTTAGTCAGGTCCAATGCAAGGATGGCTCTGGTGATGTGTGGAAAAGTAGGATTTAGCACGTCCTTCTTAAGCTGCAGCATGACATCCTGAGTGAAGAGTCCCGCTAGGAAGCCGTGCATGGTGCAGGGAAATAGTTTTTCTTGTTCTATGTAGCGATTACCACGATTGAGAATTACGTGCTCCATCAGATTTCCTGTACATGAGGTAAGAGAGATCGGTCTCAAATTATTAAGGTCTAACGGCTTATTATGTTTGGGTATGAAAGTCACCTTAGCTGACTTCCATTCCTGGGGCAGCGTGCCCTGCTCCCATTGTTGATTCATGTAATCGGCAAGAGCTGCCACTGACTTGGAGTCTAAATTTCGGAGTGTTTTGTTAGTAATTCCATCTAGTCCTGGAGCAGATGTGGTGCGAAGTTTGCTTAGGGCAGCCCAAACTTCCGCCTCTGCAATTGGTGCATCCAAGTCTGCATTGGGAGCTCCATTGTAGGAAGGTAACGATTCTCGCATTGGGCCAGGGAAATACGTAGTTTTAAGAGCAGTTTCAACGTCTCGCCCTTGTTTTTCTACTTCAAACAAGAGTTTCGTAATTCGCTTATTACATTCACATCGCGAGGAGCATGGATCTAACATATGGCGAAGCAGGGACCAAGAGTTCTTCACATGTAGAGTACCGTCGAGCCGGTTACATATCTGGTTCCATTGCTGCGATGAAAGTTCGGCCGCGTATTCAGTTACAAGCTGGAGTGTTTGTGACATTTTGCGTTTTAGTTTACGATTATATTTTTGCTTGAGCCATCGTTTTTCCAAGCTCTGATAGGCCTCCCATAGGTGGAGTAGCCTGCTGTCTACTGGATCACGGATATGTGCTGCTAGGGCTACTTTTTCGCTAAGAGCTACATCCTGTTTAAGCTGAGACGCCCAGTCTTTGTAGTCTTGAATTTCTTTTTTCGGGTTTTGGTCTCGGATTTCGCGAAATTTATCCCAGTCAACAATATGTTTTAAACAAAACTGTGGATGAAAATTGGCATGGGGCAGTGTAATTGTTAGGATGTAATGATCACTGCCGAGGTTGACCCCACTGTGTGTCCAATTAGCTTGTCGCACATTTTTAGTTAAAGTAAGGTCAGGGGAGGTATCTCTGCTCACACTGTTGCCAATTCGTGTTGGTAGCATGCAGTCAGTGACTAGAGTGCACCTGTTTCGCTGAATGTATTGAAGAAGGCTGGTGCCCTTCCGAGTGTTTCTCCTGTAACCCCAATCTACGTGCGGGGCATTAAAGTCACCCGTCACAACTATGGGAGCAGAGTTTGCTATTTGAATGGCCCTATCGGTTGCTTCAAAAACAGCAGTGAGGCCATCTCTAGGATGAGAATAAATATTCAAAATAAAATATGTGCCTTGTCCTGTACGACGTGGGAGAAGTTCAAGAAGAAGGCAGTCACTGTAAAGATCGGAAAGATCATGCGCTATAAACGAGATATTCCTCTGTATATATGAGGTAGCCCATGGGGAGCTAGGATGCGAATGTACAGCCTGATAGCCGAGAAGTTTGCAAGCTTTTAAAGGCTCCTGTACGTGGATGACATCAGGGACCCGTGTAGACCGCTGTATATAAAGTGAGAGGTTGTCTCTCTTGTTTCTTAATCCACGGCAATTCCATTGCCATATGCAGAGTGAAGAGGGTGAAGATGAGGCAAGGGTGCAGGAGGGGGTTATGGCTGCGAAGGCGCTGTAGAGGGTTGAGATTGTGGGAGAGATTCGAGCCGAGCAACTAACACGTCTAGAATACTCAATATCTTATTGAAGCGTTCAGCAATTTGCGTAAAGCCTAAATCAACCTTTTGTTTGAGTTCGCGGTGTTCTTTCCGAATTTTTTGACTGGTGCTTTTAAAATCATCCTCCGATGACTAGGGTTGCTCTGTCCTTTTTTTTTGCTGGCTGTGGAGAGGAATCTATAATATCCGTCCCTGATTTTGCTGCCATAACAGGCTCTATGACAGAGGGTGAGATAAATAGGGGTGGAGAAGACGCAGGTGGGGCAGCTGTAAGCGTACTTAAACGTTCCAGCACCAGAGCCAACTGTTGCTTTAACTCTTGATTCTCTTGCATTAGACGTTCGATAGTCTCCTGAGTTTTAGAATTTTCTTTAGCGTCAGAGAGCATACAACAGGAGCAGGAGGCTGGCTTTGCCCAGCTCACCTTTTCGGGTTTGGTGCTGAAGTCGCGGCTTTGTGATGCATTTCGTCCAGGGCTCTTGCCTTTGCTGCCACGGTTTCGTCCAGGACTCCCGCTTCTGCTGCTACGGTTTCGTCCAGGACTCTTGCTTCTGCTGCTACGATTTCTATCGTCGATGCTTGGAAAAAACTCCTTTTCGAGCTGGAACTCGGGCTGCTCCTGCTGGCGCTCTTGTTGCGGCCTTTGTCGTGACCGAGAGAGACGTCTGAAGCCACGCTGAAAGCGTTGCTTGCATGCCCTGTCACCCGTCTTGTGAGCGTCCCCACAGATGACGCACTGCGGGGTGCAGGGATAGTCCTCCGGGTGTTTCTGTCCGCAGCTTGAGCAAGTGAGGTGATTTGGCAAAGGACATACATCTCGTTGGTGGCCGACTTGTCTGCAGTTTAGGCACGCTTCCACCTTCGGTCGAAAGTTGAGAACGGCGTAGAGGATGCCAAACAATTTGACTGACGGAGGAAGCTCCTCAGCCATGAAGTGAATGAGCACAGAGCGTGAGGTACGCCCCATGTCCCTTGCTTGGACTATTTGTAGAAGGGGATTCGCCTGACGTTAATCTTGAAGCAAGTCCTGAGTTGATTCACCATTCCAAGCGCGGTAGATGATCCCTGCCCGTGCCCCGTCCGGGGGAGCTATGTACGCGTAAAATCCCAGTTTTTTACCACGTAGCGTGAGTTCTCCTATTTTCGCATAGTTGGCAACTCGGTCGGCGCAAGATGTGGACACGGTGAGTGAAACAACTTTATTCGGTCCACAATAGACGCGAGTAAACTCAGCGTCACCTGGCTAGGCCCACTCGGGGACCATCAGGTTAAACCTGACGGCCCTCGCGCGGGCCCTCTGGACGGCCAGGATTTGAGAGGTCTGGTCCTGGGCCTTACTGAGTCGCTTCATTTCCTCTTGGGTGAAAGGGGGACCGGCAGAGGCGCAGCCCCACAGTACATGCTCGAAGTCCGCATAACCACCACACAGGGGGCAGTCCGGGCTTGGAAACCGTTCAGGGTACATTGTGTGCAGTGCCGCAGGGCTCGGGTAACTGTTTGTTTGTAGCAGTCGGAGAGTAACAGATTGGGCCCTGCATAGCGAGGAGTGTGGTAGAGGCAGCAGTCTTCTTGACAGATAGTGGTGCTTGCATATGTCGTTATACGAGCAGAGAGGCTCAGGTCGCCCAGGAGATGACGCGTTACCCGGCTTACGGTCAGTCAAACCTCGTGCAGCCGAGTGCGCCTCCTCGTTGGGATTAAGCGAGGCACCCTCAATGGTTCCAAGGTGCGCAAGAAACCAGACCAATGAGTGATTTTTGAGGTCTTTGACTTTTTGAATAATCTGTAGGACCTGGGGAGCCACCATGCCCATCTGGAAGGCCTTGATAGCGGCCTTGGAGTCTGAATAAATTGTGTCATGTACACCGTCCGTCAATACAAGAGCAATGGCAACCTGCTCTGCAATGCTGGAACTAGAAGTGCGGTGAAAATATTCTTGGCCAGATTGGTGCACACAAGATGTTCGTCGGCAACCACAGAGTGCAGTCCGCTTTTGGCGACTACAGCCGCTCGTAACTCTACGTCGTTGTATTGGGCCAGATCTACGCCCGCACTCGGACGAAAGACAATCTTGAAGTCATCGACTGGCAACCGTGGCAGTCGTTTTAAGCGAGTACGTGCCACAGCTGTGTTGTCGAGCTTTGAGGAAACGCTGGGCGGTGATTCCGTTTTGCGTGCTGGCGTTTCGGCAGCTGACGCCGCTTTACTTGACTGCGTTCCTTCAGTTTCTTTTGACTGTTGTCGAGGTGAGCGTTGTCGGGCATTCAGGACTACACTCCATTCTTCTGGGTTGAATTCTGTGGCAGGTAAATCCGTGCCACTCACCATGTATGCCATTGCGTCGCCGAATGAACTTCTGCACGCGCGTCAAAGCGCGAGCCCGACGCCGGTGCCGGTGGCGTTAGGGCTAACGAGGCGGCGTTGCCCCGCTCAGCAAGAGTTGATGTTTGCAAAGCTCCTCAAGAACAAAGAGGTTTGAGGCACTCACCAGCAGCGTCGGCAACTTGCTGAAGTTCAAGAGAGACCACTGTTGGCACCAAAAAAGCAGTCTTGGTTCAACAAAAACTTCGTAGAATACGGAGCCCAAGCGAGGCACACATACCTTGCCTGGCCCCCACGGCAATTACCACCGCGACCGCTACCGCTCGTTCGCTCGCATGTGAAACAGGCTTGCGCGCCGCGCGGCTGTCACGTGTATTTTTTATTGCTTGCCTCCCAATAGACAGGATTTTAGTCAGTGCGCATAAGCGCGCCGCCTATGTGCCATTCGTTATAGGGTACCTACCTGAAAGTGTAGAACAGGGATTTTCCGACGTTAGAAGTCCAACAACGTAATGGCGGAGTTGTTCAACGGAACCCCTTCGAAAATATTTCAAAATTTTTGTTCCCGTGTAATTGACACAACTGATCCCGTGTCGACCAAGAACTTAGCAACGCGCGTTTCTGAAGTCGAGGCAATCGGCATGCCTACAACATCATTGTAGACGCATGATTGCAGACATGTTATGCATCTTGGTCAGGAGCTACTTCATGGATTTGAGTCAGGCCTTGTTCTCGTGTTCTGCGTAAGCTACGACACACTCGCTTGTACTGGTCACAGCGGCCTCATGCAAAGCAGGTTCTACCGCGAGCGGGGCGTACCACTGCTTCAGAGTGATGTGTGCCGCAATGACCACAAGCCTGCGTATCTTTGCAGCACCGAATATCGGCAGCTTCAGTATCTGAAGATGGCGAACTCATTTGACGATTGTGCAGCAAGCTGGGGCGGCTATTACAGAGGGGGCACACCTTGTTGCTGTACCGACGGCTATCGTGCCTACTTTATTCGAAAGTGTCTTACTGACGTGGATGTTAGCGTGTGACATGCTCAACGAGATTAGAAAAAACGCCAGACATGCGCAGAAGGCGCTGTACAGCCACAGCGAAAGCAAGAAGAGCAGCCTTTCATGGCTTTTTCTGAACAATTATTGGGTGTCTGCTGCAAGGACACATGGTTGATACCCACTGCAGCCTTATTATTAAAAAAACTGGCACCTGATTCAACGTACAGTGGGAATCGATGATATGCGATGCACGAATCAGAATTGCGGATATGTAACTTTAAAATCAGCAGAACTTTACGAGCTGGAGATAAAAGATGTCGCACATGGCTTCCGTGTCCTAATTATTATGTTTCGGGGTATCATTTTCTTCACCTATTCACGTAACGTGATACCAAACTTTGTATATGTGGAGCTAGCGAAACAGCCACGAGCAAGCAATGAGCGTGGTATGCTGTCATGTACTTACATGACACGCGTGTCAGCATCATCATGTTTGCACCAGTCATATATTTTATTATCCATTGACATCACGTAACACCAAATTTGGTATATGTGGAGCTTAGCAAAATGGCCGCGAATGCATCATGAAGGGCCCATTTTACTCCTAAGTAGCGTTGACGCGCGCGCACGCTGGGCCAAGCGACGCTACGTTAGCAAAACGCGACCACTCTAAACTCTAACGCCAGGCATGAGCGGCACGACCAGCGTCTGCCGGCACGGCCCGATGGCAACCGGTGCAAAATGCGACATGCCGCATTTCGTGCCGATGCGTTACTCGGACAACACTGCGCCTCCCTGTTTTCGTGACGGAGAGACGCCGGGCGCGCTGAAACGAGCATGTTACAAAGCAACGCAACGCAGCGCGCGCCTGACCCAAGTTCAGCTTTCACGGTAAAAGCCGCCGACTGCAGCTGGGCTCGCTCGCTTAGTTTCAACGGCACGGTCGTACGTCAACGTGTCACTCTTCCAAGGGCAACTGTGATGGCGATTCTGGGAAAGCAACTCCTGTAATGAAGTGATCGCACATTCTATCTTGGCTTGATCGGCGAAATTCCAAGAGGCTGTCAGTGCACGAAGCGTGAGGGCGATGTCGAGGATAGCTTTCCTGACATCAAGCCTGCCTATGGCAACTTTGCCAACAAGTCCCTAGCACCGGCATGGCTCTGCGATTCTGCTTCTGGACGCCGGTGTGTGCAGACGCAGGATGGAAAGCTCGTCCTGAGCAGCGACAGCGGCCGACGCCGGCCGCGGTACAGCGTCTCCCCTCGTTCCTAAGGACGACAGGATTATTCTGCCTTCGTTGCCATCAGGTGAAGCGATGCGTCGAGCTGGAGCTCTACACTGCGACGTCAGTGGCCGATCGTATCGCATCGACGACTTCATGAAACCTCTCAAAGACTGCTCATTGTCACTCTGCTTTTTTATATTTTGCAACTGCTGCTGCCAGTGTACCTGCATTGTTTTTCTGTGCTTTTGTTGTACATTAGTCGCAATGCCTACTTGTGCCGAGTTGGCCAAAAGGCTAGAAAAAGTTGATGCTTTATCCGAAAGCAAGCTGGACGAGGTAGCTGAAAGGCTACTTGTAAAGTTTCAAGAGAAGATGCGTTCTTTAGACTCGAATGTAGCGACTCCTAAAGCTGAAATTGAGAGCCTCATATCTAGTGTCACCGTGCTGAATTCGGTGATAGAGGCAATCAAATCAGAAAATTCATCCCTCGTTTCAGCCAACAAGGATCTGGAGCGTAAGAACGAAATTCTCAGCAAAAAAGTTGCCCAAATGGAACAGTATTCCAGGGCGAACAACGTAGATATGAAGGGAGTTCCTTACTCTCAGGGTGAGGATTGTTCTGCGATAATTAGAACCATTGCCTCGAAAGTTGACTGCACGATTTCTGACTCCGATATCGACATCGTTCATCGAGTGCCCACAAAGGCTGGGTCTACCAAAAACATTGTCGCCAGATTTTGTTCTCGGGCAAAAAAACAAGAATTCGTAAATAAAGCGAGAAAGGCTTTTCTCGCTTTATTACGGATAAAGCGGACCGTGGCTTTTCTGGCTCTCATTCAAACGCTGTACTTGTCAATGACCACCTCACTCCAGTGAACAAGCGGCTTTTCGCAAAGGCTCTATCAATCAAGAAAGAAAAACATTGGCAACATCTATGGACTGACAATTGCCAGATTAAAGCCAGAAAGTCGAATGAAAGCCGTCTTTTCCGTATTTCTTCAGAAGAAGACCTGTCTATTTTCCAGCAGGCCGGCTGAACCTTTTTTATAGCTTATTTACCGAACAGTTCAGCGCATATCTTATATTTTTTTCTCTCGTTTCTTTTTCTCTTTTACCGGTCCTTCACAATGTATTTCACCGCAGATCAACTTCAGCAGTTTTGCTGCGATCGATATTTGCCTGTTGTTCACTTCAATGCACGTAGTCTTAAAAAAAATTTCGATAGCATACATGCCTTTTTGTCGTCATATCAATTGAACTTTTCTTTCATTTGCGTCACTGAAACATGGCTATCGCCTCACGACAAAAATATGTTTTGTTTCCCATCATACGCTCCCTAGTATTGTCATCGATTGTCTGGTAGTTTTGGCGGTGCAGCTATATTCGTATCTGCATCAATTCTATATCAAAGAAGATATGATCTCAGCCTTTCCGTTGAGAATACTGAGTTCGTATGGATTGAAATTGCTAACCCATCTTTGCCATCGAGCGGTAATAAGACAATTATAGGCTGCATATATCGTTCACCGTCATTCTCTGTTCCCGATTTCTGTTCATCACTTTCATCCAATTTCAACAAGTTATCTCTTGAAAACAAGAATGCCATGATCCTAGGTGACATAAACATCAATCTTCTCGATGCAAGCACCTCAGCGTACTCTGATTACACTGCGTGCTTTCTAGGATTTGGCTACGAATCTCTAATCTCGGTTCCTACTAGATGCGTACTTGGTGCGTCCATTTCTTTAATCGATCACATTTTATCAAATTTCATTCCATCAAACGACTGTGGTGTCCTCTAAGCCAGCTTAACTGACCACTACCCTGTACTTTACCGATTTGAATGTGCCATACCTAATCAGTTAAGCTCTTTTCAAAAAACTATATTGGATAAAACAAATTTCATTAAGTGTGTAGAAGCCATAGAATGGTCTTTCTTAGAACTGCTTAGTGATCCTGAAGATGCTTTTAATTCTTTTTCATCTGCCGTCAAAAAGTGCTTAGACGATTCTACCAGCTTTGTCAAATGTCGCAAGAACTTTGCGGCCCCTCACAACCCATGGCTCACATCTGGCCTAATGAAGAGCTTGCGAAGGAAAGACAACCTATATAAAAAGTTAAAGAAACGGCCTTTCAATGCTGCCCTGCGATCGCGATATAAAAAGTACCGCGACCTACTTAACAAAGTCCTTGAAGAAGATAAAAGAAGTTATTATACGCACAGGATACATAACGCTGGTAATAACAGCAAAGATCAATGGAAAACAATTAATTCATTTCTAAACAAATCTGCAAGTGAGCCAGCTATAACTGAATTATGGTCATCAGAGGGTATTCTTAGAAATGCAGACGACATTGCGAACGCCTTCAACAAGTACTTCTGTGCTAACACTTCCCTCTTGCCTCATGATTATCAGCCAACAATTAGGAAATGTCTTCAGTCTTTTCACCTCTTTCCAACAGGCCCAGATGAGTTGGTGGAGATAATTAATCACATGAAAATAACAAGTGCTGGTCTCGATAGCATTCAGCCTATTTACCTAAAATGCATCTCTCACGTGATCTCGACCCCCTTAGCCTATATCATTAACCTTATGTTTAAAACTGGCATCTTCCCATCACAGCTTAAAAAGGCCAAGATAATTCCAGTCTTTAAAAAAGGTGATAGAACTTCTATTAGTAACTACCGACCTATTGCCATTCTTTCATCATACAGTAAAATCATAGAGAAGTATATTGAAAAACGATTATCTAAATATCTAAATAAGTTTCGTATTTTATCCACTCAACAATTTGGTTTTCGTGCAGGCTATTCAACAGATTTCGCACTACTCTCCTTTACCGAATATATTAAACACGCGCTTGACTCTGGATGTTTAGCAGGAGCACTGTTGATTGACCTCTCTAAGGCATTTGACTCCATAGTTCATAACATACTATTAGGTAAACTCAACTCAATAGGTGTCGTCGGTTGTGCGCAGGAGCTGATTAATAGCTACTTATCTAATAGACAGCAAGCTGTTTGTGTCTCTAACATCCTCTCCACTTTTAAATCTATTGACAAAGGTGTCCCGCAAGGATCCATACTGGGCCCGCTTTTATTCTTAATCTATATTAATGATCTAACCTCGGTTTTAACACACAGTCAACTATTCTTGTACGCAGATGATACAACTATAGTTACTAAAGACAAGTCCATCGATGCGCTAACTAATAAATTGTCCTCTGACTTCTATAACATTCAGAACAGGTGCACAGCTAATGGTTTAACTATTAATACCAATAAAACACAGTTCATTGTCTTCCATTCTAGTCATAACCCTCTTTTCGGGTTATGGCTACACAAGAAAGCACGTGCCTCACGTCCAAGGGTCGTGAGGCACGTGCTTTCTTGTGTAGCCACCGCAGCAAAAACCTCTCTGGAGAGGTCATGCTACGGTATGCCCGGGTATATGACATGAAAGCTATGAATTTCTTTTAAAAACGCTAACAATGATTTATGACTAAAAAGCGGTTCCCTACCGACAAACATTGCAGGGTGTAAAGGTATATGTTGTCGGTAGGGTAATGGAAAGTGTTGTTTTCTTACAGGGTCCAATTGTTTGCACTCAATTAAAATGTGAAGGACTGTCAATGCTTCACCACATCTGTCACACAATGGTGGATCGCCACCGGACAAAAGGTGTGTGTGTGTCGTGTGTGTGTGTCCTATCCTGAGTCTAGTTAGTGTTACCTCTGTTAGACGTGATTTCGATACTGGTGGCCAATGGCCAAGGTGTGGCTTGATAACGTGTAGTTTGTTTTGTGTGTGTGTATCCCACTTGCTCTGCCAGTAGTCCCTGACATTTCATTTGAGAGACGGCTTAAGATCAAGGGCCGGGATTGATATGGATGTAATGGCGGTGGTCTCATGGACGGATGCAGCGAGCTGATCCGCCCTCTCGTTGCCTTGGATCTCACGGTGCCCTGGCACCCAGCACACTACAACATGTTGTTTGAGTGTGTATTGTGTGCACAAAATGGAGTAAAGTGAGACAAGGACCGGATTTTTTTGTTTTTTAAGACTGTGCAGAGCCGTTACCACATTGAGGGAGTCTGTATAAATTACTGCTTTTTGTATTTGTAATTGTTTAATGTGTTTAGCTGCCACAAGTATCGCTTAAGCTTCCGCTGTGAAGATACTTGTGCGTGGATGTAGAGGGCCAGCATCCGAAAAGAATGGGCCGACAGCAGCGTAGGACACAGAGGAGTTAGTCTTGGAGGCATCTGTAAAGAACTCAGGACGTGTGTATTTGTGTTGAAGTTCCAGGAAGTATGTTCGAATATGGGCAATAGGTGCATGTTTTGTTACTTCTAGGAAAGACACATCGCAGTCTATAGTCTGCCATTGCCACGGTGGCGGGTATGCTACAGGAGCCATTAAACTGTCTTCAAGTGACACTCCAGTTTCTTCAGCTAGACCCTTCAGGCGAACTTAGAGGGGCTGCCTCATCGAAGACCTGTTTTGAAACAGAATGTAGCTCGACAGATCATTAATAGTAGAGTATGAGGGGTGCTTCTTGTCTGCTTTCACCTTAAGGAAATAAACAAAGGACATGTAAGTTCTTTGCAGATGAAGTGACCACTCATTTGACTCAACGTAAAGGCTTTCTACGGGGCTGGTGCGAAAAGCACCCATAGAAAGGCGGATGCCCAAATGGTGCACGGGGTCCAGCATCTTCAAGGCACTTTGGGTAGCAGACTGATAGACAACGGCCCCATAATCTAAGCGGGTGCGAATGAGACTTCTATAGAGGTTCATGAGGCATTGCCTATCACTACCCCACATAGTACGTGACAACACTTTTATAACATTCATGGCTTTTAAACCTTTTGTTTTTAAATACTTGATGTATGGTACGAAGGTCAACTTGTTGTCCAAGATTAAGCCTAAGAATTTATGCTCGGCTTTGACGGACAGACGTTGTCCGTTCAGTCGAATGTCTGGTTCCGAGTGCATGCCTCTCTTTCGAGAGAACAAGACACACGTGCTTTTTTGTGGGTTAAGTCGAAATCCGTTTTCATCTGCCCATTTGGAGACCTTATTTAAACCCAGCTGAACCTGCCGCTCACACATGGCCAAGTTGCATGACTTGAAGCCAAGCTGAACGTCGTCGACATATGTACAATAGAACATATTGTGGGGAATGGACAAGTGCAAAGAATTCATTTTGATAATAAAAAGTGTGCAACTGAGCACGCCACCTTGTGGCACGCCTGTTTCCTGGACAAATGTTTGGGAGAGCACACTGCCCAGACGGACACGGAATGTCCGGTTTGACAGGTAACTTTCGATTATATGAAACATTCTTCCTCCCACACCAAGGTTGGACAGGTCTCTTAGAATTCCGAAACGCCTTGTTGTATCATACGCCTTTTCGATATCGAGGAACACAGAGAGAAATATTGTTTATGGACGAAGGCGTCTCTGATCTGTGCCTCGATACAAACAAGATGGTCTGTGGTGGATCTACTTTCTCGGAACCCGCGCTGAAATGGGTCGAGCAAATTGTTTATTCCAAGAATATGTACAAGTCGACAGTTTATCATTTTTTCGAATACTTTGCACAAGCAGCTTGTAAGTGCAATAGGCCTATAACTTGAAGCTAAAGAAGGGTCCTTGCCCTCTTTCGAAATGGGAATAATAATAGCCTCTTTCCAGGAGGTAGGGATAGTGCCAGAAAACCAGATGGCATTGTACAAACAAAATAGGGTTTTTCGTGTTTCGGCTGGTAGGTTTTTTTAACATTTAATACACCACACGGTCAAAACCTGGGGAAGAAGTACTGCAGGAGTTTAGAGATGTTCGGAGCTCCGCTAGACTGAAAGCTTGGTTATATGCCTCGTATCTAGTGGATTTGTGTTCGAGTTTCTGCTTTTCTATTCTTGTTCTGTATTTTTGGAAAGTGTCAGTATAGTGGGACGAGCTGGATACCCGTTCAAAATGTGCCCCGAGGAAGTTTGCCTGATCTTCCAAGGTATCACCTTGAGTGTTTACGAGTGGAAGTGTGTGTACTTGTTTCCCTGCTATCCTACCGACCATGTTCCAGACTTTAGCCTCCTGTGTGTATGAATTGACCCCCGATAAAAACTTCTGCCAGCTCTCTCTTCTGGCCTGCCGACGCGTTCTCCTGCCACGAGATTTTATTTTCTTAAAGCTCTCAAGCTTTTCCGCTGTCGGCGAGTTGCGCAGCAACCTCCATGCCCTGTTTTGTTCCTTTCGCGCATTCTGACACTCAGTGTTCCACCACGGGACGTGTCGTTTGCCGGGCAGTCCAGATGTTTGTGGAACGCTCTTGGCTGCTGTGTCAGTAAGAAAAGCCGTGAAGTACTGCACAGCTTCATCTATGCCTAATCCGCATATGTCGGTCCAACTTAGGTGTGTAATCTTTTGAAATTGTTCCCAGTCGGCTTTGTTCACCAGGCATTTGGGAACATGTGGAGGATATTTATATGTTATTGGTGTACTCAAAACTAAAGGAAAATGGTCACTTCCGTATGGATTATTTATGACTTTCCACTGAAGTAATGGTACAAGTGAAGGAGATGCGATACTGAGATCTATGGAGGAGTAAGTATTGTTTGCAAGGTTATAATATGTTGCCTCTTTTCTATTCAACAGACAAGCACCTGATGAAAAGAGGAGCTTTTCAGTGAGACGACCTCGAGCATCACATCGACAGTCACCCCATAAACCGTTGTGCGCATTCAGGTCCCCTAGAACCAAATAAGGTTCTGGTAACTCACCTAATAAAGACTGGAAATCATGTTTTTCCAGGCGGTGTTGCGGCGGTATGTATAGAGAGCAGATGGTGACGAGCTTATTCAATAGAACTGCTCGAACAGCCACTGCCTCTAGGGGTGTTAATAGCGGTAAATGACTGCATGCTACTCCTCAATTAACTATAGTGGCTACACCACCAGATGACGCCACAGCATCATCTCTGTCCTTTCGGAAGACAACATATTGACGCAAAAAACTTGTATTCTTGGATTTTAAGTGTGTTTCCTGTACACACAGCACTTTTGGAGAATGTTTGTGTAGAAGTTCTTGGACATCGTCGAGGTTTCGAAGTAGTCCTCTGACGTTCCATTGTATAATTTGTGTCTCCATTATGGGAGTAAAGAAGTGCTGTGTGTACGAAATGAGTGTGGCTGGTGTCTAAAGAGAGAAGTGACTTATCTTAAAGAGCCTTTAGAAGGCCCTGTAATAACCGTTTTGTCTTTTTTAGAGCGGTCGAGGGAACCCCGCCGCTCTTTTGGCGCAGTCTGCGCCGGTGCAGTTGAAGTGTCCATCGCCTCAGGAGAGGCAACAGATAATGTTTTCGTTGTAGGCTTCGTCGTGACAGACGGAGCCCCAAACCCCACCGGGCTGGAGGTCGAGGGGACCTCTTTAGTTTGTGTGGTGCCCTGGCTGCTGCCAAGGTTCACAGGAGCCTTCGGTGGGGCTGTATTTAAGGAGGGTGGGGCAGCCGAGGCTGCTCCCCCCATGGGGGCTTGTGGCGTTTGCCTCAGCACGCTGGGCGTGGTCCAAGGCATTGCCGAAAACCGAAGTGGTGCTGACCCCCTCGCACCACTTCGGCATACGATGTGTTCCCAGCAAAATGCGGGGAAACGCGCTGCCGCGCTTCACGGAAGCTTATGTTCAATTTAAACTTTGTACTAATAATTTCTTTTTCCATTTTCCAGGCCAAGCATGACCTGGAATATGCAGGATGGTCACCCTCACAGTTTGCGCAGTGCACTTGTAGCTGACAGTCATCGTGAGCGGTATGACCTTTGGTGCCGCATTTCGCGCAGGTAATCTGTCCTCGGCAGCTCTGGGAGCCGTGCCCGAACCTCTGACACTTAAAGCAGCGCCTCGGGTTGGGCATGTATGGTCTAACTGGCAGTTTAAGATATCCTGTTGCTATTACAGTTGGGAGGCTGCTAGATGCGAAAGTTAGTATGATGTGCTTCGTTGGGATTTCCTTATTTTCTCTTCTTATTTTGATACGCTGCACCTGAATGACGTTTTCCTCTTTCCAGCCTGTTAGAAGTTCATCATCAGAGAGGTCCATCAGGTCTCCATCTGATACAACACCCTTCACTGTGTTCAGGGTTCGATGCGGTGTGATTGTGATAGGCTGATCCCCAAATGCTGTGAGTTTATGTAGTCTCTGGTACTGTGCGTTGTCTTTTAATTCAAGTAACAGGTCACCACTGGCAGTCTTTGTGGCCTTGTAGCCTTTTGGACACATTTGGACACAAGGAAAGGTGAAATACTTCTAGCTTTCTTTTCTGTACTTTCACAGTGAATTATGTGGTATTTGGGGAAGTTATCTTTTTTGTTTGGAACAAACTCAAAAATTGCATCGGTGCGCCACCTCTTGGAGGGGCGATTAGTTGTAAGACGGCTTGGGGTTCCCATAAATTTGATAGCTTATTCGGCGGCCATGCCAGCCGCCCACCACCGAGCCCAACAAGGGGACGCTGCGAGACGCGAAGGAGGCGCAGGCGCCAGCTGTACATGGCCGCTATGACCTAATATATCTACCCAAGGCTGGATATTTACACTAGATTAACCCTTGCCGCCAGGAAAATTTGGAGGTAAAATAAAGTGAGGAGAAGACAGGAAAGATGTAAAGTGAGAACAAAAGACGAAGATGTAGGGAGAGAGAGATAGGAAAAGGCGACTGCCGATTTCCCCTGGGTGGGTCAACCCAGGGGTGCCGTCTACGTGAAGCCGGGGCCAAAAGGGTGTATTGCCTCTGCTGGGGGGCCTTCAAGGTCCAATCACCCAGCGTCGGCTCAACCCCCAGGATCCCCTTTTCCCCGGACACGGCAAAGCCACGCACGGCTAGGCGTGGGAGGGAGTAGAAACTGCCCCGTTAGCTCGGGTCCGTGGTGTCGCTACACACCAAACGCCTACTTGCGCAGGCGCCCCTGCGGGGTACTGAACATTGTTTTGTTACCATTTTTACTGGCATGTTTTATTGCATGTTTGCGTTGTTTTTGTTTCTATCAATAATTACTTAATTGCTTTTTTGTTGCCATTTTGTTGTACTTAACATGTCATTTTCAAACAGGAGATCCCCTTTCAGCCTTGTGCTATGGGACCTCCTTCTGCATATACTACCCCAATGCGTGTATATTTTTTTGTGACAAAATAAAGATTTGATTTGATGACTTAGGCGTCTTACAGCAAGTAAGAGGCATCGGAGCATATCAGATGTAGCACGTGTGGTTATTGAACATGAAGACGGAGCAAGCAAAGAAAGCGCTGACAGACGCAGGCGTTCTCAAAGTTAAACACCAGGTATGTCTCGTCATTGACGCGACGCGGCAAGAGGTTAAAATGAAATTGCACTTGCTAGCGTTCGACGTTACGAAATACGCTATTCGACGTGCCTTCTATGAATACGGCGACGTCAAGGAGGTGACCGATGACCGATGTAGAGTGGAGGATTTTGAAGGAGTTGAATCGACAACTCGTGTAATACAGATGCAACTATGAGACGGCGTTTCTGTGGATCAACTGCCCCATCAAGTGTGTATTGGCAGCACTGCGGCACTGGTCGTGGTGCCAGGAATACCTCCTTTGTGCTTGCGGTGCCGATGCATGGGGCACATGCGACGCGATCGCAAGGTCCCAAGGTGCAGTGAATGCCACTCTTTCGTTCATGAGCAGGACGAGTGCAACCGTTCATACGCACGAGCTGCAGGGTGACGACCAGAGACTCAACAGAGTGAAATTCTCATGGATGAGAAGGAATCTGAACAAGCGTCTTTGCCTGCGACACCACAGAAGCAGATGACATCGGACGACGCGCCGGCGCGGAACAATTGTCTTCAGCCATAGACACGAACGCCGGGTGGAAGATGGGAAATCCAGCGGCCCCAACGACGAGCGAACAGACGCGTCCTGCGCCTGCGATGCACGCCGCATCGCAGCTGCAAGCAATGCGCCCTGAAACACCGGTGTCCCAGGCCAACGCAACTTTGGCTCCTCTAAACTCGGCTTCGCAGTACTATTTGGCGAACGAAACACACGAAAATGATGATTTACTTGGTGACCTGGATACCCCAAGGATAGAATTACTACTGGCGTCTGCAAAACGCCGTCGCGACTCGGACGACGGCACTCAAGTAGACGAAACACAAGTGAAGTAGGAAGTGCAGTGGAAGGTTGTCAGTGCAGGCAAGAAACGAAACGCTGCCAGACAAAGGTCGTCGTCGCTCAAACGCGACGATGGCCGCTCAAATATAAAGGTGAACAACATGGATCCACCCCGGACGAGGAGAGCCCACTAAGTGAACGTGCAGGGCTCTCAGCTTGGAACCGCTCACCGATCACGTCGCTGAGCGGGTTCGTGAAAGCAGTGACGCTCAACGTACGAGGACTGGCTTCCAGTAAGAAACAGGCTCAGCTCTACAGACTAGCCATTGACCAAGACCTGGACATTATTGGAGTTCAGGAAACCAAAGTGCAGAGTGCTGACGCCACCGAGAGCTTACTGCAATGTTTCACCGGACGCTCCAATGGAGTTGGTAGGTCGGCAGGGTGTGTAATCTTTTGATAAATATGTGGGGTTTACCGTCCCAAAACCACCATATGATTATGAGAGACGCCGTAGTGGAGGGCTCCGGAAATTTCGACCACCTGGGGTTCTTTAACCTGCACCCAAATTTGAGCACACGGGCCTACAACATTTCCGCCTCCATCGGAAATGCAGCCACCGCAGCCGTAATTCGAACCCACGACCTGCGGGTCAGTAGCCGAGTACCTTAGCCACTATACCACCGCGGCGGGGCTGTCTCGAGGATGTGTCGACCAGTTCTGGTCTCCGCCAGACGTTCGTACTGGGCGATGTTGTGTGCATCGATTATCTCATCTAGAGTATTGTGCAACCGCAGCTCGAGAAATTTTTCCGTGCTGGTATTGGCCGGTAATCCGATTGCGCGTTTGTTCGCCTTGCGCATGAGACAATCTAGTTTGGTGCGTTCAGTCACCTGCCACTTGAGGTAGGAGGCGACGTACGTTATATGGTTCATAACGAAAGCATGTACCAGGTGAATGGTATTGCTTTGCTTCATTCCGCTATGCCGATTTGTTATTCGTTTCAGCAACCGGATTGTTTCATTGACCGCGCCCTCTAGTCTGCGAACGGTTTCGCCGTTGTGGCCGTTGGCGGACAGGCGCAATCTCAGTACCCTAATGGTGTTAACTTGTGGGATGACAGTGCCGTCTGATGTGCGTACATTAAGTTCTCTATATGCGCACTCGAGTTCGGAATCAGCGTTCTTGGGTTTACGGCCCCTGCGCGAGGGTCTGTAGAGCAGGAGCTCCGATTTAGCGGCCGAACATTCGAGGCCGGTGTCGCGAAGGTAGTCCTGCACCACGTCAACGGCTTTCTGCAGCGTTTGCTCTACGTGGCCGTCATTTCGCTCAGCAACCCAGAGGGTGATACCATCGGCGTACAAGCTATAGTGGAGGCCTTCTATCTCAGCGAGTTTTCGTAGTAATCCGACAAGCACGAGGTTAAAGAGCATGGGCGAGATTACGGAGCCCTGCGGCGTGCCCGTACAACCCATGTATATGTCTTGCAATTCTAGTCCACCGATCGCTAATTGGGCCCGGCGGCCCGTAAGAAAATCCCGTACGTAGTGGTACGTTCTCTCGCCCAGTCCCAACGCTCGTATACTTTCAAGTATCGCAGCATGGCTAACGTTGCCGAACGCCTTTTTGAGGTCGAGCCCGAGTATCGCTTTGGTGAATCGTGAGGGATTGTCTGCGATATCGTGCTTGAGTTGAAGCATAACGTCCTGCGTGGAAAGATTACGACGGAACCCCAGCATCGTGCGTGGGAGCATGTTTCGGTCCTCGAGGTAGTTGGTAAGGCGAGTGAGAACCACATGTTCCATGATCTTACCAACGTAGGACGTCAGGGATATTGGTCGGAGGTTGTCAGTCTGTACTCGTTTGCCCGGTTTGGGGATCATAATTATGCGCGCCGTTTTCCACGAGTTCGGTATAGCGCCCGCATTCCAGCACTCGTTCATGTAAGCCGTCAGTTGTTCTATCGACTGATCGTCCAAGTTACGTAGCACTTTGTTGGTTATCCCGTCCTGGCCTGGCGCCGACTTTGTGTTGAGCCTGTGCAGCACCGCCCTCACCTCTGCGACGCTGAAGTCCTCATCTAGCTCCGCGTTACCCTCACCCTCCCAGGCGTATGCCCAGTGCGCGAGGGGGCTACGTGACTGAAAGTAACGGCTTCGCACGTCATCTAGAAAGTCCGTGTGGGTGCCTTTGTAGTCGTGCAGCAACTTGTTAAGCTTATGTGCGTGTGATGTTTTCGTCTCCTCCGGATCTAAGAGGTGCCGGAGGAGATGCCACGTCTTGGCCCGTCCCAGCTGGTTCTCCATCTCATTGCAGATCTCTTCCCATTGCGTTTTGCATACCTGTAACGCGTGCTCTTCCATGTCCCTGCTTAGCCGTGCTATGCGTCTGCGCAGCGTTCGATTGTGGCGTTCACGCTTCCACCTCTCTTGCAGGCTGCGCTTGGCTTCCCACATGTGTAGGAGTTTGCTGTCTACCACTTCGAGCTGTGCTTCTGGCAGAACCTCCCGCATCGCAGTTTCTAAATCCCCCTTGAGCGTCGCAGTCCGGCTATCTATATCCTCAATAGCTGCACTGCCATGATTCTGCTCTTTCAGGACTTTGCGATACGCGTCTCAATCCACCAGCCGGTGATTCTTGCCCTTGGTACCTTCCCGATGAACGTGGTGGTGAGGTTCAGCGTCGACCTGGATCTCGATCACTGAGTGATCGCAACCCAGGTCCTCCTGTGTATTGGGCCATCGCGCGCTAGCAACGTTCTTGGTAAATGTGAGGTCAGGTGAGGTGTCTGCACATACGCTGTTGCCCTTGCGCGTAGGCGTGGAAGGGTCTGTGATGAGCTCGAGGCCCTCATTCTGCGCATCGTCCCAAAGGCGCTTACCTTTTGGCGTTTCGAAGCCGTACTCCACGCCGCGTGGGGCGCGTTGAAGTCGCCCGCGATGAGCAAGGGCCCGTCGGCAGCTGCCTCGCGCGCCTCTCGCAGTAACGCGCTAAAGCGGTGTCTGGCTTTGGGTCTGCTATACACGTTCAGCACAAATAGGCCGGGGCCGCGCCTTTTCGTCGGGATGAGCTCTATGATAGATAGATATGTGGGGTTTAACGTCCCAAAACCACCATTTGATTATGAGAGACGCCGTAGTGGAGGGCTCCGGAAATTTCGACCACCTGGGGTTCTTTAACGTGCACCCAAATCTGAGTACACGGGCCTACAACATTTCCGCCTCCATCGGAAATTCAGCCGCCGCAGCCGGGATTCGAACCCACGACATGCGGGTCAGCAGCCGAGTACCTTAGCCACTAGACCACCGCGGCGGGGCGGATGAGCTCTATGAGTACATGCGGTATGCTAACGTTCATAAGTTCACGTTGCCCCACGGTGAGGTTACGTCGCACTAGCGTTGCAGCGGCCGGTGTGGCTCCCGCGGTCACAGCTTCGTCTATAGATTTGTACCCCGCCAGCTTGACCGGGTCATTGGTTTCATGCAATAGTATTACGTCCGGTCGTTGCCGGCTACGTAAAAATTGTTGGAGAAGCGCCCGTTTCCTCCTGTACCCCCTGCAGTTCCACTGCCAGATAGTGAACGTGTTCCGTGTATTATGCTGTTGTGGGCGTTGTGTTTGTGTGGTTTCGTGTCGAGCCATGGTGACTGTACGTGTTATGATTTGCCGTCCGGCTGATTCTGCGCCTCTTTGTCGGGTAACGGCTTAAAGTACGGTTTCCCAGTCGTTCGTACTGGGCGACCCACAACGCCCGGAAGTCGCATTTCCATATTGTCTACGCGCGTTTGCAGCTTTGCGACCATTTTTGTGAGCTGAGATATTGCAATGCTCAACTGTTCAGTTTGTGCGGTTTGCTGAGCAATTGCGTTGTTAAGTTGCGCGGTTTGCTGCGCGTGTTGAGTCATCATCGCGTCTACCTTGTCATCGAGTCTATCAATTCGTTCGCGGAGTTTCTCACCGCGTTTCTGCGATTTGACGTCGAATTGTTCCGGGTCAAGTGCCTTACGTTTAGTGGGTGCGGGGTGCGCGTTTTGAGCCTCCATAACTTCCTCCACACTCTCGGCTGTACTAGCAGCCGCGTCGGCTGCGACGGCTTTAATTGGAGTAGGAGGAGGAAAGGAAACTGTCGGGGCCTCCCCCTTCAACGTGGCAATTTCGTTTCTTAACCTTGCATTTTCCTGCTGTAGTTTTTGGATTATTGATTCGAATTAATCCAATCGTTTCTGCATTAGACTTTCTGGGTCGCTGTTGCGTTTGTAAGCAGAGCTGCCGCGTCTGTCTACATCTGTTTTTCTATCATTGGCAGTCTCGGTTCGCGTTAGCGGTGCGCTGGGCGGGCGTCCGGAGGCGACGTCCACCCACCTCAATACATGGGGGTCAACCTCTCCTCCGCCTTTGGCTGCAGCTGTGTGGTTGGCTCGGGCCGTCGACGTGCTGCGAGGCTTCGCTGAACGGCGTCGGGAGACGCTGCGAGAGCGGGCTCGAGAACGAGTACGGGAGCGAGTGCGGCTCCACGCGCGGGTTTCCCTCGAGGCCGATCGACTGTTGCCGCTACGTCGTCTCGGTGCGTGGCGTCGTCCGTAGCCCTCCTCCCCTTCGTTGACGGTGCTGCTACTGCTGTAGGCGGCCTCAGCCTCCTCGCACATTGTGCGTTCCTAATGTCGGCGCTTGATTAGGTAGGGTGTCTTGTACTTAGCTTTGCACTTGCGATCTCCGGTGAGCTGACCGTTCCCGCACAGTTGGCACACCAGCTCGCACCGATGATCGTCGGGCGGGTTGCCGCATCTGCACCCACGGCACTTCTTGTCGTTCGGGTTGGGGCACACGTCGGCCCTGTGTCCCAGACGACCACACTCGTAGCACATATCAATATGTTTCTTGTAAAGAGTGCACCTTATCACCATCTCGCCGTAGTTCACGTAACGAGGCACGTAGTAGCCGCCGAAAAGGATTATCACGTTGGTCGTGTTTCCCATGCGCTTGGCATGCAGGACGTTCGGGTTGCGGTGGTTAACCAGACTTCTCACGACGTCCGCCGGCTTTTCGTCTAGCGATATGCCCCTGATGAGGCCTTTGGACGTGTTCTCCGTAGCCGCTCTGTTGGCACTCGTTTCGAACTCGCGGTCGCCAATTCGCAGCTTGCAAATGCCTCCATATCGATAGCGCGATCTTCTGACGGCGTGCTTACCACAATAACGTTTTGTCGCTCATTGAGACAGACGCTGTCCTCCTCGGCTACCTCGCGCTCCACCCCTGCAGCGTTGCGTATGCAGCAATGGACGCGGTCCTCTGGTAGTGGGATACGTTGAAGCCATCCCGGGGTCGCACGATGATCTTATAGTCATCTGTCCGCAGGTTGGGCATTCGGCTCGTCATGGTGATCTTTCGCACGTACTGCGTCGCTTTCTGTATAAACGCCGCCTTCTCGGTAGACGCTGGCGTTGCTTGCTGGTTCTTCGCCGGGTCGGCGTCTCCACCCGCCTTCTTGGTGTTTCGTTTGATCTCGCATCATCCCTGCTCTTTTTCGAACTCCGTCGGCGATATCTCCTCCCCATCAACTTGCACGAATTCCATTTCGGGCGCTAGCGCAGCGGATGGGGCACCCGCTTGCTCCGACGACTTGTCAGGCCTACCGTGCCTTGTCTACTGGCTCGACTGTCGTGCCAGCGTGGTGGTACGGGCAATCTTCGAAAAGTAACCGAAACACGGGCTCACCTGCACAAATGGTATCGGGAGAGACCGCAGGACTTTCGCAGTCATTTGGGAATACTCTGAGCTGAATGGCTGGAAAGAAATCTCCGAAAACTATAGAAAGTCTGCGGAGCCGATTCGACGCGCGTCCGCACACCGTGGCCCCCTCTAATCTCTTGGAAGATAAAATATTTATGAACTGTGTTCGAGAGGCGTTGCTAAGCATAGACAGGGAAGACCAAAAATATCAAGTGAAGTGGGAACAATTTAAACAGAATATAAAATTGAAAGCTATCGAACGCTCATGTGTAATAAAACACGGAAAGAGTGAAGAAGAACGAACCCTACGCCTAAATCTGAAAGAAATGCTAGCAGAGGGAAGCAAAACGCCCGGCTTATTCATAAATGATATAAGGTCAGTAAAGTGCGAATTGGAAGAAATTGATGAGGAGAACTATCGTGGCGCGCAAATAAGGGCAAGGGCAGAGAAAATGACCGTAGGAGAGAAACTGTCCAAAACAATGCTTGGTCTCTAAAAACGAAACGCTCAGCGGAATGCTATACATCAGATTGAATACATGGGTAACGTTACAAATGAACAGAGATACATAGAGAATGCTTTCTACGAGTTCTACACTTTATTCGATGAATGTAAAGTAAATGTAAAAGACTAAGAATCAATTTTAAAAATTAATGCCAAAGGTTGAAGACTGCAGGAAACACAGCTTAGAATGTCCTATTTCTGAACCAGAAGTGACAAAAAAATTATTGCCCTACATTTGGCAAAGTCCCAAGGACCTGATGGGTTAACAGCCGCATTTTGTAAGGAATTTAAATACAAAGTAGCATTAATCCTAGCAGCGGTTTTTAAGGAAGCCTAGACATAAAGATTCTGCCACCTTCTTTTCTCCCATCTCATATATAATAATTCCAAAAACTGAACACGCAGTTAAATTACGTGAAGTGAAATCGTACAGGCCAATCAGTCTATCAAATATCGACTATAACATTTTGATGAAAGTGCAAGCAAGGAGACTCCAGACAGTTATTAAAAACATTGTAGGCGGCCACCAGACATGTGGAGTTGAAGGGCGCACTATATTCACAAACATTCACAAAGCAAGAAGTGTATTGGAGTGTGGCGATGCCACAAACGATCACATCGCGATGATCCAGAGAGATTTTGAAAAAAGCATTTGACCGAGTACTGCGAGACATTCTTTTTCTCCTGTTAGATTATGTCGATGTTGGCAAAGTAATTCGAGATACAGTTCGAATGGCATATACTGGATGTAAAACTCTGCTAATCATCAAGAAAGTTCTTGGAAAACAAATTAATGTCAGACGTTCTGTACGACAAGGCTGCCCTTTGTCTCCCCTTCTATTTTCAGTTTATGAAGAGTCATTCTGCCAAAAAGTCATGAAAAGCAGTCACATAGTAGGGTACAAACTACAAGAAGCTGAAGTTGGCATACGCAGACGATATAGCGGTGTTTTGTAAAGATTATGATAGTGTCGCTGAAACTATAAAAATTGTGAACCTTTATTGCAATGGAAGTGGTAGTTTGGTAAACTGGAACAAGTGCGTGGATTACTGGCATGCATATTGGCCTGTGACTTCACAATTTGCGGCTGGTATTTCAGGGACTACTACTCCGGTACGATACCTAGGTGTGCCATTAGAATATTATTGTGACAGTGAACCATACTGGCGGCGTCAGGCCGTGGAGCTACGAGAAAAAGCTGAACAACTCAATGGTTTCAAGCCATCAATTTTCGCCAGAGTGATCTTTTGTAACGTATTGTAACGTGTGGCCTTTTGTTACGTCCGAATTTACGGAAGCTTCATTGAATATTTGCTGTTTTCTTATGGTGTTCTTCTTGTGAGCAAAGAAGTATAACTAACCTATTAGACGGCTTCGCTGTGGTGGACTTGGTCTGGGTCATTTGTACCTTCGTCAGTTAATCGGTTTATGTTTTTCCGAAATAATCAAGACCTATTCATACGTACTGTTATACAACTTAGACTTGGAAGACGGTTGCCAGAATGTTGTGGTAGCATCTGGTCAAACAAAAGCAAGCATTAGAGGTTTCCTAAAAGAAGTTGTTTGCGCAGGGGCGCCTGCGCAAATAGGCGTTTGGTGTGTAGCTACACCACGAACCCGAGCTAACGGGGGAGTTTCGACTCCCTCCCACGCCTAGCCGTGCGTGGCTTTGCCGTGTTCGAGGAAAAGGGGATCCTGGGGGTTGAGCCGACGCTGGGTGATTGGACCGTTAAGGCCCCCCGGCAGAGGCAACACACCCCTTTGGCCCCGGCTTCACGTAGACGGCACCCCTGAGCTGACCCACCCAGGGGAATCGGCAGTCGCCTTTTCCTATCTCTCTCTCCCTACATCTTCGTCTTTATCTCTTACTATTTATCTGTCCTGTCTTCTACTCTCTTCCGTTTACTTCCAAACTTCCTGGCGGCTAGGGTTAACCCTGTGCAAATAGCCTACCTTGGTCTAGGCGCATTGGGTTATAGTGGCGTTGTACGGCTGGCGTCTGCAGGTTTCAGCATTTGTAACCTTGTAGCGTCCCCTCGTTGGGCTCCATGGTGGGTGGCCGCCAACGCTGCTGAACAACAATAAGGAAGACATGCATGGAGCATCCCCACAACTGTCTGATCGTACCGGCTTAAAGTCGGTACGCACCGATGATCTCACCAGAGAAGGATTGGCCACCCTGGTGCAGTATCTGGCCACCCCCTCCCGTAGGCATTCGTCAATTAACTCACGGCCCCCAGTCCCCACCAGCTGCGGAGCAACTGACCACGGCGGCGGTCAGATCTGCAAAGCAGCAGAGGGTGCTAGGAATCTCTGGATACGGACAGGCCACCATTGGAACTTGAACTTAGCAACGTTTAACGTTAGAACGTTATCTAGTGAGGGAAGTCTAACTGTATTATTCGAGGAGCTAGAAGGCATTAAATGGGATATAATAGGGCTGAGTGAGGTTAGGAGGACAGATGAGGCCTATACTGTGCTACAGAATGGGCACGTCATTTGCTATCGGGGCTTGGCAGACAGAAGAGTACTGGGAGTAGGGTTCCTAATTCACAGAAACATAGCTGGCAACATAGAGGATTACTATAGCATTAATGAAAGGGTGGTAGGCATTGTAATTAAACTGAATAAAAGATACAAAATGAAGGTAGTACAGGCTTACGCGCCTACATCCAGCCATGATGACGCTTCAGTTGAAAGCTTCTATGAAGACGTGGAATCGGCAATGAGTAAGGTGAAAACACAGTATACTATAGTAATTGGCGACTTTAATGCAAAGGTAGGGAAGAAGCAGGCTGGAGACCAGGCAGTAGGAGATTATGGCATCGGCACTAGAAACGCCAGAGGAGAGCTACTAGTAGAATTCGCAGAACGGAATAATCTGCGTATTTTGAATACCTTCTACCGAAAACGAGAAAACCGCAAGTGGACATGGAGGAGCCCTAATGGCGTAAATAAGAACGAAATAGACTTTATAATGTCTGCACACCCAGGAGTTGTGCAGGATGTGGAAGTGGTTGGCAAGGTAAGATGCAGTGACCATAGAATGGTACGGGCTCGAATCCGCCTAGACTTGAAGAAGGAACGACAGAAACTGATACGCAAGAAGCCAATCAATGAGCTAGCACTGAGAGGGAAAGTACAGGAATTCAGAGTGTCACTGCAGAACAGGTACTCTGCTCTTAGCGAGGAAACCAACCTTAGCGTAGATACAATGAATGATAATCTGACGAGTATCATCACGGAGTGGGCAGTGGAAGTTGGAGGCAGGGTAGCTAGACAGGACACCGGCAAGCTTTCCCAGGAAACGAAGAACCTAATTAAGAAGCGTCAAATCATGAAAGTGTCAAGTACAACAGACAAAATAGAACTGGCAGAGCTTTCGAAGCTGATTAATAGACGTAAAGTATGCGATGTAAGAAGGTATAACATGGAGAGAATTGAGCACGCTCTGAAAAACGGAGGAAGCGTCAAAGCAGTGAAGAGGAAACTTGGGATAGGCAAAAGGCGGATGTATGCACTAAGGGACAAAGAAGGCAAATTAACTACCGATATGGATAGGATAATTAAAATAGCGGAGGAGTTTTACAGAGATCTGTACAGTAGCCGAGACAACCACGACCTTAATACTATAAGAACTAGCAGTAACCCAGACGACACCCCACCGGTAATGATAGAAGAAGTCAGAAAAGCTTTGGAGAGCATGCACAGAGGCAAAGCTGCTGGTGAGGATCAAGTAACATCAGATCTGCTGAAAGATGGAGGACAGATTGTGTTAGAAAAACTAGCCACTCTATTTACGAGGTGTCTCCTGACGGGAAAAGTACCAGAGTCTTGGAAGAACGCTAACATCATCTTAATACATAAGAAAGGAGATGACAAGGACTTGAAGAATTACAGGCCGATCAGCTTGCTCTCTGTAGTATACAAGCTATTTACAAAGGTAATTGCTAGTAGAGTAAAGAAAACATTAGAATTCAATCAACCTAAGGAACAAGCAGGATTTAGAACAGGCTACTCAACAATTGACCACATTCATACTATCAATCAGGTAATAGAGAAATGCTCAGAGTATAACCAACCACTATACATAGCCTTCATAGATTACGAGAAGGCGTTTGATTCAGTAGAAATATCAGCCGTCATGCAGACACTGCGGAATCAGGGCGTAGATGAAATATATATAAACATTCTGGAAGAAATCTACAGGGGATCAACTGCTACCATAGTGCTTCATAAAAAAAGCAACAGAATACCAATAAAGAAGGGTGTAAGGCAGGGGGACACAATCTCCCCAATGCTATTCACTGCGTGCTTACAGGACGTTTTCAGAAGCCTAGAATGGGAACAGTTAGGGATAAGAGTTAATGGAGAGTACCTCAATAACCTGCGCTTCGCCGATGACATTGCATTGCTGAGTAACTCAGGGGACGACTTGCAACTCATGATTACGGTGTTAGAGAAGGGGAGCAGAAGGGTGGGTCTTAAAATTAATCTGCAGAAAACGAAAGTAATGTACAACAACCTCGGAAAGGAGCAGCGCTTTGCGATAGGTAATAGTGCACTTGAAGTTGTAAAAGACTATGTCTACTTAGGTCAGGTAATAACTGCAGAGCCTAACCACGAGATTGAAGTAACTAGAAGAATAAGAATGGGGTGGAGCACATTCGGCAGGCACTCTCAAATTATGAGAAGTAGATTGCCACTGTCCCTCAAGAGGAAGGTATATAACAGCTGTATCTTGCCGGTACTTAGCTACGGAGCAGAAACCTGGAGACTCACAAAGAGGGTTCAACTTAAATTGAGGACGACGCAGCGAGCAATGGAAAGAAAAATGGTAGGTGTAACCTTAAGAGACAAGAAGAGAGCAGAGTGGATTAGGGGACAAACGGGAGTTAAGGATATCATAGCTGCTATAATGAAGAGGAAATGGACATGGGCCGGACATGTAGCACGTAGACAGGATAACCGCTGGTCATTAAGGGTCACCAACTGGATTCCCAGAGAAGGGAAGCGGGGTAGGGGGAGACAGAAGGTTAGGTGGGCAGATGAGATTAAGAAGTTTGCGGGTATAAATTGGCAACAGCAAGCACAGGACCGGGTTAACTGGCGGAACATGGGAGAGGCCTTTGTCCTGCAGTGGACGTAGACAGGCTGATGATGATGATGATGATGAAAAGAAGTTGTTGATTCATGTCCTTTTCTAAAAACGCGTTTTCCAGTGGAATGCCTCCGTACGGGTTCGCGTAAAAAGTTCTACAAATATTTAGTAGAAACAGTTCTTCCTGTTCCCCTATATCGAACATTATACCGTGTAGGCCAAGGCCGAAATGTCTTAAGCCGTGTAAAAAAATGTAGCTATCACCTGGAGCGAAATCCTTTTTCTTCAAATTGCTCACTGGGACCTTGCCAGTGAAAACATGGATGCATAAAAAGGCTTATTCGTTCCTTGCGGAGTTGATTGCCTTCTCTGCAAAAAACTTCTCCTGGACTGCTGGGATGCAGTCTTTTTCTGGGATGTTCTCCGAAGCACTTTGAAAAAGGACCTGCCTCTCGATGCCCATGGCATCATATTTCTACTAGTCACACATGAAGAAGGAATACCTTTTGACCTAGCTATGTTACTGGGCCTGCAAGGTATATGGCCATCTAGAATGCGGTGCGCCATGCTGATGTAATGCACGTCTGGTTATGCAAGTACTTTTTTTAATCTGTCTGTTCGTTCATGGAATCACAAAAGGTTCAACAAGAGGTACCTGAATGGCTTCATCAAGTAGAAAGCCTTCTACACATGAAGACATGAAGGAATTTTAAAAAGCTTGTTAAATATGACGCTTTTTAACCTCTTTTCTTTGTCTTCATGTTTCTCTTTTGTTTGATGTATGTTTGTTGCGAATGTTGTATGTACACAGGCAATAAAGTAAAAAAAAGACGAAAAAAAACGGCAGAGCTCTGTGGTCGAAAACTAGGTTGACACCCAGTGGACCCGGGTTCGAGACCCACTGTGTCAATATTAGTTGTTTTTTTTTCTAATCTCGTGTGATATACTCACGGACGGCGGCAGCGGCGGACAACTACGCCATTGCGCGTGACCCAAGTTCAGCTTTCACTGAAAAAGTGACCAACTGCAGTTGGGCTCGCTCACTTAGTGTCAATGGCACGGTCAAACGTCAACGTGTTACTCTTCCAAGAGCAACCGTGATGGCAAGTGTGGGAAAGCAACTCCTGTAAAGAACTGATCGCACATATTATCCTTGGCTTGATCGGCGAAATCCAAGAGGCTGCCAGTTCTCGAAGCGTGAAAGCGAAATCGAGGATAGCTTTCCCGAGATGGAGCCAGCCTATGACAAGTTTGCCAACAAATCCCAAGCACCAGCGTGGCTCTGTGGCCGAAAACTGGGTTGGCACTCAGTGGACCCATGTTCGAGCCCCTGTGTCATTGGTAGTTGGTTTTTTCTTCTAATCTCTCTCGTGCAATGTGCTTACGGGCGGTGCGCGGCGGCGGAAAATTACGGCACTGCGCATGACCCAAGTTCAGCTTTCACTGTAAAGCGGCCAACTGCAGCTGGGCTTGCTCGCTTAGTTTCCATTTCACGGTCGAACATCAACGTGTCGCTCATACAAGAGCAACCGTGATGGAAATTGTGGGAAAGCAACTCCTCTAAAACTGATCGCACATATTATCCTTGGCTTGATCGTCGACAATTCAAAAGGCTGCCTGTTCGCAAAGCGTGAGGATCAAGTCTAGGATGGACTCACCATGGGGCGGATGACGTTTTAGGAAATTATGTTGTTGTAGGCAAATGTCGTGCCGTCAAATTGTCGTTTCCAGAATTTTGAGGGGGCGCGGCCTAACAGTCTTAGAGACTCGACGTTGCTGCTTCTTGCTTGGGTGCCCGCGATGGTCTATGCCTTACCCGGTTGATGTAAGGGCGGTGGCCAAATGCTGTATTAAGTAGCTGTGGTGTGGTGGGCGTCAGTGGAAGTGCATGGAAAATGTGTTGTCTTTCCAGGCTCAGGCAGGGCAAAAGCAGGGCTCGACAGAGGGGCACAGCACGTCGTTGGCTCTGGACGCGAAAAGAAAATTCTCGAATAGGCGTATACAGTGGGTCCATGGGATGGTTGGAGATTCCGGGATGGCGAGAAACTATGGCGGAAGGTCCCACGGTGTGATTGATTACCTTGTTGCCAGTTTGTAGTGTCGGCAGCATGGCATGATTTAAAACAACGAACACACTGAACCCATTTCACACTAGAAATACTATATTGAGGTGACAGTCATATTTATATATGACGGAGGTGCGCGGGCCATCTCTTGATAACAGTTGAAACTTTACTTAAAGGACACTACAGTCAACAATTAAGTCGACGTTGATTGTGCCAAAAAGGAACCTATATTGAAACAAAATCGTGTTTTAGTGATCCGCATCGGGTTAGCGCACTTCAAATTACCCACCCCAAGAAGTGGACTGACCAGGCCGACTCGCGTCACAGTTGCTGTGTGCAACGTTGCCCGGCTTTACTGCGCTAGTAGCAGCAGACCGAAAGCAGTGGGAGCCACAACAGCAACAACGGCCATTGATCGATTTCCCGCTATTGGCTTCAAGATTGCAGCCGCTTTTGTTTCAATTTGCCGCGCCAGATGGCAGCACCTGCCCGTGTAACCAAACGAAATCATTTATTGAGCTCTTCGCGCCATTCCCAATAGTAACGTTCAACGTTTTTTTATGAGTCAAACAGAAACGAACAAGCAGCATTTCATTGCATCTCTTGATGCACGGAAGGTTCTTTATTTTGGGAAGTTATATCGGTTACTGATGAATATTGTAGGCGGTCCGTCTGACTGATGATTGATTGTGTGGGGTTTAACATCCCAAAACCACCATATGATTATGAGAGACGCCATAGTGGAGGGCTCTGAAATTCAGGCCACCTGTGGTTCATTAACGCGCACCCAAATCACAGCACACGGGCCTACGACATTTCCGCCTCCATCGGAATTGCAGCCCCCGCAACCGGGATTTGAACCCGCAACCAGAGAATCAGCAGCCGAGTACCTTAGCCACTAGACCACCACGGCGGGGTTAGTTCGTCTGATGTCATCGGGATCATTTCAAAATGTTCCTACTGCGGCGCTTGTGTTCTTGAGCAATTACTTTGATTTATCGGTAAGTAAGGCACTGTTATTGACAATATTGTCATTTTAGATGTCATACAGTGAGCTTTCACTGTGACGTAAATTGTTTTTCACTTTAGTGCCTATTTAGGGCACCTAGTGTCAACCTTCTACGCGACAGTGATAAACGCTTTTCGGACTGCTAGTATAAGTGAACTTTTAAGGTGTTCACTAGGTCATAAATCATGATTTTCGTCAAGTTACGAAATATTCATTGCACCGTTCTCCCCTTATGAGGAGAATGTGCTATTCAATCTTACACCTACCATAGCTCCTTTTTATTACAAAAAGGAAAGCCTTTCACTAAGAATTGCACTCCAGACGTTAGTAGTGAGGCGCATATAAACACAGTCATATAGTGGAAACTATTGTAAAGCGACATTTCCACGTTTATACTGATATCCTACAAATATAAACGTTATACTCATACAACGCTTACACTGTTCACTATTGCATGAAAACGCTTCTGGTGCTGGCAGCACTGGTCGAAGCACAAAGATGGCTCGCTTAACAGAATCAACTTGAAGCTTTCGCTTGGCGCTGCGCTGAAGCTTTTTGGTTGTGGCATCGTATCGCATTGCTTCGTCAAGGGTGAAAAGGTTCTGGCCGCGGACCACCCTCTTTCTCAACGACATTAAAGATTTCACCGGCAAAAGTGTGATAATAGATGCGCACTGCATGCAAACATCGAAGCTGTTTGGAGAAACGCATCATATTTACTTGACGATGAAGACCTGTCTAGCAAGCCCGAGGGTGAAGAAAGCTGTGCTCATGTGTTCCAGGCCTCTCAGAAAGCGCTCCATTTCTTCACTGCTACAGGCAAGGCCTTA